>JAWQEG010001693.1:0-215674 GCA_033782935.1 Petrolisthes cinctipes
AGAGAGAGAGAGAGAGAGAGAGAGAGAGAGAGAGGACGGGGGAGGGCTGGGAGCGTAATTGCCGTTATAATCTACTACATTCTGTGTTTACGTAGAGAGAGAGAGAGAGAGAGAGAGAGAGAGAGAGAGAGAGAGAGAGAGAGAGAGAGAGAGAACAAGGAAAGTCAAAACTGGAACAGTATAGGAAGAGTTAAAAAGGGGAAGGAAAGGGGAGAAAGGAACAAGAGAAGATAATTAGAGAGAAAAGTTAGAAGAAAGAGGAGGGGAGAGCGATACAAGAAGAGGAAAGAGAGAGAGAGAGAGAGAGAGAGAGAGAGAGAGAGAGAGAGAGAGAGAGAGAGAGAGAGAGAGAGAGAGGAGAGAGAGAGGAAAGAAAAATACGAAGGAAGAGAGAGAAAAGAGAGAGAGAGAGAGAGAGAGAGAGAGAGAGAGAGAGAGAGAGAGAGAGAGAGATGAGAGAGAGAGAGGAAAGAAATACGAAGGAGAGAGAGGAGAGAGAAAGGAAAGAAAATACGAAGGAAGAGAGAGAGAGAGAGAGAGAGAGAGAGAGAGAGAGAGAGAGAGAGAGAGAGAGAGAGAGAGAGAGAAGTAAAAGAATAATGAAGATAATATGGATGGACGTGTAAAAATGAGATCAATTAAGGGACCCCGTGATGTAGTCAGAAAATTTTGGAGGTTAGTGAGTCCTTCAAATATTGCCACGAAACACACACACACCTACTGTATAAGGAAGGAGTTTGTCTCGTGGCATAGTCAGGGGGAATCAGAAGTCTCCAATTCTCATACACTGTTGGTAAAGCTGGAGTAAATTTATGTATATTCCTCTAAACTATTCCAAGCAACAGGACAACATTAATTTTGTTCATCTGGTCGTGTTTACATGGCATACTTTGGAGGATCAAGGTTCTCTATTGTACTCCCTTAATTAAAGCAACTCTTATGTATGTTTACCACGTCCTAAGAAGCTGTATATTATATTTATTTTCTTTCATTCATTCATTCATTATTTCTTTCTTTTTTCTTGTGGGGGGGTTGGGGGGAGAGAGGGGATAGTAATGTCAGTATCACAATTAACTGTAATATGTTGAAGCTTGATATAGAAAACTACACCTCCTTTCACCGTGTCAATATTTTTTTACCTTAATTGTTGGGGGAATAGGAATGTTTCTGCTACGGTTTGAGTTTATGTTGACGCGAATAGGAGACTTACAAAGTTTTTCAGCGTGTCAATTTTTTTTTTTTTTTTTTTTTTTTTTTACCTTTTGATTCGGGAGTGGTAGGTTATATAGAAAGCTAGTATGATGCACCCAGTTTCCTGCTTCCATGTTTACCTGTGTATGTCCGCTTTTCACGTCTCTGATTTTTACAGCGCCTATTTTCGCCTCTAACCAACGCATCGACCTTACCTACCTACCTACCTACCTACAGGAACGACATGCAGAATTATTCGTCACACACAAATATTCTGAATTCTCGTCTCTCTCCAATGGTGGTCAGTTTGGACTATTCTTTACTCCCAGTTCCGCGACTTTTCAGGAACTTGCAGAAGGGAAAACATTTAGGTACCAATTCACTCCCTCGTTTCACTGTACATCCTCATTCATTCACATGTGTATACTCATTCTTTTGAACATGCATAGTATATTTCTATTTACTCACACAATCACTCACTCACTCATATGTGTATACTCATTGTTTTGAACATGCATAGTATGCTTCTATTTACTCACACAATCACTCACTCACTCACTCATACATTATACTCGTACTTACATATGTAGCACAGTCTCACTCGACACTCTCTCATACACATTCATTCACTTACTTAAACACACACACGATACACACACTGGGTATACATAGTCATTTATTCAGAAACTCAGAATAGATCTAATGCTTAGTCAAGTATAAACTCGTTTAGTCATTCGCTTTCTTACTGTGTATGTGTGTGTGTGTGTGTGTAAAGGTCAAAGATTATAATTATCAACCACACTATTAGAACAAAGGAGCAGGTTTGTGTATGTGTGTGTGTGTGTGTGTGTGTGAGTGGAAGTGTGTTGGTGTGTGTATGTGTGTGTACTGTACGAGGGAAATGTGTGTGTGTGTGTGAGTGTGTGTGTGTGTACTGTATAAGTGGAAGTGTGTGGGTGTGTGTACTATACGAGTGGAAGTAATAATAATAATAATAATAATAATAATAATAATAAACGGTTATTTAGGGGATGGCAGCCCGAAAGCTGAAAAATACACATATTACAATATAATTAATTAATATGAAAGTGTAGGATGAACTATGAATAAGGTATTTACACACATACATACATGATGAATGATAAATATGTACAACACAATTAATGTACTGTACTCTCCAATGTTGGAGGTGAGGGCAAGAGAAGGGTTAATGTTGGTGCTAAGTGGGAGGATTTAGGATTAGGGTGTTGGTGAGACTGTCCTGGTCAATCTTTGTATAGGTGTGCGTGTGTGTGTGTGTGTGTGTGTGCAAAAGGGGAGGAACATTACATGTTGTTTATTATTTTTACAATTGATGGTATTGGACTCTTTTTTAATCTATCTGTTCTGGCTTTAATTGGAATGAGTCTGTTGTAGTGTCGAGCTTCACGTGTTGGTCTGGGGGCATCTGGTGGCAACAGGTTTCTATGCCTTGGATGTACAAGTAGTTTGGATGCGAACTGTTTGAGTATATCCTGATGGTGGGGTAGAGAGGGCTGGCAGGTTAAGTGTGGTGAGAGCATCCTCATAGCCAGCGTAAGAGCCACCTAGAATAATCCTGCAAGCTCTCCTCTGTGTGTGTCTGTGTGTGTGTGTGTGTTATAAAGACCACATAATATTATTTTCCACAATAAAACCTCAGAGCCAACCTACGCAATTCTTGGAAACTGCTTGGATTTCCAACACAAGGATAACTTTAACGACTCGTAGTGGTCAGTGTGTGTGTGTGTGTGTGTGTGTGTGTGTGTATGTGTGTAGTGAGTACTTTCATGGTTGGTTGGTTGGTAGTGGAATTTTTATCATGGTGTTGGCTGGGTTGAATACAGACAGAACGATAAAGAAGATAATGAATTAATGTGAGGGGAAACGGTATAAGGGAGATTTATAGTCATGCAAAGAAAGAGGATTAATAAAAATGTGAGAGAGAGAGAGAGAGAGAGAGAGAGAGAGAGAGAGAGAGAGAGAGAGAGAGAGAGAGAAAGTGTGTGTGTGTGTGTGTGTGTGTGTGTGTGAGAAGAAATGTAGACGATAAAGATGGAGTGATACTATATTAAAATAAAAAAGTGGATTTCAGTGATCAGAAGCCAATAATGTGATACTAACCATAATTTTCTTCTTCCTCCCTCAATGCTACTTAAGCCTGGATTGGTAGGTATACTTGGTGTCTTATTGTATCTATTTCTATCTATTTATCTATCTCTCTTTTACTCTATTTTATTTTCCCATTATTTCTGTTCTCTCAATTTATCTATCTATCTATTACTCTATTTTATTCTCAATTTATCTATCTATCTTTTACTCTATTTTATTTTTCCATTATATTTCTGTTATCTCAATTTATCTATCTATCTTTTATCATATTTCAGTTTCCTGTTATTTCTGTTTTTTTTTTCAATTTATCTATCTATCTTTTACATTATCATACTTTTTCTTACTTGCTCTCTATATTTGTTTATCTCTATTTATCTGTCTATCTTACTCTCTGTCTGTACATTTCCATCCTTTTTTTATTATCTAACTCGCATGCTTTCCCTTCTCTATGATAATAATAATAAAAATAATAATAATAATAATAATAATAATAACAACCATGACCAGTACACAAGCATTAACTAATGTTCATTTTGTACCATTTTCATGCATTCAAGAACGAGGCAACAGTAAGTAAATGCCTTCAAAACAAGAATATTAACTTTTTACCCTTTACCTGGTGTGTTTGAGAGAGAGAGAGAGAGAGAGAGAGAGAGAGTGTGTGTGTGTGTGTGTGTGTGTGTGTGTGTGTGTGTGTGTATGTGACAGACAGACAGAAAAAATAGAGAAAGTGTGTGTGTGTGTGTGTGTGTGCGTGTGTGAGACAGACAGATAGAAAAAAGGAGAAAAAGTGTGTGTGTGTGTGAGAGAGAGAGACAGACAGACAGAAAAAAAAGAGAAAGTGTGTGTGTGTGTGTGACAGATAGACAAACAGACAAACAAAAAAAAAGAGAGAGAAAGTGTGCATGTATACACGGTATTGATAAATATGGAGCAACTGATTCCTCTAAAGTCTAAACAATCCCAGTCAACAAACCACCACAGTTATTTTTGTTTATTTGGGTCCAGCTGTTTCCTGGCATACTTTGGAGGAATCAAAGCTCTCTGTAAATAATGTTTCGAGATATTTTCAACACATTGTGGGGATTTGTCATGAAACTGGGAACGATCCGCTGTGAGAAGAATACTTGGTGTGAAATATGTCTGGGTGATATAATGGTGCTTTATTTCATCAGTGAGTGGTCCCAAGTGCTCAATATACATTTTTATAACCACATTTATATTTTTCTTACTAGAGAGAGAGAGAGAGGGAATAAAAGGGAATTGAAGAGAATAACAGTGGGAGCGAGAGGGAGAGAAGTGAAAGGAAGAGTGAGTCGTTTAGAGAGAGAAAAAAAAATAAAAGAGAAATCAAAGATAATAAATACAGTACATACAAATCAAAGATAATAAGTACATACAAATAAGTACAAATAAGTACATACAAATCAAAGATGATAAGTCCAGTACATACAACAACTCCATGTAATAATTCTTCCATCTTTTTACAGTACAACGCCATCAAGGAGTTCTGCGCGCGCACCAAAGACACTTGTCAACCTGGACCCATCGGACCAGAGGGACCAATGGGACCGATGGGACCTTTAGGAGACCAAGGACCCCCCGGTGACACTGGCGAGAGAGGGGACCGTGGGTTGCCAGGCCTGAATGGTGATCTGGGCCCCAAAGGTCTGCGAGGGGACCCGGGACTACTGGGGCCAAGGGGACCCAAAGGAGAGATGGGTAATCAAGGTAAAGTCATTCAAGGAGGTATACACTATTCAGATTAAGGTGGAAGTATAGTGTTGGTAAATATGGAGCAACCGATTCCTCCAAACTATTCCAAGCAACAACAGAACACCATTAGTTTTTTGTTCATATGGTCCTGTTTCCTGGCATACTTTGGAAGAATCAAGGCACTCCAATGTAACAAAAGTGAATTATCCCCTTAAAGGAAATATTAGAAGTCTAGAAAGACTCCTCGTATAATTATATATACTTGACAGCTTAGTATAACCAAACAACTTTGCCAGAACCACCACCAGGGCCTGTTGTTGCTGTTTATAAATCCTTTGTATTCCTTTGACACATGACCAATACTGCAGTATACGTCTAAGTTAGGGAATACAGTCGATACACTTTCAGGCATAATAGTTTGGAGGAATCAGTAGCCTTCCAATTCACCTAAAACAGCTTATTATTATACACCTTTAACTAACCATCAGTGAGCCAGTGTATTATATATATACTCCTTGATATTATTTTTCTATATTGACTAAAGTGAGGATACAAGACAAGACATGATGTTTTTCCATGTATGATGCTCTATAGATGTCCTCACTCGTATTTATGTCAAGAAGGATTTCAAGAGAGCAATAATCAAGTTCAGTTTCATTCGAGATGCCGAGATGAATTGAGTTTAAAAAAAAAAAAAAAAAAAAGTTACTTGACGTTCGATCAATTTCCGAACTCGTATATTTCTTTGGCCACTCAGTGTCCTCCTCACTTGTAAATTAAAGTGAGAGAAATTCAAAATACTCGTAATGTCCAATGACGTTTGAGATGCCTCTTCCTCATTTTCTTCCTCATCCTCTCTATTCCTCTTCCTCATTTTCTTCCCTCTCTTCCTCCTCATTTTCATCCCTCTCTTCCTCCTCCTTTTCCTCCTGCACCTCATCCTATCATTATTCCTTTACCTCTTCTTTGCTCATTTTCTTCCTCCTCCTCATTTTCCTCTTGTACAGTCGGCAAAAAAAGTTTCGTTGCCATCCTTTTAACACTGTGATGTAATGGTGGTAGGCCTGGCGTGACGCGAGTGTCTTTTATATTTACCTCCGTCAACCCCATGTGCTCCTCAGTGTCTATTGTGCAGGGGAGTAGGGATGACGTTCTTTACCCAGTGCTACCTTTTCTGGGTATTTCACGGTTATTCTTGTTCTAAAATACTCAGAAGCATTTCCTTATGTTTATTAATGAATAGTTAAATAGTAAGAGTTCTTGAACATTCAAAATTTAATTTAAAATTAGTTAAACTTTTGATATAAAGAAACGGAATGTAATGTTTGTGACTGCCACGGGCCGCGGCCTGCATATGGAGCCTGTGTAGGGTATAGGCTGTGTGTGGCCGTCACTCACCGTCTACACACGCTCAGCCAAGCACTTGTCACTTCCATGGATGGAACTAAATGGCGGTTTTATTTTATGGTCAAAACATTACATCAGAGTAAGGATTTCATAGGTTTAATGTAAGTTTATTAGCTGGCATAGCAGTGCATAAGAGCGACGAGCACCCATCCTATCTCGTTGAAAGCTACTAGGCTACTGATGAGTGATGACTGATGACATCCGAAGGCAGACCGAAGCCAATGCCTCCGCCGCCCGTACTATCCAGCCCGGCAAAGACGATATCAGTCTTGGATGATAAGGCTTATTAGCAGCCAAGTAGGCAGAGTACCAACCCTACACCGGCTACCCATGTTAAAATTAACGTAGGGGTGGTAACGAAACTTTTTTGCCGACTGTACCTCATTCTCCTTTTTCTTCTCATTCTCCTCCTCCTTATTCCAGGTATATCGGGACTGGATGGGCGGCCTGGACTGGACGGGAGGGACGGACTTCCAGGAGAGCCAGGCCTGGACGGGGTGCCTGGACGCAACGGACTGGACGGAATTTCTGGAACGGATGGCATTCCAGGCATTAACGGGGCTCCAGGCAGGAATGGACAGTCGGGTCTTGATGGTACATGTCTTATTGTTTACATGTGTGTATATATGAAAGAGAGAGAGAGAGAGAGATGTTATGGTATGTTTTGGGATATTGATGTTATGGGGTATTGATGTTATGAGGTATTGATGTTAATGAGGTGTTGATTGTTATGGGGTTTTGATGTGGTATATCTAATGGGGTAATGATGGTATGTATCTTAATATGTGTTATAATTATAAGGTATACTGTACAGCAGTTTGTACAATAAATTGGTGTATATTTCTCACCCTCCTCCTTCATGGCCTTCTGCAGGTATTCCGGGTATGAAGGGCGACAAGGGTAACTCAGGACGTAAGGGTGATAGAGGTAAGATGCTCAGGCCTTTTTATAAATGCTTAATTAAGGACCCCCTGTGATGTAGTCAGAAGAAAATTGGAAGTTAGAGAGTCCTTCAAACATTGCCATGAAACACCACCTATACATTAATAAGTTAGAGGAGTTTTTTGTTTTGTGGCTGAGTCGGGAGGAACCAGAAGCCACCAGGTCTCACACACGATCACTGGGGTCCCTTAAGTTGAGATTCTCCTTTTGGTAAATTGAAGGTCTCTCATTCCTTCAAACAATGATAAGCAACAACAGATCCCCCATTATTTTTTTGTAACATAGATATGATTTGTCTGTTTCCTGGCATAGTTTGGAGGAATCAGAAGCCCTCCAATTTAACTAAAAGAAAATCTCCTCTTAATTATATAGGCATCAGTGAGTATAATTTACCATAAACATTTTCTTTTGCACAGTTCGTATTTTTTTATTTATATTCTGTATCTATTCACTTAGACCTATTCATCATCATTATAAATTCCCCTTTTCTCAATATTCATTATTTTTACATTTACAGTACAGTACTGTATACATATTTTATTTTGTTACATTATATTACACAGTTCTTGAGCCTTAACAAACAAAAAAAAGACTATTGACACATATTCATTCTTGCACATAGATAGATACTTGATGAAACATAAATTGTGGATCACTCATGCTGTTTTGGCAAGGTTAGCTAGAATGCACTGAAAAAAAAAAATGAAAAAATAAATCAAATGAAATACAAAAAATGAAAAAAATACATACAGTAAATAAAAATAAATAATGCAGTGTGTTGACTGCCCCGTATAATTATTAATTGCAGAAGGTGGTTGCCTACTGTTTATATCTCCCTCCCTCCTACAGGCATCTCCGGGCAGAGGGGAAGGCGTGGCAGGAAGGGCGACGGCGGGAGGCCTGGGCGAAACGGGGTCAGTCTGTGGGCCGTCAACTCCACCGAATACAAGGACACCATGAGCGTCTTGGTCGAACCTTCTATATTGGGTGAGGAAGGGAAGGAAGTAGAGAAGGAGGGGAAGGTTATGCTGAGAGGAAAGGAAGTAGGAGTAGGAGAGGAAAGAAAGTAGGAGAAATTAATGAAGGGAAGGATATGCTGAGAGGAAAGGAAGTAGGTATTAATGAAGGGAATGAAAAGAAAGTACGGTAGGAGAAATTATTGAAGGGAAGGAAATGCTGAGAGGAAAAGGAGAAATTATTGAAGGGAAGGAGAAATTATTGAAGGGAAGGAAATGCTGAGAGGAAAGGAAGTAGGAAATATTAATGAAGGAAAGGAAATGAAAATAAGAGAAATTAATGAAGGGGAGAAAATGGTTGGGGTTGGGGGTTAAGTAGAGTGAGAAACATAAGGAGAGAATGGAGAGAGCAAGGGAATGTATGAGTAGGAGAGACTGAAGAAAGAAGAAGAATGAGAAACTAGAAAGAAAAACAAAAGAGGAATTACAAAGAGAAGAGAGGCAATGGAGTAGGCAGGAGGAATAGAGAGGGAGAGAAGGTCTGAAAGTGGGAGGAAGAATAGGGAAGAAGAAAGAGAATGGAACGAGAGAGTGAGAGGAAGTATAAGGTGGAGAAGGAACATAGGTAGGAGACTCTAGTAAAAGATTAATTAATGGGACTACAGTATTTATAACACAAGCTGTTTTTCCATTAGTTTTATCTTGTCCTTACATTATATTTCCTTTCATAATTATATATATGTGAGGAGGGATGATAGCTATGTAGGAAGAGACTGATGGGAATGGAGATGAAGGGAAAAATGAAAAGGGTGAGACCAAGAAGAGAATGGATGGACTGCATAGAAAAAATAAAAATAAAAAATAAATAAATAAATAAATAAATAAAGAGACAGAAAAAAAATGCCAGACGAAGAAGTACAGTAACTGGCGGCAGGGTATAGAAACAGCCAGCAAGGAAATAACAATGAAAATGGGGAAAACTAAAGGTAAAGAGGCAATTTTGTAGTTGGTATCTATTTTACAGGATCGGCAGAGCGAGGTGCCATCATCGTCCAGGAGGGGGACAACCTGAGACTGGAATGTAACTCAGCTGGTGTACCTCCACCCAAAGTACAGTGGACACTTGACAATGGTTCACCCTTTCCAACCGGCCGATGGAAGGGTAAGTTCTTGATGTTTGTATTTTTCATTGCATTACATTTATTTACTTATTTAAATTATTACTATTATTTATTTTTCTTTGGGGTGGTCTGGCAACAGCGAGGGCACAACTATCCACTCATGGCTGTGTCTGGAAAAATAAGAAATTAATCACTAATTCATATACAAATCATGTTAATACACAAGCCTCTTGAGGGGAGGAAGGTCATGCATTTGGGAGAAAATAGAAGATGGCAGGTCATTCCATATTTCAGCAGTTGAGATAAAGAATGAATTTTCATGAGTCGAGGATTGGATAGACTGACACAGTGGAGAATGATGCTGCTCACGACTCCATTATTGTCAACATGCTTGAAGAAGACAAACTTAAAAAGCTTTGTTAATGAGATAATAATAATAATGAGGTGTAATCTATATTAGTACTGTACTGGTGGTGCAAGAAGACTGTATATAGTGTAGTGGTTTCTTACAGATGTGATGGTGATGTAATATGAGGTAATAAAGTTGTGTGCTATTTATTGTGTTTTATATTGTACATGATAATGACGGTACGGTGTTGGAAAATCTCTTGTTACAGACGTTGCGGTGTCCGGTCCCAAACTCCACTTTGTGAATGTGTCGAGGGAACACACGGGGGAGTATCAGTGTGAGGCCACCAACGGCGTCAATGAGTCAGACTACAGAGATTTTTACGTAGAGGTTCACTGTGAGTATGATAACTTTTATGTCTCAAGTTCTATCCATGCTTACTATAATACCCATTCTCTCTCTCTCTCTCTCTCTCTCTCTCTCTCTCTGCATTACCTGTTAGTGTATATTAGTGCATTTGTCGCTTAAATTGTATTTATTGGTTGTGGAACCAGCACAGCTGGATTGCTATAGAATACACCCCTTCTCCAGCCCAGGCCCCGTTTAGGCATATTCTGGGCTAGAAGGGTCTATTCCGTGAAGATCACCAGAAGTAAATATAAATTCAAATCTGGCGCTGTACTGATATGGGAGCCACCTGGTGGCGGCCTGTAGAGGTACTGACCCCGCCCTGGGGCAGCGACCGCTCGTCCACTCAAATGAGAAGAAAGAGAATGCCTGCCGCATCGGGAGGCGGGTGGGACAGTAAAAGCTGTGCTGGTTCCACAACCAATAAATACAATTTGACAAATGTACTATTATTGGTAAAGTGGAACCAGCAAAGCTGGATTGCTATGCATGCGATGCGGTAGGTGGGAGGTGAGGAGGAGGCATTCATGCCCCGTATGAAGAGCGGTAAGGAGCACTTGGGCCCGGAGCGGGGACTCGTATAAAGCGTATTGAGGTGAAACTATTGTAAAAGGGCTTCCAAGAGTTTGGGTGGTAGACCCTTTTGGAAGTGAATTTACTCATATATATAATTTCGTCGTCGTCGGCATCCTTCCGTCTACGAGAGACGATGGTGTAGCGTCCGAGTTCCTCTGCATTTCCGTGAGTGGCTGTACAGTCCAATTCGCGAGTGACAATCTCTGTTGCATTCGTTGCATGTGAAAGATGATGTCTGCTGAAGCTGTCCTCGTCTTGCCTTCTTCCTGGCTCTCTGCTGAGTGAGCGCCGCATTCCTCACCTCCTCTGCCTCCTGAACGCCTCGTCTGACAGTGAGGCGCCAGGCCGAACGGTCCTCAGCAAAGTTTTCCCACCCACTGATGTGGATGCTGCACTGCTTCAAGTCCCTTTTGCAGACATCCTTAAATCGCAGTCGTGGGCGTCCAGTCAGTCGTGAGCCATCCGCCAGTTCACCATACAGGAGATCCTTGGGGATGCGGCCGCATTCCATTCTCCTGATGTGGCCGAGCCAGCGAAGGCGCCTCTCGCTGAGTATGGCGAACATGCTATGCGTGTTGGAGCGTTCCAGGACCTCTGTGTTGGGTACTCTGTCCTGCCACTGGATATGTAGAATGCGGCGTAGGCATCTCAGGTGAAAGCTGTTGAGCTTTCTCTCCTGGCTCGCATAGATGGTCCATGCCTCGCTGCCGTAGAGAAGTGTGCTGAGCACGCAGGCCTGGTACACACGCAGCTTGGTCTTCTCAGTGAGACTGGGGTTGTTCCAGACCCTCTTGTTTAGTCTGGCCATAACTGCTACTGCCTTGGCAATCCTGCTGTTTATCTCTGTGTCGATGGAGAGCGAGCTGGAAATGGTGGACCCAAGGTATGTGAAGTTTTCCACAACCTCCAAGTCATACCCATCAACGGCAACATTTGGAGGACTGTCTGCACCCTGCACCATAACGTTTGTCTTCTTCAGGCTGATGGTCAGCCCAAACTCCCTGCAAGCGTGGGCGAGGCGGCTGACGAGCCGCTGGAGGCCGTCTTCTGTGTGCGATGCCAAGGCTGCGTCGTCGGCAAAGAGCATCTCGCGAATGAGAACCTCCGTGACTTTGGTCTTTGCGCGGAGGCGAGCAATGTTGAACAGCCCGCCGTCGGACCTGGTGTGCGTATAGACCCCCTCACTGCAGTCCCTGAAGGCATACTGTAGCAGCACGGAGAAGAAAATGCTGAAGAGCGTTGGCGCAAGAACGCAGCCCTGTTTCACTCCGCTGCTGACTGGGAAGGCCTCTGATGTTACACCGTTGAAGCAGACTGTGCTGTGCATGTTCTCATGGAACGAGGTGACAATCGCAAACAAATGTGGGGGACAGCCTATCTTCTGCAGTAGTTTGAAGAGTCCGCTACGGCTGACTAAGTCAAATGCCTTGGTCAGGTGTATGAAAGCGATGTAGAGGGGCAACTGCTGCTCTTGACACTTCTCCTGCAGCTGACGTAGGGAGAAAATCATGTCTATGGTTGATCGACCGGCTCTGAACCCGCACTGGGACTCTGGGTAGACGCGGGTGGCCAAGGTGTGCAGACGCGCCAGGGCCACACGGGCGAATACTTTCCCGACGATACTAAGCAGGGAGATGCCCCGGTAGTTGTTGCAATCGCTACGGTCTCCTTTGTTCTTGTACAGAGTGACTATGTTGGCGTCTCGCATATCCTGGGGGATGTGACCTTGTTCCCAGCAGAGGCAGAGGAGTTCGTGCATGGGTTGGAGCAGTGCAGGTTTCCCGCTCATCAGGATTTCAGGTGGAATGCCGTCGCTCCCAGGGGCCTTCCCGCAAGCGAGGCAGTCTATGGCTTTGCTGATCTCTTCCATGGTGGGTGGTGTGTCCAGCTCTTCCATAACAGGCAGGTCGGGGATGGCGTTGAGGGCGGTGTCAGTAACAATGTTCTGGGTTGCATATAGCTCAAGGTAATGCTCAACCCATCGTTCCAGTTGTTTTCCTTTATCTGTGATGACTTCACCTGTCTTGGACTTGAGAGGCACAGTTTTGGCAATAGTTGGACCTGTCTCCTTCTTGATGCCCTCGTACATCCCTCTTGCATTTCCTATTTCAGCAGCTCTCTGTATACTGTTGCAGAGGTCCAGCCAGTAGGTGTTGGCACAGTGGCGGGCAGTCTTCTGGGCATTTTTCCTGGCGGTCCGAAGGGCTTCTAGTGTGCTGGGGCTAGGTACAGCCTTGTAAGCCAGAAGCGCTTTCCTCTTTGCCTCAGTCACAGGTTCCATGTCCTCCCAATGGGCCTCGTACCAGTCAGCATTCCTGCGCTCCTTCCCGAAGGCAGCGATGGCTGAGTTGTACACAGCATCTCGGAGGTGGGACCACTTGGCGTCGATGGCACCATCAGGAGGTGTCTTCTCTGTGAGGGATATATAATTTATTATCATTATATATACCCAACTTTCTGTTATAACCCAGAAAGTGTTACTAGTAGCTTGTCTTTATAGTCAGACTCGAGGGGACAGGCAGGGGGTAGAGGCCGCCCCCCCTTTTTTAAAGTCCTCAGAACCTAGGCTATGGCCTAAGTTCGGGTAATAATTTCTCGAGAGGAGGAAAGAAACACCAAGATGTTCTAACCATGTGTTTATTGTATCAAGTCACCCATTTTAGTAGTTATTTTTATGTACCTCTGAAAATAAATACTCAAAGTTCCATAACAATGTAGTTTTATTACACCAGCACCATATGTACAACATGAATGACATGGGATGAGCGTGAGAATGTACAGAATGGAGATGACGTAAGGGATGAACGGGTGACGGGAGCTAACTAGCCCGACCTTTTCCCTTCGGCCGCCCCCTCCCCCTTTTCTGTCTCCCGCGGGGACCCTGTGGTAGGGTGGGAGGAGTCCCCATCGCCACACAGGGGGTGGGGGAGAGCGAGTGGAACAGATACCTCGTCCTGAAGGAGGAGGTGGATGTCCAGCCCCCCAGATCCCGTACCCGCTCCACCGAGTGAGTCCTGAGAAAGGCGAGGGAGGCGGCCACGCCCCGAACGCTGTGGGCCTTGGGAGAGTGTCCGGGATTCCCATTCTCGATCACTCGACAGAGAAGGCGAGCGATGGACCTGGGGAAGAGAGGCTTACCAGACCTGGAGTTGTAGAAGAGGTGGTCCGGGGAAGCCTCCCTCGTAGCCTCTACATAAGCTGTGAAGGCGTGGATTGGACAGAGTGGGTGGAAACTTCCATCCCTCAGGAAGGAGGGTACTGCGAGGGGGCCAATCCTGTCGTCAGCCTGCTCGTTCTTAGCTAAGAAAGTAGGAGAGGGGGAGACAGTCAAAGAGGTAAGGTTAGGACTTACAGAGGAGAAGGCTGGATGACGGGTCAGGGCTGCCAACTGGGAGGCCCTGTACCCTGTAGTTAAGGCGAGCAGGAAGAGAGACTTCTGGAGGAGGGGGCACACTTCCAGAGGAACCCCCTCGAAGGTCAGGTATGTAAGGACGCGGTGAAGGGACCAGGAAGGAGTCTGGGCCCGTGAGGTGCCGTCCCCACCCGAATCCCCATCCTCAGCAGAGAGAGGGGCCTCTCTGAAACTTTAATATTAAAACCTAGGAGGAGGGGATTAGACAGGGCTGCGTGATGCACAAGCACCGTTGCCGAGGCCCTGTTGGTGGAATCGGCGAGCCAAGTGAGGAATTCCAGGACCGTGTCCTCCGAGATGACCATGGAGGGATGTCGTCGCAAGAAGTCCTGGAATCTTTTCCAGCAAGATTCGTACTGCCGCACTGACGACTGGTGGTGAGCCCTCAGCATCTTGCCCACTGTTTCCTCAGTGAACCGTTCGCTGAGGACTCCCCGTAGAAACTCCAAGCGTGTAGTTTCAGTGACGCTTGGAGTGGTGCGGACAGAGTGCTGGAGAGGCACGCTGATCCCAACTGAAGAGGATGAGGGCACCACCGGGACAGTTCTCCGAACCACGGTTGCGCTGGCCAGAGGGGGGCTATGAGGAGTACCCTCCCTCTGAATGCGCGCAGCTTGAGGATCGCCTGCAGGAGGACTGACGTTGCTGGGGGAGGGAAATAGATAGAGGTACCCCCACCTGTTCCAATCCTCCGTGAAGGCGTCCGGACCTCCCGCCTCTGTCCTGGTTGAGAAGGACAGGAACAGAGGAAGTTAGGCCGTGGTTGGGGAGGAGGCGAATAGGTCCACCTCTGGTGTCCCGTAGCGAAGGCAGAGTGACTCGAATACAAGGGGACGCAGTTGCCACTCGACTGACGTCCCTTTGAACCTGGATAGTGCGTCCGCCCAATCGTTCTCCCGCCCTGGCACATAGCGGGCCGAGAGGTGAATCGCCCTCTTGGCCGCTATCGAGAAAATTTGTTCCGACAGGGACAGGAGAATTTCCGACCGTGAAGTGCCCTGTCTCTGTAGGCACTGCACAGCCGCAACATTGTCCATATCGAAGCGGACGCCTATCCTGAAGAACTGGGGGTGTCTGTTGAGCCACTCCCTTGCTACCATCAACTCCCGAGCGTTGATGTGTAGTAGCCTCTCCTCTTCCTTCCATCCCCCGCACCGCTGATGTCCCAGGCAAGACTGGTATCCCCAGCCTACGTTTGATGCGTCTGTCGCCACCGTGATCCCCGGGGGAGGAAATACCCAGGGAACTCGATGACGCAGGGCACCAGGACGCAGCCAGGGGCGAAGGAGACGGTGAAGTGTTTGGGAAACTTGCCTGGGAAGGTCCCTGTGTGCGGGGGATAGGTGGAGGTTTACCTCCCATGTCAGTCTCCTGTGCTTCAATCGTCCCAGGGGCATTGCGGGGGCCACGAAGTTTAGGGACCCGAGAAATGACTCCCACTGGCGGCGAGAGAAAGTACGGGAAAAGTAAGCCCGGCGGACGTGGCAGAGGGTCCGGAGGGCGGAGGGCGTTGTCTGGAGCGAGCGAGAGGGTGGCCGAAACTGAGTCCCACTCTGTTCCCAGCCACGACAGTCTGCGAGTAGGGGTGAGAGAGGACTTGGGGATGTTGAGAAGGAAACCCATTTCCTCTAGCACCCCCCTTGCTACCCTGACGTTGTTTGCTACCTGCTCCCTGGAGGGGGCGTGTAGCAACCAATCGTCCAGGTACATGAGGGTGGGGACACCCGCCTCCGCCAGGCGAGATCCCACCACCCTCACGAGCTTGGTGAAGACCCGAGGAGCTAGAGGGAGACCGGAAGGGAGCCTTGTAAACTGAAACGTCTCGGTCCCCACCTGGAATGCCAGAAATCGGCGAAACCGGGGGTGGATCGGGACGTGCCAGTACGCATCCTGGAGGTCCAGGGATGCTAACCAGTCCCCCTTTCGAAGAACTGTGCGGACCTGAGCAACCGAAACCATCTTGAAGTGTAAAGGCTTCAAGAACTTGTTTAGGTTGCTCAGGTCCATCACCAGTCTCGTTTTTCCCAGGTCCTTTTTGGGGACCATGAATAAAGGAGAAAGAAAGACCCTCCCCGTCGCCCGCTCCACTACCCCTTTTTCCCGCATTTCTCTCACATGCGGGACGACCGAAGGTGACACTCTGGCTGAGGCAGGCGGGAGACGTAGCGGCTGTAACGGAAAGTGACAGATGTCAGTGGGGTAAACGGGTAATCCCAGCCGGGACCCGAGGGACCCGGAGGGGGGATGGGAGTGAGGGAGATTTTGACAGTAACGGGACACCATGGTGGGGAGAGGTTATGTCATATGTCAGAAATGTCAAACAGGGAGGATGAGAAGAACAGTTACTCACCGGGACTGAAATCCACGGCCAAGTCAGGCCCTGGCGAATCACCCTTGCTGCCCAACCGTGGGAGGGCCAGGCGGCTGACCACCCCGTGAGGCACCCCCGGACGGGGGCCTCAGTGGAGCGATCCTTCTGGGAGGGGTGGGAGAAGGAGGGCTTGGGCCTGGAGTAGGGCTTGGCGCCCTGACTTCTCCCACGAAAAGGCTGCTGACCCCGCTGGTGAAACCTGGGTGGCTGCTTTGGAGGAGTGGGGTAGCTGTTCCTGGGTTGTCTCGCAGGCTGGGAGGGCCTGCGAGGTTGGAAGGTAGGTCTGGCTGGCTGTGGGGCACGCGGCCTATGGACAAACAGAATGGTTAGGAGCAGACCCAAGAATTCCACCCTTGTCTCAAAATAACATTGTAACCAACCCTAAAACCAGTGACTCAACAGAACGGAACTTACTTGGAGGTGGAAGGTTTTGGTAAGTTAATTACCGCCGGGAGGGAAGAGAAGACCGAGTCCATCGCTGCCTGGTCGAATAGCACAGGGGACAGTGGAGCAGCATGCACCACGCCCCGCTGCACCATCTCAGGAGCGGATTTGGCGGCCGCTTGGCGGGCCGCCAGTCTGGCCTCGGCGAAATTCCTCGCCGCCTCCCGTAGGTTGGGGGTTGTCATGGCCCCGATGCCTTCCATAACAGTAGCCATTGACATGAGCGCGTCACTGTAGGGGAGAAACAGGAAATCCGAGGGAACCCGAGATTAGAGACTTGAGAGGTTAACTAAGAATCCCCGTATCCATCAAAATAACACAACAAGAGAACAACGGTACTTACGACAGTTGTAAGCCTGACAGCTCATGGAAGGTGGTGGTGAGGGACTTGATACAGTCTCGGAGGAGGGAAACAGCCGCACCGGTGGAGATGATATGGGACAGCTCCAACCGGGCGGCTGTTTCCGCATGTCTCAGCTTACCGTCGGGCTCCCTGAGTTGGTAGGGGACCGGCGGCTCCTTCTCCGTCTTCCACAGGCACTCCCTCAAACCCGGAGGGGCACGGGAAGGAGGGAGGATGACTGGGAAAGATGGAGGAGGTGGTTTCTTGGAAGTAGTGGGCTTCTGGTGGTCCAGGGACTTAAGGAGAAGGGCTGGAATGTCCAAGTCCCCATCAGGAGACCACGCAACCAGTCTGCCCTCCTCGGAAGAATGGGTCCAGGAAGGAGGAAGAAAGGCCCAAGAGTAGGGAAAATAACAGTCGTCCGTAGATGGGGGAGAAGGAGAAGGAGGAGATGAGGTAGCTAACTCCGCTAGGGCACCGGTCGGGGACTCGAGTCCCGGAGAGATTGGAGGAACGGGAACGGTTCCAACATCCCCGGGTGATAACGGGTCCCTGGCCGGCGACGCAGCAGGGAGAGGAAGAGGAAGAGCGGGTCCAGGAACGGGTACCGCTGCTGCTACCGGAGGTAGGACAGCGGGCCCAGGAGGCGGGTAAGCCGGAAGGACAGAAGGCAGGATACTGCGGATAAGCCGCGCTATCTTCCTCGACGAAGGGCTCTGCTCCCTCCGCTTACCCTTGCGGGACTTGCGGACGGGAGAGGGCGAGCCCTCCAACGAGGACGACGAGGAGGAGGAAGAAGAGGAAGACGAGGAGGAAGGAGAACGACGGCGAGTCCGGGTCTTCTTGGCGTGGCGGGAACTCTTCGCTGAACGCTTGCGCCCCCGAGAGTGGCCCGAAGAGCCAGCCCTTGGGGGCGACGAAGCGGCAGGCTCCCCACTGGGCCCTTGTACCGGTGAAGTAGGTTGGGTGGCCAGCGCGACGGACTCGTTCGCTTCCTGGGGTGGGAAGCCCCGGAAAGGAGTCGGAGATCCGTCTAGGGACGGCGACGTACCTTCTCGGGGCGCTAGAGGTTCTATCCCCTGCGACTCCGAGAGGCACGTCGAAGGGTACCGGGTTCTGGACATTCCCAGCTCGGTCCCAAACACAGGATCCGCCCATGTCAAGGAAGACCCGTCACGCTTGTGTGTCATCCTCCTCACCCTAGTCCACGCGATGCGAAGGGAGGCAAGGGCAGGAAGCTTGGGGCGAGCAGCGGCGGGGGTCTCCCGACACAACTCAGCCCAGGGGCGGCACACACTACACGCCAAAGGGTCGTAACCCTTGGGCGTGAAGCAGGGTGCGTGGGGCGAACAATGCAGGTGGCCGTCAGGGGACACCCGCACAGTACACCCAGTAAAGGCACATAAGGCACGAGTAGACTGTGGGAGAAAAAACACACAGGGGTTAACACGTGAATCCACGTGTACACAGAACATAATACACGTGAAACAAGACATAAATGTAAAAAAGGGGCTCGGGTAGCGGGGGCTGCAAGCCCCTGCCCCCGGAGAAACACCCCCCAAAAAAACCCACACGCACCAACTGGGGAAAAAACCCCGTAAGCCAACCCCCCCCCCCCACGGGCCAAAACACCTGCCAGCAGCCCCCAACAAGAGAGGCACAGACAGCCTGAGGGGCATACCCCAGGGAAAAAACACACACTGGGGGAAAAAACTCCAAAAACACAGGGGGACAGGAGCGAGGACAACGCACAATCCTCGCCGCCTGTAACACTAAACAACACTCGGGGAAGGAGCACTAGGGGAGGGCTAAATAGAGCCCCCACTGAGCACCATGTGGGGAGGCAAGGGCCCCACGTGGGGGAGAACACTCACGCTGAAGGGCTACAAAACCCCAAGGAAAACCCAACCGAAGTGAACTAGTGGCAGGGCTGAGGGGAGAGGAAGGGCAGGAAGGGGAAAAAACACAAAAAAGGGGCCCCGAAGTAAGCCCCTAGGGGAGGGAAAGAAAGAACCTAGACCCAGAGAAAATAAAGAAAACTGCCCCCACACACCAAACCCCGTACGCACACAACACACACACACACATCTTCAAAGCAGGCAAGCCACTAGACACAACACAGAAGTAACAATAGCAGGAACACGTGAACACAATACCATAGCGAAGCAGCGAGGAGCGTAGATGTTGACCAGTACGTGTTCTGCGAGAGAGTGGACGAGCAGTCGCTGCCCTAGGGTGGGGTCAGTACCTCTACAGGTGGCTCCCATATCAGTACAGCGCTAGATTTGAATTTATATTTACTTCTGATGATCTTCACGGAATAGACCCTTCTAGCCCAGAATATGCCTAAACGGGGCCTGGGCTGGAGAAGGGGTGTATTCTATAGCAATCCAGCTGTGCTGGTTCCACTTTACCAATAATTGTCAGTTCTATCCCAGATGACTGACTATATAACCTTTTTCTCTATATGTATCTATCTGCAGCAACCAATGACCTAATGAGTCGTTGTTATCTTTCCCCCTCCACCCCTCCCCAGTCGAGCCCTTCATCCGTGTATCACCAGTAAAGGTCACAGCTCACATTGGGTCCCAGGCAAGGCTTGAGTGTCAGGTTGAAGCGTTCCCCATGGCCGTCACCTATTGGGAGGCTCAGCGTGCTAGGATCCTTGAAAATTCCACCAAGTACACCATCTCTCACCAACACAACACCAACTCTGTCTGGAAGGTGAGTACGGTACAGTCACAATCAAATAACCAGTGACACTTTCCTTCCTTCATGCAAATAAATCAGTATCATATCAAAATACAATCATACAACACCTACAGCACAGTCACAATCAAATAACCCCCCACACTTTCCTTCCATCGTGCAAATCAATCAGTATCATATCAAAATATAATCATACAACACCATACGTCAACTCTACCCTCTCAATTATTATTTTGAGGTGCTGCAAAATCATACATGTGTTGTTCATTATTACCAAGATATTTACTGCAATGGAAGGAAAGTGTCAGTGGTTATTTGATTGTGGCTGTACATCTACCAAAGCCTGACCTGATCCCGTCGTGGCTTTCGTTGTTCCAGCACTTCTTCCAGGCCATTAGAATTATAAACCCATAGTATAAAGGAGGTATTGTGACTGGTATATACATGAATTTGTTGTTACAAGTTGATAGATCCGCCAGCCACATCTCTTTACATCAAGCTTTTCACTATTGACTGGTTACAGCAAGAATATGTTCATAGTTTAGGTTCGGTCAGGTTGTAGGTGATGGCCAGACTTCTCGTGGACTGATTGATTGTAGTTTTCCTCTAGTCGTTGGCCAGACTGAATTGCTATGTGTATGAGTAACAGCAGGTTTTAATGGAATGCATGAAGGTTCTCACATATCAAAGTCAAGTTCATAAAAATAAAAGAAAAAATCAGGGTTCAGTATCTGCTTGAGTCACCCTTATGTGTATCAAAACTTTACAATAATGAAAATGATATTAATGATAATAATAAAAATTTGACATCATCTTTACCTACATCTCTCCTTCCCCAGAGCATCATGAGTCTGACCATCTACAGTGTGGAGGAAACAGACTTTGGTCACTATGATTGTGTTGCCAGGAATGAGATGGCTATGACCAGAGGCAGGGTTGCATTGGAAGGTGAGGTCATAATTTTCTGTTTGTCTATTATTTTTGCATTTTTGTAATTATCTGTCTGGCCAGGTGTGTGAGAGAAAAGGTCATGTTTTATCATACAGTACAGTATATTATTTTTTTATCTGTCCGGCTAGTTCTGTGGGACATTTCACCATAAGCAGAGACAGGATGGTGAGATTATTTGCATTTATATTGTTTTTTTAATTTGCATCTGGCCATTTCTGTGAGTTAAATCATTTAGTCCATTCTTGTACAGTAAGGTGACTTATACCTTTATTACTCTTGTCCATGATATAATTTATAATGCTTATGTTTTTTTGCTTCTGACAGTACATTACAGTACAGTCACAACATAAGATTTGCAACTGGTCTTTGTTGAAGCTTTAAATCATTACTAGACACATCCACTAAACCAAATGAAGCAATAATGTCTTACCATTTTTGTTGTATCTCATTTAGCACTTGGAGTTTAGTGAACCAAAGAAGCCTGGATACAAATTTTTGGACTGCATCTACAGTATTCCGTCCTGTCTCTTCCCTTCCCACACACAGATTCTTGGATGGGGTATCTAGAGTGCTTACTCCTTTCCCCACCCTCACAGAGTCATCGAGGCACCACCGCCCCGCCACTGGTACTGAAAGCAGCCTCACCTTCGGCCATCCTGCCCCGAGCTACGAGGGCTTCGACGACTTGTGTCCCACGTGTCCTTATTGCCAGAAGTGTAGTGAAGGCAGGGGGGCTCTCTTTGCTCCATCATATAGGACCTTTGGTAACAAGACTGTGACTAGGAAGGAAGGTGAGAAGGAGAAGAGTGAGAGGAGGGAAGAGGAGAGAAAAGACCTAGGAAGAAAGAGAAGGAAGATTTCAAGGGATTTCTATCAGTACAAAGTGTCTTGGTCCTAACGAGGCAGTTTATACGGTCTAATCTCAATGATCTACTTCTGTGAGAAAAAGAGAATAATAGTTATAAAGTATACTAATTAAGGGAGCATAATGATATTGACAACAGACAGCATGCAGAGGTACTCCCCATACTCATTAAACATCACCCACCCAACCATTTGCCATTCATCCCCTGTCTTCCCCAGCTTCACTCACACTGTCACCACTCATTCCATTCCTCTCCATCTTCACCCACCTACTCCTCCAGCATCACATACACACACTCACCATCCACACCTCCTTTCTTCCACTAGCTCGCCTGATTACTGCTGTGGGCAAACCAGTGTTCCACCGCCACACCAACAATAATTACGGTTCCTGGATGAGGGACACCAACAACAAGACTGACCCCCGCTATTGGACCACTGACCCCAACCACAACGACATCCTTAAAGAGTTCGCCAATAAGAACGACTTTAGGAACAATGGCCGCAGCATCACTTACCAGCTGCCCACTCCTTTCGAGGTCAGTGAGTGAGCCCAGAGTATATTAAAATTATCCCAAGAGAAAAAGACCAGTGTTGACAGTGAACTTCAAGGTGGTTTGCTCGAGAGTATCACAGAGTATCTGTCAAAGGTAATGAGTGAACCATAACATTAAATCAACAGAAAAACTCCACGACTAACCTTTTGCCATCATATTCACAGTGCCCCTTTTCACTCTTTGTCTCAACTGTTATCCTTTTTCTTCAACAGGTAGTTCACAATCAAATGACCATACCACCTTAAAGTTTATTGTCATCCCTGTTCAAGACACCATATATCTATCAGCTGTAATTCTTCGAAATATAAGTGATGGTGTTTCTTTCCTCAGGGCAACTCCCATGTAATATTCAACGGGTCCTTCTACTACCACGTCAAGGGCCACCCCAACATCACCCGGCTTGACCTGAACACTAGGAAGACAACCACAATGGAGTTGCCTGGGATGGTTTACAGTGATGATAGGTTCCTCTACAACAACAGCAGGGATTATGTTGACCTCAGTGCTGACACGGAGGGGCTCTGGGCCATCTACAGCACCTCATACCCCAACAATACCATTGTCGTCAAGATGAACAACATGACACTCAAGGTTCAAGTGCTGTTTTTGTTTTTTGAGATTGAGAAGGATTGGGGCATTACAGTACACACATCTACAATCTGACCAATCACTAACCATTTCCTAACCATTCCTGCTTCTAATCATTCTTCCTATCAACAGATTGAAAAGGGATGGGACATGGCCCTCAACAACAACTTATATGGCAACTTCTTCATGGCCTATGGGGTCCTGTATGTCCTGGACAGCGCCACAGACCGTGACACAAGAATAAGGTGTGTGGTTCAAGTCTCACACCTAAAATAATAATACATGTCTTGCCTGAACTGGTCTGAGTGTGTAGTTCTGACTGAATGGCTCACTTGTATGACGTATGAATTATTCCCTTCCTTCTTCCTGCCCCACAGAATTGCCTTCGACTTGTACAAGGGCGAGATGGAAGACGTAGACCTGCCCTTCAACAACCCCTTCAGTTACACCACCCTGCTGGGCTACAACTACAAGGCCAAGGTTGGTTGTTGGTTGTGAAGGAAGACTGGGAGTAGCAGAGGAAGAGTTGCTGAGAGAAAGATGGAGGTGATAGAGGAAAGGTGGTGCAGGGAGTAAAGCAGAAGAATGGTTTAGAAGGAAGGAGGTGGTGGCAGAGGAGGCTGGGGGTAGCAAAGAGAGGGTTTCAAAGGCTGGTGTGTGGCAGAAGTTTGGGTAGCAGAGAAAAACTTGCAATGGGAAAGTGGTGGTGGGAGAGGGAGAGAGGCAAAAGGAGGATGGAGTTGGAAAAGGAATGGTTTCAAGACTAGAAGACCATGGATAAGTTTTCAGGGAAAGAGTGGCAGAGGTTAGGTGGTAGATAAGAAAAGTTAGTTCTCTTATATTTGAACCAATAATTAGCACTGTTTGAATGTAGTACTAGCATTACTTGAACCTGTCTCTCTTTTTGCACCATCTGAACACCTTCCTGTCCACTTCCCTTCTCAGATGCTCTTCTCCTGGGACAAGGGGAACCTGCTGACATACCCTGTGAGGGAGAGTGGGATGGACACGGGGCCTCCTGGGTCAGACTATGAGGACCACGGCCACTCCTCCAGCTAGCACCAACACACCTACCTACCTACCTCCACCACCCAATAACCACCAGAGTCCACCAACCTCCAACACTTAGATACCACCACTCCTCTAGCTAGACCAGTAGATCTGGCTATCACCGGCTTCCAACTCCCAGTTTTCACCGCCACCAACTTTTCAGCTACCATCAGCCTCAAATCTAACCAGTCCCATACCTACCAGTCGCCTACCTTCAACCTCCAGGTCCAGTTAGCACTACGTCCAACTATCATCGACTTCAAATAGAAAACCACAAAGACGTAAGCAATGATGATAGTAGTAAAACTACCAGTGACAGACAAGAGGTTTATACCACACACTTTTGGCAACTGCTGCAGTCCTTCCCAGTAAATATACAGACAGTGAGTGGTGATCCTTTGTTTGTATTTGTATTGAGGTGTCATTCTTTGTTTATGTTTCCAGTGAGGTGGTCATTCTCTGTTTGTGTTTCCACTGAAGAAACAACAGTAGGTGCCAAAACTGTTCGAAAAAATACACCTTTCGTCTGCCAGTCCAAGATTTGGTACTACCATCAACCTCTAACCTCCCAGCACCACACTTACTTTTCACCCTTTATTGACCTTTCACTGACGAACCTCTTCTCTTCCGGTATCTCTCTCCCTCCAACCTCGACCTTTCCTCCTGCAGCTTTGACCTCTCACCTTCCATCCTTGACCACTCAGCCTTCATCCTTGAACCCATTGGCTGGTTTCTCATGGTCATTACTATCCTTAACTGTATAAAAGCATCATGTACTGTATTAGTTAGATAAACACTTAATAGACTTCCATATTGTCAGGGTGTTAAGGTTGTTCAAGTTTCCCTGTGCTGGATAAAATCACCAAGTGTTAGCCTCAGGAAAACCCTAAGTGGTGTCCGAGTTAGTAAAAGGAGTTAATTCTTGATATTATTTATCATTCCCCAGTTTCAACAATTAACAATTAACCTTCTCACAAATCATGGAACAAACAAATGACTTGGTGAAGTGTCTCATTGTAACCAGTGAGAAGCTGTATTGCCAGATTTTGCTCTCAGTCCCTCACACAAATATCAAGGTGTGCAAAAATAGTTTCATATTTGGTCAGCTGTACATGTAGAGGATACATTCAGACATAATTGTGAGAAATACACCTTCTGTAAATGTAACGAGGACTTACATATACACACATGCAGTACATGTCCACTGGTGCAAGACTAATGTTTACCAAGTGTATGTAGGACTCAAGACTGTATACAAGTCAAGGAGTCAATGTCTACATGTAAATAACTCAGCATAATGTACTATGTGTTAGATGACTGTGTATTGGTCGAGAAAGGTAAGGCAGCAGGGTTTTTAAATTAACCCATATTCTATGACTGATGACTTTTATATACTGTACTGTAATCATTTTCCCTGCATGTCACTAGACAACTTTTTTCTTTTATTTGCAGAAAACCATCACTGATGTCCAATGGTTTAAAACTACTCATTCCCATGTTTATATAAAAACAACAGCTTACGTGTTGCATTATATTTAAATAAATATCAGCCTATTGTACAGGTCACATGAAAAACTTCATATTATTCCTGCACTTATTCAGTAATGCCTTATTTTATACTGTTTAGAAACAGATATGAAGGTGCAATAATAAAACAATAGGACAGGAAGGATATAATTAACACTAAAATGTAAGGTGATATACATAAATAAACAGCAGACTTCATAACTACTCTTCGAGTGGGGCTGACTTTATTCTCTGTGAATATTAGTTATCCCCCACAGGGCTACAATAAAGATTGTTGTAGGATCTGGTCACTTTCTAGTGGATTTGACGAGATCTGCCCACATGGATTAAAAATCCACATGAGGTGTACTACAACCGGAGGCCTTTTTTTTTTTTTTTTTTTTTTTTTTTCACTGCTGTGTGGACCGCCAGCACACGGGGGTGCATTTCCCTTTGCATGCAGCAGTGTAAACTCCCTCCCCTTATGGTCCCTTCAGGGCTGGTCTCATGGAAGGTACGGCCCCACTTGTAGCTCTTGTGGTAACGTGGACTTGGGCCCACAGCACTGGCTGTGGGATCAAAGCCTTCCCCCCAATCTCCCTGGCGGTCGGAGGCCCCCAGACTCCCTGGTCCAGTAAGCTCTGGTCCCATTTCCTTGGGATGTGCTTCGGTAGCCCAGGCATATAGGGCCAGCCCCTCCTTTATTTTAATTTGTTTTTTCACTGCGACCAGAGTGTACCAGGGGTCTGTGGGGCAGGAGGCCATTCTGCCCCAGGAGAACATCAACAACAACAACAACTACTCTTCGAATTTGAGAATGATTTTGCTATTCAGCTTCCTTTATATAAATTGTCAGAAGAGAAAAAATCACTACCGGTACCATACTGTGCTACAGTATAATTATTATGTAGTGCAGTAATACAAAATGTACATAATTCCTGCAGGATTACTGTCATTGGCTGTAAAGAAATTTTTATATTCTCATTATACAATATAGTAATAAAGTACTGTATCTGTACAGTATTTAATAAACTATACAGGGTTAATTATTGCCATTGTCAATAAAGAATAATTTATAAATTATTATACAGTATGGTAATAAAGTATTATATTTAATAAACTATATAGGGTTACTGCTATTGTTACTAAAAAATAATGTATATAATTATAATACAGTACTGGTATTATATTTAATAAACTATACAGGGTTATTGCTATTGTTACTAAAGAATAATGTACAGTACAGTATATGATTAATTACTTATAGTACAGTACTACTGTACATAATACTACCACCATCATCACTACCATCATCACCACAACTACCACTACCATCACTGCCATCACCACTACAACCACAATCACAAATACTACCATCACCACTATAACTACTACCATCACCACCACAACTACCACTACCACAACTACCATCATCACCACTACTACCACAACTACCATCACCACCAATACAACTACCATCATCAATGTAAGCTTAATATAGCATTATCATTCTCAAAATTCATTGATTAGACCTGGTACCATAGTATTTCACACATAGTAATAGTAACATAATTATAATACTATATAAAATAAATATCAATGTAAGCATAATATAGCAAAATCATTCTCAAAATTCATTGATTCGGCCTGGTACCGGTACCATAGCATTTCACATATAATTTATTCAAGTGTAGTTCACATTGTGTACTCGTGACAATATTTTACATTGTTTTTTACTTTAGTGTGATTCTGTGTATATCCTTGACCATATATTAACTTTACACATTCATACCATATAACTTTTCTTCATATTTCTAAGACAGCCTCCAGAACATTACTTGCCCATATTCTTGATATTTGTACGAGTCACGAGTACAATGTTATTTATCATACTAGACGTTATAAAATAAATAAATTCCATATCATCCATTCATAACGAACAAACTATCATCTCCCTCACTAGGACTAGGACTACTTACAGTATGGTTATTCCATGTTATTAACACCCTAACGTTACATCTCACGGTATTTATTGAAAGAATTACCGTTTTGCAGCAGTGTTGCCAGATCCGGCTGGGTCCCAGTATTTTGCCCCAGTCATTTATTGTACTTTATCATGATTATTTCCCGGTAGTTTGCCCAGGTTAGGTCCCGGTAGTCTGCTGTGGTCTAGGTTAGGTTAGGTTAGGTTAGGTAAGGTCAGGCTAATTTCAAAATGCCCCATTTGAATATGCCCTATCTTGGAAATGGTGCATTTGCGGAGGAAATGCCATAGAAGAAAATAGTCTTAGAATGGTCTAAAATAGTGGGTAATGAAGGTAGAAAAACCGTACGCAATAACGGTAATTCTTTCAATATTTACCCATCTCACTTTATGGTTTTTATATAATGTATTTATATTTAGTGAGTTGGTGTGTCAGGATATATTATTGTGTAAATAACTCTCCAGAGAATGTACTAACTTATCATGAACCAATATTTCGTCAGTGTAGTCCTCATGTGGTTGTACGTATAATTATTATTTATTTTACGGCACGTTAGGTTAGCTACAAGTATAATAAATAAAATGATTAAAAGAGGGCTGCAATTAAGTACACACTCTTGCCCGAAATTCAAGATCCTGTGTATCTCATTAATATAAGTACGTGGTCGCGAATTTACGAGCTAGGGGGTAGAGTATACATCGAATTTTAGTGAAGAATAATACAGCTAAGCAAACACACCCTACCTCATTGATGTATGGAAGGTAACTGACGTTCTAGTGACAACTGACAAACTGGCAAGTGGCAATTCATATACACACAAGTCACACCACCTCCCACATCGCTATGATCGCTGTGTCAATTGTTAACGTGTTTTTCGTAATGTTTCGAAACAAAAAAATACCAAAATCGCTGTAATTTGATACTGAGCCGATTTCAACCCGGTTTTTTTTCGCTCAGAGGGATTATTGGTTATATTCTCTGAGTTTTGGTACTACCAAATGTTTAATATTAGGCTTTTATAAGAAAACAGTATTTATTTGTGGAAAAGCTATTGATGGTATCCATAAGTCACCGTGTCGGCACTGATACTGTTAAGGGGGCGGAGGTTAGGGAGGTGCGGGAGTAGGGACACAGGCTTGAGGGGGGGTTAAGGGGGTGTGGGAATAGGGGACAGGCTTTCTACCCCCCCCCCCCCAAGTCTGTCCCCCTATTCCTGCACCCCCCAAGCCTGTCCCCTACTCCCGCACCCCCTTAAACTAACCTAACCTTACCATAATGATAATAATGATAATAATACCTGTAATAAAAATAATATACATACACACACACATCTATACTATAAATGGCAATGTGTCTCTGTTTGTCCTCTTTATAACTCGAAAACGGTTACACTTATATCCTAAACCCATATATATATTCTTAATCACCATCACCAGGCGCAGGTTTTGGTATGACGTAACATGACGTAACTCGACGTAAAAATTACGTCATCTACTATAAATCCGCTTAAAAAAAAAAAATGGTTTCACTAAAATCTTCCTTAACTGTATATGCATCGGTGGTTCAGTGGTAGGATTCTCGCCTGCCACGCAGGAGGCCCGGGTTCGATTTTCAGCCGATTCATACTTATTATATATTTATTTTATTATTCACTAACCCAAAATACATTAAGTGTGTGTGCCTTGCATCTTACGTGTGTTTGTATATTTTAATCTTGCGTGTGTGTGTGTGTTTGTGTGTGTGTTTTAATCTTACGTGTGTGTGTGCGTTTTAATCTTATGTGTGTGTGTGTTTGTTTTAATCTTACGTGTGTGTGTGTGTGCGTTTTAATCTTATGTGTGTGTGTGATTGTTTTAATCTTACGTGTGTGTGTGTGTGTTTTAATCTTATGTGTGTGTGTTTGTTTTAGTCTTACGTGTGTGTGTGTGTGCGTTTTAATCTTATGTGTGTGTGTGTTTGTTTTAATCTTACGTGTGTGTGTGTGTGCGTTTTAATCTTATGTGTGTGTGTGTGTTTGTTTTAATCTTACGTGTGTGTGTGTGCGTTTTAATCTTACATGTGTGTATGTGTGTGTTTTAATCTTAAGTGTGTGTGTTTTAATCTTATGTGTGTGTGTGTGTGTGTGTGTTTTAATCTTACGTGTGTGTGTGTGTTTTAATTTTACGTGTGTGTAGTGTGTGTGTGTGTGTGTGTTTTAATCTTACGTGTGTGTGTTTCAGTCTTACGTGTGTGTTTCAATCTAACGTGTGTGTGTGTTTCATGTCAATTAAGGCCCCCATACACGGTGTAACCACATCTACTGCATATCTATAATCTATACAATAAATGGCAATCCGTCTCTGTTTGTCCTCTTATAACTGGAAAACGGTTACACCTACATCCAAAACCCATATATATTCTGAATCACCATTACCAGACCATATATATATATATATATATATATATATATATATATATATATATATATATATATATATATATATATATATATATATATATATATATATCCCAAACTCATATATATATATATATATATATATATATATATATATATATATATATATATATATATATATATATATATATATATATATCCCAAACTCATATATATATATATATATATATATATATATATATATATATATATATATATATATATATATATATATCCCAAACTCATATATATATATATATATATATATATATATATATATATATATATATATATCAATCCATCAATCATTTCCTGTAGCACCCACGGGGATGCATAGGGCCTCAATGAACTCGTGCCACCACACCTTATCCTGAGCTAACTCCTCCAAATCTCCCCAACATTCATCTCCCGCTTCCCGCCTCATTGTTCTCACCCACGTCTCCCTAGGCCTTCCTCTTCTTCTTGTACCATGTGCTACCCACCCTAGTGTATCTCGTACTATCCCATGTCTTCTATACACATGACCTAACCACTTCCAACGTGACATCCTAACATATTCATCAACTGGCTGCACCCCTGTTATTTCTCTAATTCTGCTATTCGATATCCTATCCCACCACTTAATTCCTAATATTCTTCTAACTACCTTATTTTCAAACACCAAGAATTTACGGTCCATATTCGCTGTACTGTACCATGATTCGTGACCGTAGGTTAGTATACTCCTAACCATTACTTTATAAATTTTGATTTTTGTATGCACAGAAATTTTTTTATTCTTCCAAACAGTTTTAAGCATTCCCATTGCCTGATTTGCCTTTCTTAACCTTTCTTCGTATTCTAAGGTCAAAGAACCATCCTTCGTTAAACAGGTACCCAAATATTTAAACGTTTCAACCTGCTTTACCACCACACCTCCAATCATACAGTCCTGTGCATTTTCCATGTTCATATTAATAATTTCAGTTTTTCCACAATTAATAACCAAACCCACCCTTAAGCCCTCTCTCACTAAACAATCCAACACCCTCTGCATCTCCTCCGGCCCATCACACATCAAAACTATATCATCTGCATAATCCAGGTCCAAGAGCTTCCCATTCTCTCCCCAAAGTATACCTGCACCAGTTTCTGTACCAACCCTTTTCATTACGTAATCTATGACCAATACGAACAACAAAGGTGACAAGATGCCACCCTGAATCACACCTGACTTGACTTCAAACGGATCACTCATACAACCATCAACCATCACTTTACAAAATGTGCCATCATGCATGTTCGTAACGACCTTCACAAACTCCTCCGGTATTCCATAAAGCCTCATAATCTTCCCCATAGTCCCTCTCGAAACACTATCAAATGCTTTTTCGAAGTCAACAAAGCAAAAGCTCAACGGAACTCTCATTTCATTTACTTGTTGCATTAAATGCCTAATAATAAAAATTTGATCATTACAACCACGTCCCTTTCTAAAACCGGCCTGCTCGTTCCTAAGTATATCATCAACCACTGGCTCCAGCCTATTTAACAACACTCTACTAAACACTTTCAAGGCTATCGGTGACAAAGTGATTCCCCTCCAATTACCACATTCACTCAGGTCTCCTTTCTTGGGAATTTTAACAATCACATCATACTTCCAATCTGATGGTATTATTCCTGTTACCCATATCCTATTGAATAACTTGGTCAAGATCATTGTTAATCTAGCCTCCTCCACTTTAAACATTTCTGGAAATAAACCATCCTCCCCTGGTGCCTTATTATTCTTTAACTGTTTCATTGCCTTCTCCACTTCCCCCATCCTTATCTCTCCTGTTTCTATATTCAAATCTTCCTCAGCAGGTGGTATATCTTCTTCTGGCGGTATTGGCCTATTAAGAACTATCTCAAAGTGCTCTTTCCATCTGTTTTTAATATCTCCATCTTTAGTCAGTAAATTACCATCCCTATCTCTAACAGGTATTTCCTTGCGTTTCTTTGCATTGCCACTCAGTTTTCTAATTGATTCATATGCTATCCTTTGACTCTGTCCAAACCCATATATATTCTGAATCACCATCACCAGGCGCAGGTTTTAGTATGACGTAACTCGACGTAAAAATTACGTCATCAATAAATCCGCTAAAAAAAACGGTTTCACTCCCAAAACTATATATTCTGAATCAGCACCACCGGCAAAGGTTTTTATGACGTAACTTGACGTACAAATTACGTTAAAATGTCAAATATTCTATTTATCGGTTAAAACCATAAAGAAGAGCTCGAACGGAAATTTCCGTTATAGAGCTGAAGAAGGCAAAAAGGCTATTTGGTAATTCAGTCAGTCTCAGGCTTTCAAGCTGAAAAGACGTAGGCTATGTACAGCCATGGCTGATAGTGGTGGACCAGGGTCCAAGGAGTGCTGGAGAGCAACTGAACAGAGTTCGAACAAGTGAATTTTCCAAACCATTCTCAACATAGAGAGAGGTTTAGAAGACTCACTTTTTGGAACTGTCTTTAGTTGCTCTCCAACACTCCTTGGACCCTGGTCCACCATTATCACCCACACCGGGTACCTCTGCTAGTATACATATATACATACATATAAATATACACACACACACACATAAACTGCTTTACATAATATTATACAGTATTGCAGTACACTACAATAAATTCTTGTTGTATGGTAAATATTGAAAGAATTGCCGTTATTGCATACGGTTTTCCTACCTTCATTACCCACTTATTTAGACTATTTTATTCTATGGCATTTCCTCCAAGATAGGGCATTTTGAAATTAGCCTGACCTTACCTAACCTAGACCGCATCAGACTACCGGGACCTAACCTGGGTAAACTACCGGGAAATAACCGTGGTAAAGTACAGGAAATGACCGGGGCAAAATGTGGTATTTATTGAAAGAATTACTGTATTGTAGCAGTTTTGCCAGATCCGGCTAGGTCCCAGTATTTTGCCCCGGTAATTTCCTGTACTTTACCACAGTTATTTCCCGGTAGTCTGCCCAGGTTAGGTCCCGGTAGTCTGATGCGGTCTAGGTTAGGTTAGGTCAGACTAATTTCAAAATTATGTTTGTAAAACGGGCCATCTCCGAGAGAAACACCATAGATGAAAAGTGTGCTATAATGGTCCAAAATAGTGGGTAATGGTACTAAAATATACAATATAGTGAATGTACTACTTCTATACTAATACCATGAATAATTAAGGCACTTGTCCCTGAGAAATGTGACATTTTTATGAAATTTTACACTGGGATACAAATAATTATAATGTTGCCGTATATTTTGGTGTACTGTACCTGACTCATACCTGCCATCTTTGGTGTGTAAGTCACTCTGCCACTACACGTCTTGGGGGGGATTTAGGGGGGTGCGGGAGTAGGAGGACAGGCTTGGGGGGGGGGGGGGGGGGGTTAGGGGGGTGCGGGAATAGGGGACAGGCTTTCTACCCACCCCAAGCCTGTCCCCCTATTCCCGCACCCCCCAAAGCCCCCCCAAGCCTGTCCCCCTACTCCCGCACCCCATTAATAATATATATTTACAGCAATAACCAACCCACTATCACATCCTTCAAATGTTGTTTTCAAATTCTTCTAATTACTTGGCTGTCTTTCCATCTATCCATTTTCCGTTTGCACCATCTTTTTCCCCATAAAATTGTCTATCTATCCATCTATGTATCCTTGTATTAATGCATGTATTTATGTGTACAGATTACAAAACAACATGTGGAGAGTGTTACAGCAATGACCAACCCAACCCACTATTACAACCTTGGACCCATTGTTACACCAACAAGATGACCCCCTAACAACCTAACCATAGTGGTGGTCCCTAACCTGATGTGGGGCCCATAGCAGGGGTACCAAGGGGACCCACAAGATGACCCCCTAACAACATAACCATAGTGGTGGTCCCTAACCTGATGTGGGGCCCATAGCAGCGGTACCAAGGGGACCCACAAGATGACCCCCTAACAACATAACCATAGTGGTGGTCCCTAAGGTAAGGTGGATGGCAATTACTTCTACTTAACCATTTAATATAGATAGGATTTGTTTTGTATCCAGGCATATATAATTTCTGATATACAGAATAACTCCTCCATATATAATTTCTGATATACAGAATAACTGGTGCACATTTTCTATTGTGTTGTTCCACTCTGAATGGGGAGTAATTTTCAATGTATATGTGTGCATCCTTCACCTCACTGTGTAGGTGGGTTTCTGTAAGGACAATAAACATAGGGTTCTCTAGTACTGACAATTCTTTTAGGAAGGGGACTTTAATTTGGTTGTATTTTGGGTAGAGGCTGTGAATATCTATCTATCTATAGCTCTGACGCCTCGTTCTCTCCGGGAACTCCCTCCAAGGGGGTGGCCACGGCAGAAGTGCCTCCAGTTCTCCCTGTTCCAACACTCCCTCCTTACTTGTTCAAGCCCTCCCCTGCCCCTCACATTACTCTCCTTTACATACTCTTCCATTCTGTTCCAACACTCCCTTCTTACTTGGTCCAGCCCTCCCCTGCCCCTCACATTACTCTCCTTTACATACTCTTCCACTCTGTTCTGCCATCTAACAAGAGGGCTGCCTCTCACACCAGGTGCCACAACTTCACTTCCATACACCTTCTTTACCGTGAATATTGTCCATAATGATGTTTTCCAGTGGGAGGTTAGTGTAGCTGTTGGTTGTTTTAGCTACCTCCCTGGGCTATGTTTAATAAACAACCTTTATAGTTGACTCAATAATTCTTTATTTTGATTGTTGGGTCAAACCTGTGAGGCCAGTCAGAACATGTAGGAATCAATAATCACGGCCACTAAACATTTGTCACTAACACTATGGGTTTTAGATTCATATTTACAGAAGTATTGAGTTTGAATGTCATATATAATTCCTTGTTTATCCAGGTATATTTACATCCTCTGTGTCACTCACTAACTTACTTGTGGTGGGTTGTATGAATGTTAATTGTAGAGTATTAGGTGAAGTGTTGTTCACTGGTTGACTGTGTGTTACAGACTCTCTATCCTGTCTCCTCTCTCTGTCTCGTCTCTCCATCTCAGCCACATATGGGTTTCGTCTCTTAGTGCTTCATTATTTTCCAAAAGGTGAGTATCCGTATTCACAAAATCTATCCAACAGTTAGATAATAATAATCACTGTATAGTTTACTCACCAAATTCATTAAATTTTTCACCCATAAGTCATTAACACGGCTAAGATTCTTTCGTTTGCGTGCTTACAAACCAATACCAACCACTGTGGAATGGACCCTCAGTGAAATGTATGTTTGTATTGGGAAACACCATAGATGAAAAGTGTGTTAGAATGGTCCAAAATAGTGGGTAATGATACTAAACTATACAATATAGTGAACTCAGTACTTGTATACTAATACCCTTTATTTTAATCACTACCCACAAAGGAAAACATTACTGCTGAAACAATCAAGGGAAATGGACTGTAAATTTATTTACTTACCATTCTAGTAAAACATTGAAAGAATTTGTTGAGGTATATGTGAGCTTCATTAAGTTTAGAGTGTATACAGTATTGATAGGAATCTTGTTTATCTTACACATTATTAAACAGCCTATATGTGTGGTGTGTGTTCCAGACTAGATGCCTCCATTCTACTTTATCCATGTACTGGTCACCTGTCAACCCCTTCTCTCTCAGATCCCCTTTAAGGGGGTGCGGAAATAGGGGGACAGGCTTGGGGGGGCTTTGGGGGGTGCAGGAGTAAGGGGACAGGCTTGGGGGAGGTTTAGGGGGGTACGGGAGTAGGGGACAGGCTTGGGGGTGGTTAGGGGGGTGCGGGAGTAGGGGGACAGGCTTGGGGTGGTGGTTAGGGGGGTGCGGGAATAGGGGACAGGCTTTCTACCCACCCCAAGCCTGTCCCCCTACTCCCCTTTAACGTTATCCGTCCACCTTTTCTTGGCTCTTCCTCTCTCTACCTCTATCTCCCTTCACCTCCATCGCCATCACTCTTTTACCCACAAAGTCTTCCTCTCGTCTCATCACATGTCCATACCACTGTAATCTTCTTTCCTGTACTTTCTTTGATATTTCTGTCACCTTAACTGTACTTTCTTTAATATCTCTACTACCTTCATATTTCCCTCTTATTCTTTCATGTCTGATGTTATCTATCTTTGTTACTCCACATACACACACACACACACACATATATCCATCTTTGTTACTCCACACACACACACACACACACACACACATATATCCATCTTTGTTACTACACACACACACACACACACACACACACATATATCCATCTTTGTTACTACACACACACATATATCCATCTTTGTTACTACACACACACACACACACACACACACATATATCCATCTTTGTTACTACACACACACACACACACACACACACACACACACACACACATACACACATATCCATCCATCTAAGCATCTTCATCTCTGCTACATCCAAATTGTTCTGTGCTTTCTTCACTGGTCATGTTTCAGCTCCATATATTATTGCTGGCCTTACTACCATCTTATACATTCTTCCCTTAAGGGGGTGCGGGAGTAGGGGGACAGGGTTGTGGGTGGGAGTAGGGGGACAGGCTTGGGGGGGGGGTAGAAAGCCTGTCCCCTATTCCCACACACCTCTAACCCCCCCCCCTCCTGTCCCCAAGCCTGTCCCCCTATTCCCGCACCTCCTTAAGAGGGAAGTTTTGTGTTGGTAAATCTGGAGCAACTGAATCCTCCAAACTATTCCAAGCAACAGAACACCATTATTTTTGCTATTCTGGTCCTGTTTCCTGGTATACTTTGGAGGAATCAAGGCACTCCAATGTACCAAAAAAGAATTACTACCACAACCTTTACATTGATTCTGCCATCACACAGGACTCATGACATCTTTTTCCAGTTATTCCACCCGGACTGACTGTGTGTTATTTCTACAGTAGTCTTTACCTTGCTATATGTTGTAAACCCTTGACAACAACAGTGTGTGTAAGAATTCTCATGGCTAGTAGTACTCCATATTCCTTCTCAAAAATATTTTCTCTTTTTTTTTTTCACCATCCAATTTAATGAGCTTTCATTTTGTATCATCCATCAATTAATTAGGTTGTGTTTTGTACTATTCATAAATTAATTAGGTTGTACTTTGTTACAGAGTTGTGGAGTAACTGGAGTTGTACAAGAGACTTAATTAACCTTCATTGTTTGTTCCATCCATCAACAACAACAACAACAACAACAATAACACATCACTATAGGTTACCAGTACTGTGAGTATTTGTATAGTTACATTGGACCATATTCAAGAACATTCATGGTGCATACGATGGTGTGGTACCGGTACGATGGCTCCATAAAAAAACATTAGAGCCGTCGTACTGGAACCACACCATTGTCGACTCCACGGATATTCTTGCATACAACCAGTTGCTTTATGTGTGTGTGTGTGTGTGTGTGTGTGTGTGTGTGTGTGTGTAGTAGAGTCATCCAAGAGTTTAAATCCATGTGTGTGTGTGTGTGTGTGTGTGTGTGTGTGTGTGTGTGTTTAGTAGAGTCATCCAACAAGAGTTTCTATACAGTACAGTGTTAGTGGTAATTCTGGAGTAACTGATTCCACCAAACTATACCAAGTAACAGCATCAATAGGACACCAGTCTTTTTGTTAAAGTATTCCAGGTGGAAGATGCTTGTCTCTCTCTCGTATAACCAGTGACTTTGCTTATCGTCAATATCCCACATCATAGTTTCTGCCCCTCTCTCCATATAGGTGTGTGTGTTTGGAGGCTTCTGATTCCTCCTAACCATGCCATGAAACAAGCTCCTTCCATATAGGTGTGTGTGTGTGTGTTTGGAGGCTTCTGATTCCTCCTAACCATGCCATGAAACAAGCTCCTTCCATATAGGTGTGTGTGTGTTAGAGAGAGAGAGAGAGAATGTGTGTGTGTTTGAGACAAAATCACACCTTACCTTACCTAACCTTACCTTACCTAACCTAACCTAACCTTACCTTACCTTACCTTACCTTACCTTACCTTACCTTACCTAACCTTACCTTACCTAACCTTACCTTACCTAACCTAACCTTACCTTACCTAACCTTACCTTACCTTACCTAACCTTACCTTACCTTACCTTACCTAACCTTACCTTACCTTACTTAACCTTAACTTACCTTACCTAACCTAACCTTACCTTACTTATCCTTACCTTACTTAACCTTACCTTACTTAACCTTACCTTACTTAACCTAACCTTACTTAACCTAACCTTACCTTACCTAACCTTACCTTACTTAACCTTACCTTACTTAACCTTACCTTACCTTACCTTACCTTACCTTACCTTACTTAACCTTAACTTACCTTACCTTACCTTACTTTACTTTACTTAACTTTACCTTACCTTACTGTGTGTGTGTGTGAGAGAGAGATACTGTGTGTGTGTGTGTCTGAGAGAGAGAGAGAGAGAGACTGTGTGTGTGAGAGAGAGAGACTGTGTGTGTGTGTTAGAGATTAATGTGTGAGAGAGAGATTAATGTGTGTGTGCAAGAGAGAGACTGTGTGTGTATGTGTGACACAGAGAGACTGTATGTGTGTGAGAGAAAGATAGAGAGAGACTGTGTGTGTGTGAAAGAGAGGAATAAACTGTGTGAGAGAGAAAGATAGACTTCGTGTGTGTGTGAAAAAGGTAGACTGTGTGTGTGTGTGTGTGTGTGTGTTAAAATATATATGATATTTTAAAAGCAATTTGTAAATTAATAGATATATAAATAAATGAAGATATTAAAATAGATTTTTATTGTCCCTCCTTTCCTTCTATTTCGTCTCTCTCTCTCTCTCTCTCTCTCTCTCTCTCTCTCTCTCGTGCTTAAATAAATAAATAATAATGTGTTTCAATTTCCTTAGTATAAAATTTATTTGTAAATATTTATTAATTATCTCATGAAATAAATGGGTCTAATATTTATATTTATCCCATGTAATAAATGGGTTTAATATTAATTATCCCATGAAATAAATGGGTATAATATTAATTATCCCATGAAATAAATGGGTATAATATTAATTATCCCATGAAATAAATGGGTTTAATATTAATTATCCCATGAAATAAATGGGTTTAATATTAATTATCCCATGAAATAAATGGGTTTAATATTAATTATCCCATGTAATAAATGGGTATAATATTAATTATCCCATGAAATAAATGGGTTTAATATTAATTATCCCATGAAATAAATGGGTTTAATATTAATTATCCCATGAAATAAATGGGTTTAATATTAATTATCCCATGAAATAAATGGGTTTAATATTAATTATCCCATGAAATAAATGGGTTTAATATTAATTATCCCATGAAATAAATGGGTTTAATATTAATTATCCCATGAAATAAATGGGTTTAATATTAATTATCCCATGAAATAAATGGGTTTAATATTAATTATCCCATGAAATAAATGGGTTTAATATTAATTATCCCATGAAATAAATGGGTTTAATATTAATTATCCCATGAAATAAATGGGTTTAATATTAATTATCCCATGAAATAAATGGGTTTAATATTAATTATCCCATGAAATAAATGGGTTTAATATTAATTATCCCATGAAATAAATGGGTTTAATATTAATTATCCCATGAAATAAATGGGTCTAATATTTATAATTATCCCTTGAAATAAATGGGTTTAATATTAATTATCCCTTGAAATAAATGGGTTATTAATTATCCCATGAAATAAATGGGTTTAATATTTATCAATAATTAATTAAGGTGTAAAGAAATAAAAATAACAAATAATTCAGGTGTTGAAAACATTATAATAAACAAAAATAAAAGAGTCTTAAAAGTATACCATTTTCTTTGATTAATAAACCTAAGAAAATTGGTGTCTATATTGGAGCAACTTGATTCCTCCAATCAATTCCAGGCAACAGGAGAGAGAGATAGAGAGAATCTCGGTTCAAAATTAATCTTTGAATAGCAGTACATAAACAGGGGTTACTGAGTTGTATTAACCTCCCCCCCTACCCCCCATCCACTCTACATATACCCCCTCCTTCACACCCATGCCCCTACCCCTCCTAACACCATGCGTCCCTCCCCCTTTGAGAGAGCGAGAAAGAGAATTCTGGGGCCAAAAAATTTTTCCCTCAATAGCAATTCATAAACAGGGTTACTGAGTTGTGTAACCCTCCCCCCTACCCCCATCCCCCCTACCCATACCCCCTCCCTAACACCCATGCCCCTACCACCCTAAGAGGTGGAGGGGGGATGGTAGCTTCGAATGAACCAGCTTCGAATGAGTAAACCAGCTTCGAAGTAACACCAACATCAACTCAGTAACCTCTCTTTATGAATTACTATTGAAGGAAAATTTTTAGGCCCAGAATTCTCTCTCTCTCTCTCTCTCTATAATATCCCCATTGGTACCTCTAATTCCCCATATCTAGAGAAAATTCCCCATACTTGGCATCACTTATAGAGAGAGAGAGAGAGAATTCTGGGCCTAAAAATTTTCCTTCAATAGCAATTCATAATCGAGGTTGCTGAATGGATTAACCCCTCCCCCTACCCCCCATCCACTCTATCCAAAACCCTCCCTCACATCCCTGCCCCTACCCCTCCTAACACCCTACCCCCCAAACCCCACCCCTACCCCCCCCCCCCTTGAAAGAGAGAGAGAGAATTCTGGGGCAAAATTTTTTTCCCTCAATAGCAATTCATAAACAGGGGTTGCTTTGTGGACTAACCCCTCCCCCCTACCTATACCCCCTCCCACACATCCCTGCCCCTACTCCCCCTAACATAATACCCCCTACCCCATCCCTTGATTATTGTATAATGACACCAATCACCAGCTTTGAATGTGTGAATCAGCTTCGAATGAATAAACTTGGTGAACCATTTTATAGGGGGTGTAGGGAAGGGTTTGGGTTGGGTGGTTGGGGAGGTATGGGGAGAGAGAGAGAGATGATGTTGGTGTTAATTCGAAGCTGGTTCATTCGAAGCTACCACCCCCCTCCACCTCTTTGGGTGGTAGAGGCATGGGTGGTGGTTATAGGGGGTAGGGGGGAGGGTTACACAACTCAGTAACCCTGTTTATGAATTGCTATTGAGGGAAAAATTTTGGGCCCCAGAATTCTTTCTCTTTCTCGCTCTCTCTCAAGGGGGGTAGGGGAGTGGGGTGGGAGGCATGGTGTTAGGGGGGGTAGGGGCATTGGTGTGAAGGAGGGGGTATATGTAGGGTGGATGGGGGGTAGGGGAGAGGGTAATACAACTCAGTAAACCCTGTTTATGTACAGTCACGAGCATAAGTTTCTTTACCCCCCTGGCGAGAGTTAGTTCGAAGTCGTGGTTGGATATGGACTAGAGTCACTAGACGAACAAAAATGGACCAGTTCATAATGTTGGGATGATGCTTCATGTCACGGTAGGTGTTCACTTGAATACAACAAATTTTACGCCGTCATGAGATACTGACTCCCAGTGTTCGTTTGCCTGGCCCTTCTCCAACCACAACTTCGACCTCATTCTCGCCATGGGGGTAAAGAAACTTATGCTCGTGACTGTACTGCTATTCAAAGATTAATTTTGAACCATGATTCTCTCTATCTCTCTCTCTCTCTCTCCTGTTGCCTGGAATAGTTTGGAGGAATCAAGTTGCTCCAATATTGACACCAATTTTCATAGGTTTATTAATAAAAGAAAATGGTATAATTTTAACAGACTCCTTTATTTTTTCGTTTTTTTTTATGATAATTTTTTCAACACCTGAATTATTTATATTTTATTTCTTTACACTTTAATTAATTATTGATAAATATTAAACCCATTTATTTCATGGGATAATTAATATTAAACCCATTTATTTCATGGGATAATTAATTAATATTAAACCCATTTATTTCATGGGATAATTAATATTAAACCCATTTATTTCATGGGATAATTAATATTAAACCCATTTATTTCATGGGATAATTAATATTATACCCATTTACTTCATGGGATAATTATAAATATTAGATCCATTTATTTCATGGGATAATTAATAAATATTTACATATAAATTTTATAGCCTACTAAGGAAATTGAAACACATTATTATTTATTTACTTAAGCACGAGAGAAAGAGAGACGAAATAGAAGGAAAGGAGGGACAATAAAAATCTATTTTAATATCTTTATTTATTTATATATTTATTAATTTACAAATTGCTTTTAAAATATCATATATATTTTAACACACACACACAGTCTACCTTTTTCACACACACACGAAGTCTATCTTTCTCTCTCACACAGTTTATTCCTCTCTTTCACACACACACAGTCTCTCTCTATCTTTCTCTCACACACATACAGTCTCTCTGTGTCACACACACACACACTGTCCCTCTCTCACACACACATAGTCTCTCTCTCTCACACACACACAGTTTCTCTCTCTCACACACAGTCTCTCTCTCACACACACACACAGTTTCTCTCTCTCACACACACACAGTCTCTCTCTCTCTCACACACACAGTCTCTCTCTCTCACACACACACAGTTTATCTCTCTCACACACACACACAGTCTCTCTCTCTCACACACACGGTCTCTCTTCCTCTCTTTCACACAGTCTCTCTCTCTATCCTCCTCTCTATCTTTCTCTCACACACATGCAGTCTCTCTCTCTTTCTCTCACACACATACTCTCTCTCTCACATACACACATTAATTTCTGTCACACAGTCTCTCTCTCTCTCTCTCTCTCTCTCTCTCTCTCTCTCTCTCTCTCTCTCTCTCTCATACACACATTAATCTCTCTCTATCTTTCTCTCACACACACAGTCTCTCTCTCTCACATACACACACATTAATCTATCTTTCTCACACACATACAGTCTCTCTCTTTCTCTCTCACATACACACACATTAATCTCTCTCTTTCTCTCACTCACATACACACACATTAATCTCTCTCTTTCTCTCACTCACATACACACACATTAATCTCTCTCTTTCTCTCACTCACATACACACACATTAATCAATCTCTATCTCTCACACACATACAGTCTCTCTTTGTCTCTCACTAACAGTCTCTCTCTCACATACACACACATTAATCTCTCTCTCTCTCTCGCTCTCTCTCTCTCTCTCTCTCTCTCTCTCTCTCTCTCTCACACATTAATCTCCCTCTCTCTATTTCTTTCACTCACAGTTTCTATCTCTCTCTCACATACACACACATTAATCTCTCTCTATCTCTCACACACATACAGTCTCTCTTTCTCTCTCACTAACAGTCTCTCTTTCACATACACACATTAATCTCTCTCTCTCTCTCTCTCTCTCTCTCTCTCTCTCTCTCTCTCTCTCTCTCTCTCTCACATACACACACATTAATCTCTCTCTCTCTCTCTCTCTCTCTCTCTCTCTCTCTCTCTCTCTCTCTCTCTCTCTCTTAAAATTTAAAAAAACTCCACAACCCAAGTTTTTTATAATATTATTTGAGTGGAAAAATTATAAGTTTAAAACTATCCTTTTAATATAGCCTCAATAATTCACATAGGCCCAATTTCACAGTGGCTTTGGTTTGTTAGGATGCTCCCCAACCGACCATACTTGTTAGTCTTAATTAATTATATCCAACAAACTCAGTATCCATATCCACAAAATCTGTCAGGTAGTTAGAATGCTCCCCAACCACAGTCAGGTACTTTCATTATTACCATAGTTTGTTAGGATGCTCCCCAACCAACCACACTGTCAGGTAGTTCCATTATTACCATAGTTTGTTAGGATGCTCCCCAACCACACTGTCAGGTAGTTCCATTATTACCATAGTTTGTTAGGATGCACCCCAACCACACTGTCAGGGAGTTCCATTATTACCATAGTTTGTTAGGATGCACCCCAACCACACTGTCAGGGAGTTCCATTATTACCATAGTTTGTTAGGATGCACCCCAACCACACTGTCAGGGAGTTCCATTATTACCATAGTTTGTTAGGATGCACCCCAACCACACTGTCAGGGAGTTCCATTATTACCATAGTTTGTTAGGATGCACCCCAACCAACCATTGAAATCTTGTGTAGGTTGGGTAGAGATGAAAACATTCTCCATTCACACATCATTTAAAAAGTTTCCTGAAAGTAAAAAATACCAATTAATTATTTTAAAGGCATAGTGCTCTATACTTTATGTACATTGGAAAACTTTGCCTGTATGTATGTTATTATTATTATTATTAAAAATAGACCAGACACACAAAGCTTCACACATCATTTAAAAAGTTTCCTGAAAGTAAAAATATACCAATTAATATTTTAAAGGCATAGTGCTCTATACTTTATGTACATTGGAAAACTTTGTCTGTATGTATGTTATTATTATTATTATTATTATTAAAAGTAGACCAGAGACACAAAGCTGGGAAAGAATGGAAGCATTATATCAATCCGAGGACCCCAGCCCCATGAATCCAACCTGAAGAAAAGAAGACACCTTAGAGAAAAAAAGATGAGCAGTTAGCTTAATAAAAACATATTAGCCCTACTCTTGAAGCCAACCAGTCCTACACCATCAAAGACAGATTCATCAAGGCCATTCCACAGAGACACCGACCTAGGGACAAACCATCGACTGTACTGACAGGTTCTACAGCGCGGCAATACGTAAGCAAACCTATGGGAGTCCAATGCACCACAAGTGACACGAGCTGGAACATACAGAGGTGGCAGAGAGGAGTTAAGAGGATGCAGCACATTACTTCTGATCTTGAACAGCATGTACAATGATGAAACAGAACGATGGTGACTCAGATTACAATCAAGTAAACCGCCGGTAAGAAAATTAGCATTGGAAATAATCCTATCCAGCAACTTGAGATGGCAATCAGCTGCTGAACACCACACTGGAGAACAGTATTCCAACAGAGGCAACACAAAGGAGTTGTAACACCGCAGTAACAATGAGTGATCTCCTAACACACGCCAAGCTCTACGCATTATACCCAACTTCTGGGAGACTTGAGATTGACTGAACATGCCTCTCAAAAGTCAGCTTGGCATCAAATGTAACTCTCAGAATAACCAAATTCTCAGACCCCTCCAATACAGTCTCATCAAGAATTAAGGGTGGCGATAAAGGATACACCGTGTGAGACCTAGAGACGACCATTGTCCCTAGTCTTGCCAGCATTCAACCTCATACCCGACAACCTGCACCAATCACTAATAACTTCATACCCTACAACCAGCACCAATCACTAATATAGAGTACACCGTGTGAGACCTAGAGATGACCATTGTCCCTAGTCTTGCCAGCATTCAACCTCATACCCCACAACCTGCACCAATCACTAATATAGAGTACACCGTGTGAGACCTAGAGACGACCATTGTCCCTAGTCTTGCCAGCATTCAACCTCATACCCTACAACCTGCACCAATCACTAATAACTTCATACCCTACAACCAGCACCAATCACTAATATAGAGTACACCGTGTGAGACCTAGAGACGACCATTGTCCTAGTCTTGCCAGCATTCAACTTCATACCCCACAACCTGCACCAATCACTAATCCTATCCAGGTCACGATCCAATGACTGAGCAACAGAAATCCTGGCACCAGGGGTCGGCACAACAGCAATGAGAGTGGAGTCATCTGCATAACTATACAGGTCATTCTCCAAGATGTTAAAGAGTTCAGAGGTATACAGTAGGAATAATAACGGTCCTAAGACACTACCTTGGGGCACCCCAGACACTAATTCTACTCTTTCACTCCACACACCATCCACAACAACATACTGGGATCGAGCAGTGAGGAATTGCGACAACACAGACAGGACTGAACCGCCAACACCAACAGAGCGAAGTCTGTAGAGGATACCCAGATGGTTTTCCCTATCAAATGCGGCAGAAAAGTCAAGTTGTGCCAGTCTAGCCTCACGACCCAACTTCAAAGCATTCTGCAGTACATGAGAGACACACAGAAGTGCATCACACTTGCCAAGGCCCCTTCGATATGCAAACTGTGAGGGTGGGAATACACCATTACGTTCCATGAAGTTACTTAAACGCACAGCCACCAGCCTCTCAAACACCTTAGACAACACAGGAGTTATGGAAATCGGCCTGTAATCGCCAACTGAAGATGAAGGAGGGCCCTTGGGAATTGGGGTAACATTAGCAGACCTCCAATATTCAGGAAAACTACCAAGACGAAGTAGTCTCCTGAAGACAACACTGAGGCGGGGAGCTAGGACATCAGCCGTCTGTTTAAAGAACAGAGGAAACATTCCCAAGGGGTCAATACCACCATAAGAGTCCAACTCATGAAGGAGTTTTTTAACTTCCTTTGACCTAAAGGCAAATGAGGAGAGACCAGGACAGGGGTGACATGTGGAGAGCAGTTCTACAGACTCCCTAGACTGCTTGCTATCAAAGTGAGCTGCAAGCAATGCAGCCTTACCACCGGGCTCATACACCAGGCTACCACCGTCACCAACCAAGGAGGGGAGTGAAGAGTCAGACCCGAATACAGCACTCTTCAAGGTAAACCACCATTTATGTGGGCTCCGAGCATTCAGCAACACATCCCTGGTTCCATTATTGAACTGCCGCTCTGCCTCCGCATAGACACCATTAGCCATTCTTTGGCAGTCAATAAACTCATCCCACTTTGCTCTGCAATGATCACGCATCCACCTACGATAGGCATCCTGCTTAAAATCAAATGCGGCCCTACACTCATCAGTAAACCAAGGTGCATCACTATTGTGCACACAAATGATCTTCTTAGACACATATTGCTCAATTACCATAGACAAATGCTAATTCAGCAACTCTACTGGATTATCAGCAACATACATTACATGCCATGGAAACCCACGCACAGCACCACAAACTGCATCCCAATTAACATGATTCTTCAAAAGCACTTCCCTCCTCACACACAGGTTTGGAACTGATTGGGCAGTGGAAACCTTCACAGAGAGAGAAGAATGATCTGAACGTCCAATTGGTGCGACCACAGCTACTTCCACCAGATCCGGAACATCAGTCATCACCAGGTCAAGGGTTCCACCTCTCACATGGGTTGGACCAACAACCAATTGGTCACAGCCAGAGACCGATGAAAAATCCAAAGCAGCAACACCATGACGAGTCGTCATTGAGGACCCTAGCCATTCCTCATGGTGCACATTGAGGTCACCCATAAAGACAAATGATGCACGACTGTCCTCCACTTGCACCCTAACCATTGATGTTAACAAAGAGTCATATATACCATCCTCCAGATCTGGGTTCGAATACAAGCTGTAAAGATAAAAGTTAAACCGTCTCCATACTCCATATACTCTCAAATCCATCATCTCACAGCAACCACATTCAAACTTTTTCTGTCTAAAACAACCGAAACCATCTCTAACGTAAGCAGCTAACCCACGAAACTGCAGCAACTCCCCACGGTACAGCAGAACAGGTCGACCAAAACCAGGAATCCGTAATTCCGACTGATGACGCCTGTCAGAGACTAGAGTCTCTGAGCATAACAGCACATCATAATGAGGGGCCGCCACAGTCAAATCAGCAAAATTCCCAGATAAACCACGCACATTCGAGTAAAGTACTCTGCAGCACCGAGGAGGAAGACGCCTCGGACCCGGGTTCAACTCCACATCCGGAAACCTAAGGTTCAGGCAAACAAAAAATAGCAGATAGAGAAAACCCATAAAACTAGATCTTTGGATGCATAACACAGAATCAAATAATACTAGAGGGGCAGTAACGATGGTAAAGAAGCTGCCACCACCAACTAGTCCCATAGCCCTGCCCAGACAACATAGGATTGGCGGGAAAATTATGAAGAAAAAATAGAAAGAGGAAGAGAAGCATACGCCAAGCCCCGTATGGAAGGGAGAGGAGAGAGTTGGAGGAAGATCGGGCTTGCGACTATGGCTTCAACTCTAAACCTCCTCTCAGGGATGCAGTTGGTCCACCAAAAAGGTGGACTCGTCCGCCTTCGGAACAGCAATTCCTCTGAACCAGGACAACCCAGTGCCCCAAACATTCCCAACTCATACACCTCACCCAAAATGCAAGAAAGACATTGCACATAGGTGAACCGGTGGTACAGGAATGTTATGATGAGATATACCGGACACCGCGGTGAAATAACAATAAATATGATAACAATAACGGTAAATGACAGCATCAGGTAATTAACAATATAATAATAATGACAATATTAAGATTCCGTCAATGTATGGTCCAGCCTCCCTCAGTGTCAATTACTTCATATAATCTCTTATGTAGGGATTCCACCATTCCTTCATCACCAGGCTGGTTTGTTCAAATAATATCATAATGTATCGAACGTAGAAAATGTATAACAACATTAAGCCAAAGAAGAAAACCGAAAATAAGCTTTATGCATGCATCCGTTAGGCTCAATGTCCGGTGTCTTTGCATTAGCTCGTTTTCTTCAATAGTTGCTTCACAATTCAACTGATCAAACCAAGTAATTCACTGGTGATTTTAGATAAACCAGATTATTTTACAAAGATGGATAACCTTTTAAGTGATCGTTCAACGTATGAGAAACTTGTGTCCTCGCCTCTAAAGCGGTTATCCTCAGACTTCAACAAAAAAGTAAGAAACCTTTTAAAAGATGTGTCAAACGTGGATGCCAATAACTTCATACAAATCAATCCCGGACTACCCTACATCTATGGATTACCCAAGACACACAAGCAACATGTTCCTCTACGACCAATCATCGCCCAGACAGGTTCTTTTACATATATATTATCGAAATTTCTGACCAGTAAACTAGCACCTTTGGTTGGCACTTTCTCCAGTTCACATATACATAATTCAGCAAATTTCATAGATAAAATTAAGTCCCTAAATTTCTCCAATGGGAAGTTAGTAAGTTTTGATGTGGATTCCTTATTTACAAAAGTTCCCATTGATGATGTGTTAAGATTTTTAGCAGAGAAATTGCCTGACTGTAACATTAACTTAGAAATGCCACAAGATGTGTTTCTCCAATTAATTAGCCTGTGTGTCGATTATAATGCATTCTCCTTTGGTACCCAGTTTTATAAGCAAAAGTTTGGCATGGGGATGGGCTCTCTTTTATCTCCAATTCTGAGTAACCTGTACATGGAATATTTTGAGACTTCCCTTCCTTACAACCATTTCTCACCCAGATCTTACTTGGTTCAGATACGTTGATGACATTTTTTCCTTTTGGCCTAACTCCCTTGACAATTTTGAGGATTTTTTCTCAAATCTCAATGCATTGGTTCCCTCCATTAAATTCAAATTAGAGTGGGAAACAAATGACTCCCTCCCATTTCTAGATGTACTGGTACAAAAAGATGCTAACTCTCTCAGTTTTTCAGTCTATAGAAAACCTATACTCAGTGTAATCTGTATATTTATTTTTTCTCATACCACCATATTTCAACCAAAATGTCAATGGTTTCTTCTATGTTTCTCAGAGCACTGTGAATTTCTAGTCCCCAGCACCTAGATCCGGAAAATACTATAATCTGGCAAATATTCTTGGACTTAAAATACCCCAAATGGTTCATAAGGAAAGCTTACTTCAAAGCAAGGAAATCATTTTTCATGCCAAAATCCCCGGTCAAACAGAAACCATACATAACATTGCCCTATGTGTCAAGGCGGGGTCACACGAGTCATTTTTTCGTCAATGTTTCACCGTCAATTTTAACTGTGTCTGGTCACACGGGCTAGTCGAGATTTGAGAATATTTCGTCAATTCGGTGTCACGTGAGCATCGGAGGGAGTGGTAGCCTAAAACATTTTTCGGACCAAAGAGGCCTTATTTATTTCATCTTAATAAGTTTTATCATGATTTCATTATTTATGTGATGTTATATAACGTACATTGAATCATATTTTCAATGCAGAGGGATAATACAAGGCCCCTACAAATAATATTCGACGAAATATGATTAATATCTTTTGGAGGTTAGGTAAATTGCAAGTCTTAGCATTTCCCTACATTTCACGGATTTTCTTCTTATACAGGCCTGGTATTATCCCTCTGCATTGAAAATAAGATTCAATGTACGATATAGAACATCACATAAATATTGCAATAATCATAAAACTTATTAAGATGAAATAAATAAGGCCTCTTTGGTCCGAAAACATATTAGGCTACCACTCCCTCCGACGCTCACCGCCATTTGACAACACAAGTTAAAATAGTTTTTATCAGTATTCATTGTACTTTACTGAGATCACACACAGCATACTTTATACAACAAAATATACTCAAAATTATATTTTATATCTCTCTGGTGTAAGTTAATACTATACGTCGCGATATACCCTGTAATACTGGCTCTTAAAGCAACGTGTCCAAACTTCTTATATCTCAGATGTTTTGATCTATTTTGCCTTAAATAAAATATCTGACACGTTATTATGTTTTTAATATAACAAATATTATTATATAATTGCCAAATGACAAGGGAAAACTGGGTATAGTAGGGAAATAAGGCTGGTTGTTCATTAGGCTCGGAGGTGCTGTATCGTTCGAATCCATTCATTTTAGGTCAAGATACACCGTAAATATAAATTAGGCAAAGTTAAAGCATTTTATTTTTTTGTAATTTTGATTATTTTTTAACAAGATTCAATACAATTTGCAAATCTAAAGCCTGCAATAGCCTCAAGAAGTAACTAAAGAAGTTAAGGATAACGACCAAGTCAGAGCTACAACGGAAGAACGAACACAGTGTTGGCGGGAAAACCAACACCACCTCTCTCTCCCGTCGGCTAGCCTAGTACCTTCTAACTTTTTACTCTATTTTGATTAGTTTCTTTATTTGTAGGCTTTTCACCGTGTTGGAACAAAGAGGTATCAGAGGTCTGGGTTCACAGTACTTTGTTGTTATTTGTCATAACAATAACGACAAGAACAATACAGCAGTAGGATCTGAGGGGGTAAATATGTCGTCGTCGTTGATGAACTTTATTTGTTTTCCTGGCAAGCAGGACCACCACAGCCATTTTCTGCTGCATCCTTTTGGTCCATTTTTGTCATTTCAACAGCACACATGTATTTTAATATAATTTTCTAGGCTTAATAACATTACAGATGGATCATCAGCGGCCATATTTGTTCTCGATATCGTCTACACTTGACGCGCAGGATCGTGTCGTGAAAATTGACGAAATCTCGTCAATTTAAGCCAAAATTTAACCGAGTTGATATTGACGGTGAAACATTGACGAAAAAATGACTCGTGTGACCCCGCCTTAAGTCTTTGCCGCCAAAAGTACTCCCACCACCCATCAGTGAAGCGCCTCGGGCAACAGGCACGACGGATTAGGTGGTGAAGTGAGGTGGTGGGCGGGTCACAACGTAGTGTATATACATGTTACAGTAAAATCTTCAAAACAGTAAATTTGTAAATTTCCTAGAATTTTCAGTAAATTTACAAAATTACTAAGGTTTGTAGGAAATTTACAAATTTACTGATCGTTATCGATGAAAGCTGGTGTGCTAAAAGGGGGCTTTTCCCGAGATCAGTTTGATTTATGCCCTCAAAGACTGTTGAACAATGAGGATATCTGTCTTGACAAAGTAATTTCTTTGCGTTCCGCCGTCATAGCAGAATCAGCATCAGCAGGTGGGCAAGGTTTCACAAAATGTAACTGTGTGCGTGGGGCAAAGAGATGCGGAACAAATAAATGTTCTTGTTTCAGAAACGACCTCAAGTGTAACTCCAAATGTCACTCCAGTCTGACATGTCCAAATAAGTAGCCTAGTATGTTGACACTACCATAGTGCAAGCCACCCCCCCCCCCACACACACACCCTTTATGTTCTTTTTAATCCTGTTTTATGAATAAATTAGATCATTATGTTCTTTTTAATCCTGTTTTGTGAATAAATTGGATCATTTGACTTTAGATGATGTGTGCTTCTGCTCGTTTGTGTAAAAAATCATAATAAAAAATCATAATCGATGAATCAGTAATTTTGTAAAATTACTGGCTCCTGAAATTAGTATATTTGTAAATTTCCTACAAATTTTAGTAATTTTGTAAATTTACTGATTGAAACAGTCACTTTGTAAATTTTCTGGAAAATCAAGGAAATTTACAAATTTACTGTTTTGAAGATTTTACTGTAACATATATAAACTCACTCGAAAGTAATGGATGTACAGTACCACTCTTAACCTGTATTTCTACTGAAGAGGGCGACAGAGGTCGCCGAAACTTCTGGAATAAAATATTTCGTCTACCAGTGTTGGTTTTATTACTTACATTCAAGATCACGTCAGTGTGATTTTCCACCCATTGATGATGTTGACGATGGTGTGATACCAGTATGATGATTCCATAAACACACACACACAGTCTGTCCACTGCACCGCACGGAGTTGGAGCTGCTCTAATATTCCAAGATTTAGTAGGGTTTCACAGCATCTACAAGCCCAGGACCAATACTGCAAGTTACGTAGCTTACTGTTGATTGGCCAGGGCACCTAAGTAACGCAGTGATCTTTTGGACTTAGCCATATTAGCCAGGAAAAATTAAACCCTGTGATCCAAGCCTTCCCCGGTCGCATATTCCGAAACTGTTGTTAATTTCGGCACTATCTAAATTATCAGCCAATCAGGCGCCTTTCTCTCGTCATGACGTCACCTCCGATTGACCAATCACACTCTTCCAAAGGTATGACGTCATAGCTTCGTTCACTCCAACGTATGCGATTACACCAATTATTATTATTGTGCATAATAATACTAATAATGATTATTATAATACGTAATTATTATTATGCATAAATATCAGCCAAAGAAGTGCACTCTCGAGCATAAGGTCTGATCCAGTTTTTATGCGTTATTGCCGCCATGACGTATCTGCTGCATGCGCCACAGGCGGCCCAGAGTTGCCAATTTAGCGCTTTTGGAGCTAGATTCGGCACTTTATAGAACAATATATCTCTTACAATTTGGCTTTAGTGCCATTTGGCAGATGCTTTTCTGTGTTTTTGTTGCGTATTTCTTGGTGGTTTTAATTATTTCAGAGTCGTGACATAATAAAGAGTAATAAGTAAATAACAATCAGAAGGTTTTGTGGGACATTTATCAAAAATAGCGCTTTTTTAGCGCTTTTTGGGAGTAAGTTTAGCGCCTTAAGAAATTTCCAGTTGGCAACTTATGACCAGTTTATTTATACTACTATATACTACTATACTATACTATACTACTGTACTACTATACAGGTGTATTATATCAATAAAGTTGGTGTGCATATCACTTTGTAACCTACAACTAAATTATAGTACCAATTAGAATAATAGCCAGGTTGACCCTTTACGATATACAAGAATATAAATGGAAAGCTGTTAAGCAATATTTCAGTGCAAATTGCCAGGAGATTGAATAACCCCACAAAGATAAAGGACCTCGATGCTCCATGATGTTGGGTATAATCAAAGGGAGAGAGAACACAAGACAGACCTTAGTTACCATCATTTATTTTCAGTCTTATCTACAATCAAAATCATCCCACCATTATTTCACGAAATAAATGAGGTACAGTAACGAGCACTAATAACTAATTAGGTGTGCTTGGAATACCTAGAGACCGTAAATAAATGCACAATAAGATCTCCATTGGAATTACAGTACTTCGTTGGTGAATTGGACTGTTCAAAGCTTCAACCAAAGCTGTATACCTTAGTGCTCGTGACTGTATAATGGAAAAAATGACAGCTGTCGTAAATGAGTGCAATGTTTTTATATTATTTATTTTTTCACGACGAGGATAAGCGCGAGTCATTAGTTAATCGGAATATGACGTCATGACACAAGAGAAGCTCGTGAGTCGTGAGAGGCTGATATTTCAGATAGTCACTTTTTTCACTTCAACTTAATTTTTAGTTCATTTTTTATTGGACTGACACATTTTTTATTATAATGTTAATCCTCTACCATTATTCCGTTTGTATTCAAAGAACCAAGTAAATATTTACTGAAATTAATGAGGTATAAAGAAATAAATGACCACTTCTACCGTGAAAAAAGTGCAATGTCTTATAATAATAAAAGCAATCTATGACGTCATACCTTTCGGAGTGTGACTGGTTAATCGGAGATGACGTCATGACGAGAGAAAGGCGCCTGATTGGCTGATATTTTAGATGGTGCCGAAATTAACAACAGTTTCGGAATATGCTCCCCGGTCAGGGGTGCTCATTTTTGCGCATGCGCAGTGAGAATCTTGTGACGTCACTGCTTCATTTAACTTCAATGCTTCATGGAGTCGTCTACTATCAAGATGTTACTGGAGTCACAGGAGCGGGCATACAAATCAGCTCTGGATATGGTTGTGAAACAAATGAACGACCAAATAAATAAGCTGGAAAACAAAGTGTCCGACCTCATCACCAGCCTAGAATTCACCCAACGAGAAGTAGATGACCTAAAATCCAATGCAAGGGAACATGACAAGGAGAGGAAGGAAGATAGAACAACAATTGAAAAGCTTGTCCTGAAAGTTAAGGATCTAGAAGAAAAAGTAATATATCAAGAGGATTATAGCAGACGATAGAATCTGAGGATTAGTGGATTGGAAGAGCAAGCCAACGAAACCTGGGAGCAAACATCAGCTGCCGTAACATCTCTCCTGGAGACTACGTTGCAACTGCCTGGTGTCGTCTTGGAACGAGCACATAGGGTCGGGCTTCGCCGGGACTCCAAGCCACGTACTGTTGTGGCGCGCTTCACTCGTTATAGTGATCGCGACGCTGCAATCAGGCGAGGGAGGTATCTCAATGGCACTAACATATTTTTAAACGAAGACATGTCTTCAGCATCCCTAGCCATCAAGAATGCTCAGATGCCCATGTTTAAACAAGCTAAAGCCGAGGGGAAAATAGCGTTCTTCCGTCACACAAAACTCATCACACGGGAGAAAGCTGACAGACAGAGGCAAAAATCGGTGAGTGAGGAGGGTGCAGTTGGTGGTGCAGTGGTTGCCGGTAGGGACGGGGCTGGACCTGCTACTGGGGTCATGATTGTCAACACTCAGTTGGCGGGCGTGTGGTCTGGTGGCAGTGGAGGTGGGGACGACGTCTCCTCCCCCTCCCTGGCTCGCCCGAGTGGTTCCAGCCAGCAGTCTCCTGCTGCACCTGCTGCCTTGTCTGTGCGTAATCCCACTAAGAAGACAAGGAGCTCCACGAAGAAGTAGTCACATGTTGCTGCTGCTTCTACAACTACTACTACTTCTACTACTACTACTACTACTATTACTATTACTATTACTATTACTACTACTACTATTACTATTACTACTACTACTACTACAACAACTACTACTACTACTACTACTACAACTACTACTACTGCTACTACTACTACTACAACTATTACTACTACTACTACAACTATTACTACTGCTACTACTACTACTACAACTATTACTACTACTACAACTATTACTACTACTACTACAACTATTACTACTGCGACTACTACTGCAACAACAACAACAACAACAACAACAACAACAACAACAACTACTACTACTACTACTACTACTACTACTACTACTACTACTACTACACCTATATCTACTACTACTACTACTACTACACCTATATCTACAACTACTACTACTACTACTACTACAACTACTACTACTACAACTACAACTAGTACAACTACTTCTACAACTACTACTACTACTACTACAACTACTACTACTACTGCAACTACTACTGCAACAATTACTGCAACAACAGCAACAACTACTACTACTACTATATACTGGTATTATTACAACTGCTGCAGCTACTGCTACTGTTTACGGTGAATGTTGTTGCTGTTGTTATTGTTTTCATTGATATTATTTTTACCTACAATGCTGGATAGCTACCTGTTTCCGTTCCATAATATTTCGGATGAAAATTTAACTGATGTTTTTAACTTCGATGAAATACACAGGCAGGAAGTTAATGAAAGCTTTAACCCCTTAATTGTGCAAGATAACAATTATAATAATGATCTTGATGTTAATCAATTTTATATAAGATCTAGGCATATTAACTCTCCTAAATCTGAATATACTTTTCTTGAAAATTTTCCTTCCTTATTCAATATTAGTGACTTTAATATATTAACTCTGAATATTAGATCCATCTCTACCAATTTTCAATATTTTAAAGACACAGTGTTATCTGACAATGTAATGTGCGACGTGCTTGGTTTCACAGAAACGAGGCTCGACGCAGATATTTCTATACTGTACACATTGCCTTCATACGAAATGTTTACAAATTATAAGAACAGGTATGGTGGGGGTGTGGCCGTTTACGTCTCCAACAGGTACATAAGTTGTAAGGTAAATGAATACAATCGGATGGAAACATTTATTGAAGATGTGGGAGTGGAAGTCAAATTTAATTATAAAATATTCATATTAATATGCATATATAGACCTCCTCAAGGCAATGTAAATAATTTTCATAATGCTCTTAATGAGATTTTAACTATTGCAAAAGATAAAACCCACAATGAAATATTCATCTTTGAAGATCTAAATCTAAATTTACTACAACATGAAGATGATAACATTCAGGATCTTATTAATTTAATGTATAGTTACTCCCTGTTTCCACTTACAACCCTGCCAACACGAGTTACGGCCACATCCGCCACCCTTATAGATCACATTTGGTCCACGTATGTTGAGAGCAGTGTGGGAAATTATATAATTAGAACTGACATTACTGATCACTTTCCAGTTATTTCTTTATTTAAATGTAATATTACTCCGTCTCCTTCCACATTTATAAGGAAAAGAATTATGACCCAGGAAGCCTTGGATACATTCAGTACTGCACTTTCTCGCATAGATTGGTCTGATGTCATTAAATGTACTTGCCCTAACAATTCATATAATCTATTTTACGACAACTTTAAAATAGTATATGATAATTGCTTCCCAGAGAAAACAATTAAAATACAAAACAAAGATAACCACAGTCCACATATTACTCCAGCATTAAAAAAGAGCATTAGAGAAAAACATCGACTCGAAAGATTAGCATATAAATGGCCTATAACTTATCGAGAACAATACAGGGCATATAGAAATAGACTAACATCACTTTTAAAAGAAGCAAATTACTAACTAGCCAAGGCAACCCCAAGTCTCACTGGAACTCAATAAATAACATATTAGATAGATCTGCCCATGGCAAAAATAGTGAAATTGAGATAAAACCATTTAGTAATAATATTCCAGATACATTTAATGAACACTTTCTGAGAGCAGGAGGGCAAGCAACAGAAATTATAGGAAATGGATTTTATGATTATTTACATAATTCTCCTAATTTTTCAATGTATCTATGTCCTGCTACTATATTTGAAATTGTAAAATGTATTACAGCATCTAAAACTTCTTCCTCCGGATATGATGATATTTCCCCAGTTGCTTTAAAACATACAGCTAATATCATATCTGTTCCTTTAACACACATAGTGAACTTAATGGTATTTTTCCGGACGCACTAAAAAAAGCTAAAGTTATACCACTTCTAAAATCAGGCAAGAGATCCGATATTAAAAATTACAGGCCTATCTCAATACTTCCAGCATTCAGTAAGGTCTTTGAAAAAGTCATTACTTCCCGTCTTGTAACATTTCTTGAAAATAATAATCTACTCACTGACAGTCAGCATGGATTCAGGGCAGGTCGTTCCACAGAAACAGCCATATTACAGTTCACCTCTAATGTATATCAATATTTAGAAAAAAAAACATAATTTAATAGGAATATTCTTAGACCTATCTAAAGCTTTCGATACTTTAAATCACAAAATTTTATTGAATAAGCTTAGTCATTATGGTGTTAGAGGTATTCCTTTAAAACTATTTGAAAAATACTTAATCAATAGGTCTCAAGCTGTTTACTGTAACTCCACACATTCTTCTTTTAGGACAGTTAACAAAGGTGTACCACAGGGGTCAATTTTAGGACCGATACTTTTTCTCATCTATGTAAACGACATTGTTAATGTAAGTTCAAAATTCAAATACACCATTTATGCAGATGATACAAATCTACTAATGGACAATACAAACGTTAATGATCTTCATATAATTTAATTACAGAATTAAGAAAAATTAATCATTGGATTAAGATAAATAATTTGAGTCTGAATATTACAAAAACTAATTATATATTCTTCCAAAACCGTTCACTACAACATAACACTCTTCCTGTAACCATAGAAGGAAACACAATAGACAGAGTAAAATTCACAAAATTTTTGGGAGTTTGTATAGATGAGAATATGAATTGGAATCAACAGATCTCATTTGTTACAAGAAAATTAGCAAGGATGTTCAGAGTTCGTAATTTTCTCACACGTGAATCCGTCATTAGTATTTACTATACACTTTGTTACCCCCACATCACCTATTGTGTATCAGTCTGGGCATGTGTGTACCTGGCAGTCCTTCATCAAAAAATTATCAATAGCTCAAAATAAAATCTTTAGATGCATATTTTATATGAATAGGTTTCAGTCCACACGAAATATAATAAATACACAAAATTTTCTTAATTTCACAAACATTCATAAATATTTTGTACTATTAAATATATATAAATATCTTACACAATATTGTGGAGCTCAACCTTTCAGAGTGGTATGTACAGTCACTCATAAAAATTAAGACCCCCACAGGCCAGTCATCTTCTTATACTTGTGATATCGGTTCTGGCAACAGTGTATGTGACGTCAGTGATGGCGCTTGAGAGATGAAGTTGATTTGCTCGACACATTTGTAACTAATGGTAGATGAGACGAAGCATGAGTTGGGATAATGTTTCGAGCAAACCAACCTTCCTCCAAACACAACCCACACCACACCACCTCTGACGTTCACACTCCCGTGAGGCCCACCCAGCGTTGTCAATGTTGGCCAAGATAACCCCGAAACACTAGTTGTGAGCTCTGCTCGCTCGAACCATTCACTGGTGGGAGGGAGAAGTAGGGAGGGATTTGAGGAGGGTAGGGGGGGTGTCTATACAAGAGAGGTGAGAAATGAGTGGAAGCTTTAATAAAAGTACGAAAATACACCCGGTTATCAATTATTTATATACCGATATTCGTGTCAATTATTAACATCATTAAAGGTAAGATTAACTTTTTAATATTATGATGTAACACAATAACAACCGAGGTAACATTATTGTATACTTTTTTCGTATAATATTTAATGGTTATTAACAAGCACTAAACGCTGAAAAATACTTACACAATAACTGAATAAGAATCATGAACCAGAATGCTCTTTATTAAATGAAGCAAATGTGAATACCTTTATATTACATGTGTCAAGTGTTGATACCACTAACACACACTTCCATTTCACCCGTATCTACCTAACAGTTTATAATCTTGTCAAATATCAAGGCTCTCATTATCCCTCACGTGATAGCAACCTTGTAATATTCTGAATACTTTTAATAATAGCTCGTTGTATTGAATATAGTGAACACGTGCTGTTTGATAATTTACTATAAATCCCTCAGTATTTCATCTGTTTCTAGGTCGCGAAATTTTTTTTATTTTGGCAGATAATACATGTGAGCAGAGGCCAGGGAGATTGCGTCTGGCACCCACAGGCTTGTCAACTGTATTTTTTTTTTTTTTTTTGCATTAATTAGAGATTGACGTTGACTCTAGTCTCGTTAGCCCAAATTAGTTTTGATACTCCAAGAGGATTATGAATTGGTTGAAAACCACTAAACTGGTAAGGGTATTGAAGACTGAGTGTGGAAATATTCCCTCTCCAACATGTTGGCAGTCCTGATGACTTGAAGATGTGTAAGGTGGTGCAGTCAGTCAGTTCACGAGGCAAGGTGTATATGGAAATTCACACTAATATCACCCTTGTAGCAGAAGACAGTAAAGACCAATACAGCATCAAATACAACGGTGTGAGTATTGGTAGAGTGTATAGTGAAATTCACACTAATATCAACCTTGTAGCAGAAGACAGTAAAGACCAATACGGCATCAAATACAACGGTGTGAGTATTGGGAAGGTGTTGTATGATGGGAAACACAGGATTTCAGACCTTAACACGCCTTCAATAAAGTTTAATTTTAAAAAATGTTGAAAATAGTTGCCAGCTTCTTTATTAACATATTCGATGAAACCTCAACTGTGCATCCCATGTATTACTTGATGGAACTATTACAATGTTTAAATAATTATGAATATAGTTCTCTCGCAACTCATGACAGATAAAACCAATAGAACCTCTGTCACCAACATTATTATGTTATGTGTGTGTGTACTGGCTTATATAATTATATAAGTATATTACATGCACATAGAAAAGAGAGATACACACGGAGAAGAGAGATACAGAGCAAATAATAATTTTTGCTACCAAGAGACAAATGACAAAAAAAGGGTTTCATAGTCAAATTCCAATATTTCAATACAACAGGCTATTATTAAAAGTATTCACAATATTACAAGGTTGCTATCACGTGAGGGATAATGAGAGCCTTGATATTTGACACGATTATAAACTGTTAGGTAGATACGGGGGAAATGGAAGTGTGTGTTAGTGGTATCAACACTTGACACATGTAATATAAAGGTATTCACATTTGCTTCATTTAATAAAGAGCATTCTGGTTCATGATTCTTATTCAGTTATTGTGTAAGTATTTTTCAGCGTTTAGTGCTTGATGATAACCATTAAATATTATACGAAAAAAGTATACAATAATGTTACCTCGGTTGTTATTGTGTTACATCATAATATTAAAAACTTAATCTTACATTTAATGATGTTAATAATTGACACGAATGTCGGTATATAAATAATTGATAACTGGGCTTCCACACATTTTTCACCTCCCCAAGAATAATTTCTCACCTCTCTTGTATAGGCAGGCATCCCCCCTACCCTCCTCAAATCCCTCCTTACTTCTCCCTCCCACCAGTGAATGGTTCGAGCGAGCAGAGCTCACAACTAGTGTTTCGGGGTTATCTCGGCCAACGTTGACAACGCTGGGTGGGCCTCACGGGAGTGTGACCAGCTGTACAATGTTACCAGAACCGATATCACACCACTTAAAAGGTGTCTTGCCTGTGGGTGTCTTTACTTTTATGAGTGACTGTACATTATACAACACTCGTGGTAATAATGTCAATCTCATATGTCCACAGTTCAGAACATCTTTTTTTAAACACAGTGTACTATGCTTCGGTCCCCAATTATGGAATTCATTGCCTTTAAGAATTAAAACTCTTCTTTATAGTGGTAGTTTATCAATTTTTAAAAAATCTGTAAAAACCTATTTATATAACTACCAAAACAGTTAATATTGAAATCAGTTTGTATATATTATATATCTGGTGTGTTACTATAGTGTGTAGTATAATATGGTATGTGGTATGGATGATGGTATTGTTGATTGTTTTTATTGTTGTTTTATGATTTGTGAATATTACTACAACTATTGGATTGCTGTTCTTATATACTCTAGCTGCGTGTTGCAGTGTGAGCATTCAAATGTATTAATATGTAATCAAGTCTGTCGGGAAGCTTCGGCTTGACAGGCTATGCCATTGATAATTTGTGTTATGTTTCCTGCTCCATAATGTATTGGAAATTTAAGGGCAATAAACTTTTACTTACTTACTTACTTACTTACTTACTTACACCACATACACACACACACACACACACATCACACATACACACACACCACACATACACACACACACACACACATACACACACACACACACACATCACACATACACACACACACTACAGAGCCATTGTACCGGTACCACACTAACACACACCACACATACACACACACACACCACACATACACACACACACACTACAAAGCCTTTGTACCGGTACCACACATATACACATACACACACACTACAAAGCCATTGTACCAGTACCACACATATACACATACACACACACATACCCACACCACACATACACACACACTACAAAGCCATTGTACCAGTACCACACTAACACACACCACACACACCACACATACACACACACTACAGTGCCATTGTACCAGTACCACACATATACACATACACACACACTACAAAGCCATTGTACCAGTACCACACATATACACACATACACATACACACACACTACAAAGCCATTGTACCAGTACCACACATATACACACATACACATACACATACCACACATACACACACCACACATACATACACACACCACACATACACACACCATACATACAGACATTCCTATAAGTGAAAATCACCCCTACACTCTTTCTTATTGAAAACTTAAAACCCCACTGGAGGCCCCAATTGTGAATCAAATCCAGTGCCAATTGGATCCGAGTTGCCGAAAACTCTGCATTACGGCTGGAGTGCCATATCGCACAGTCGTCGGCGTACAGTGAGTATTTAAGATTTCGAGGAGGAGGTGGTAGAATGTCATTGATCATACATAGAAATAAGGTCGGAGACAGAACACTCCCCTGGGGGACCCCATTTGCCTGGACAAATATGTCCGAGAAAGTGACTGTGTCCGAAAAAAGCTTGACAGAGAAACTTCTGTCAGAAATGAAATTTTTTACAAAAAAGGGCAGGTTACCGCGTAATCCCATCACATATAGTTTCCTGAGGAGGCTATGTTGCCACGTCATGTAGTAGGTTTTTCAATGTCTAAAAATACTGCAATCAAAAATTGTTTTTTGGCAAATGCCTCTTGAATTTGAACTTCCAGGTTTACTAGCTGATCGAGCGTCTGGCGACCTTTACGGAAGCCACACTGCTCGTCAACCAGCAAATTCCTGGAATTTAGAAAATGCAATAGCCTGCGGTTAACAATTCGTTCCATGACCTTGCATAAGCAACTTGTGAGCGCAATAGGGCGATACGATGAAGTCGATCTGGGGTCTCCCCCTCCTTTCGGTATGGGAATGACATGTGCAAAGTGCCACGAGTTTGGAAAGGTGTGACCCCTCCAAATCTCGTTGAACACCTGCAACATCTTGATCATGGAATCATGATCAAGATGTTTTATCATCTCATACCGAATCTCATCGGGTCCTGGGGATGTCCCACTACAGGCTCCTAGGGCTTGGACAAGCTCTTGCATTGTTAGATCACTGTTGTAATCTAATTCATCTCCTGTGGCAAAGTCAATATGCTGCAGCTCTGATGCTTCCTTGATGGGCAGGAAAGCTGGATGGTAATTTTCAGAGCTGCTAGCAAAAGAGAACTGCCTGGCGAGGGCGTTAGCAATGTCTCTAGGTTCGTCATAATTGATGTTATTAAAAGTGATGTTGGTAATTTTATTAGAGATTTTTTCTTCTTTAATTTTTTTACAGTGGACCAGACTTGGGAAATTGATGTTTCACTGTTAATACTAGAGACAAAGCATCGCCAGGAGTCTCGTTTGGCTTGTCTGATGGTTCGACGAGTCCCAGCTCTCGCAAGTTTATACTTGCGAAAGTTCTCATCACTAATGTGATTTTTGAAAAGCCTGTAGGCTCTATTCCTCTCACACAGTACTCTGCAGCAATCTGGCGTCCACCATGGAACTCTATGCTTTGTGCTATCTACCGAAGTCTTAGGAATTGGAATTGTTGCCATTGCGACTTTGAGGATATTATCTTGAATATTATTTACTTTATCATCAATGGTTTTTCCAACAATTTCAATATTGACACCCTTTGTGAAGGACACCCAGTCTGCTTTTTTTACGTTAAATTTAGGTGCTGAAGGCTCTTTAATAGTGTCGCTTTTAAATTTAATCAAAATAGGAAAATGGTCGCTTCCCAATGAGTCATCAATGGGTAGCCACTGGCAAGAGGCTGCAATCGATGGGGAGACCAGAGATAGGTAAAGGACGCTAATATTACCAGTATTATCAACAACTCTCGTCGGACTACCGTCGTTCAGAAGAACCAAATTGGAATCACCGATTAGCCTAGCCATCTGTTCCCCCTTTCTGTCATCCTGCAGGGAACCCTATAACGTATGATGAGCATTAAAATCTCCTAAAGTTAATTTTCTACAGGGCAGACTGTCCTGTAGATCAAAAACATCATCATAAGTTACTGTATCAGGAGGACAGTAAACAGAATAGATAGTCAGGTAGGTGCCACCGAATTTTACTCTGCAAGCGACACTTTCCAGAGGAAAATTACAGGGCACATCAGTGAAAGGGAGGTTATGGCGGATGTAGATTGCCACTCCACCTCCCCCCCTCCCCCCACGGTCCCTCCTAATTAACCCGTAGTTCCGAAGCTGAACAACCTCGTCTTCGACTTGGTCGTTCAGATGAGTTTCCTGAAGGACAATAATATCGGCAGCGTAAGAACAAGCCAAAAGTTTGAGTTCATTTATTCTAGCTCTAAGACTTCGACAGTTCCATTGGAGTATGGTTAGCGCGAAGATTATCGCTGTTTATGGGGTTTCTTGGGGCCTTGTTCGTCTGGCCGAACATTTTTGTGCTGGGAGGGAAGACCCTCTTCCTCCCCTGCACTTCCCGGGGACCTCCCTCGGGCAGGTTTCGTGACGGTAGCCTCCATCGCCTGTTCCTCTCCATGAGGTACAGAGCCAGTCCTCGAACGGCTCGTCGCCGGACGACTCCCGGATGTAGGCTTCATGGGAGTCACCTAAACGAGAACATGAGATCTTGAAGCTGATACGGTGTCATCAGCCTTGTGGTGTTTCTTTTGTTGGGTTGATTCAACAATTTCTGCTATTGTCTTAGTCAAACTTTCTACTTGAAGCGTTAATTTGCTTACTGTATCCTTTAATTCTTTAATTTCATTATCTTTAGCCTGGATAGTCGCGTTTACATCAGTTGTATTTACAGGAGCAGTGGTGCCAGTCATAGCTGCAGCATAGGAAACTGTGGGAGTTTGGTTAACCCCCTCCACCTTCCTCTTTGCCTCACCATAACTGACATCATGAGCCCTCATGTATGCCATTGCTTCAGTCTCCACTTTAAGGCTCCTGCAGTCACCTGCACTTGCCTGGTGGGGGCCGCCACAATTAGCACACCTGAGAACTGTCTCTGAACACAATTCTGTCTCGTGACTACCTGCACATTTACCACAAGTGAATGAATCTTTATTGAAGCACATCAATGCTGTGTGTCCGAATTTCTGGCAACGGAAACAACGCATCGGTTTCTGAACGTGAACTATTTCGTATCCAATCTTAACCGTGTCTGGAATCTGGGCTGAAGCAAAAGTCATAAAACACAAGCCAAATTTCTCTCTCTTGTTCTCTCTCATCCTGGTCATACTTTGAACATCAACAACGCCTTGGTCCTTCATTCCTTCCAAAATGTCTGCCTCATTCAGAGCGGCCAAAACCCTATGGAAAATGACGCCCTTAAAGGTATTTGGCCCCACTGGAATGGTGGTTTTCACCCTCAAGTCATAAATCTGCGTCAGTTTAAGGAGATCCTTAACCTGGGATGCCTTCAGTACTTTCACCAGGAGACTACCATCACGTAACTTCTTAGCAGAATCAAGACTGCCACCTGCTTGACCATCAAGGACCTTTTTGACGATAAAGGGGTTAACATTCTTGAGAGACTGACCCTCATCTACACATCTAATATTAACATAACGAGCATTCATAGGAGGAATTTTAACATCAAGTTGTCTTTGTCTGTCTGCCGTAGGGGTTCCATTATTGTCAGCCGTTGTCCTAGTTTGGTCCTTGGTCGATAACCTCCCTCCTTGAGGAGGAGGGAGGCTAGTCGGGGGATCATCCATCCGGGGCATCGGACTACGTTCGACCCCTCTCCTAGCACACTCACCTACCTCCCTTAACTATTGTATCAACCCCCAAAAATGGACAATAATTTAGGGAATAAAAGTTACCTTTACTCGCCCCCCCCCCCCCCCTAGTGGTAGCCTGGCGGCGTTCTCCAGTACCAGCTAGGGGATCGGAGTTTGTGCGGAAGGAACTTCCCCACCACCGAACCTGCCTAATGCGAGGGGTGGTGTAGTTAGAACCCACTTCCCAAGCGAATACCGTTGCTCAGCCAAGAGACAACCGTAGGCCCAGGAGGTCGCACGGAAAATATGGAAGAAAAAGTAGTTTAAGAAAAAGAGGTGCCCAAATGACGCACCAGACTACTGGGCCTCTCTACTACAGGGTTTCCCCTGAGGCAGCGAGTGCTGCAGGTCTGGTGTGGGGAACAACTATCTACTATCTACCATAAACTACTGGTTGTCCTCCAGCAAAAACAAAACACTGAAGGTGCAGCACAGCAGTGCAGCAAAACGCTGCAAATTTACTTTACTTTCTTTACTCTACACCAGGCAAAGAGGCCTCGGTATACCAAGGTAGCTCCACGGACAGTACTGTATTCTGTTGTCGCTATGCACAGAGGACGAGGTCTGGACACAACAAAGTCTGGACGCATAATGTACATACAAATAGTCAAACACTACATTTTATATACGACAACTTAATGCTTACCTGAAACACATATTGTTATATATTCATTCATTACATCTAAATATATCCATGTTTTAGCGTTTTTCCTCACAGATTAATTATATTTTATTAATTTGAAAGTATTGTGTATGAGTGGGAAGGGTAAATATATAATATAGGTTTACAATAGCATAAAATAATGTGTGTGTGTGTATGAAGGTTTTGTTAATGTTGTGAATTGTTTTTTGTGTACAATTACTATATATATATATATATATATATATATATATATATATATGTTAGTTTGGCTTTCCAGGTTAGCTATAAAGCTTCATATGCAATATACAACCAGAAGGAAGCAATGACTTTATTTTTATTATTTGTTTAGTAATGTAACCCCTAATGTAATAAAAGAGAGAGACTACTTGACTTGCCATTACCCCAAGTGAATAGAACATCTTCACTAACATCTTGACTACCCTTGTTTCATAGTGTTGTTACTGTATATATATATATATATATATATATATATATATATATATATATATATATATATATATATATATATATATATATATATATATATTGGTGTAGCCAGGGAATTTACACATATACACACACAATAGTTTTCCAAAGTTTAATATACATGCACACATACATACTGTATAAACACCTTTCTCTCTCTCTACACACACACAGGAATTGTACACACTCACACACACACACAGGAACTATACACACACACACACACACACTCTCTCTCTCTCTCACACACACACACACACAGAAACTATACACACATATATATATATATATATATATATATATATATATATATATATATATACACAGTAATTATACACAAAAAACAATTCAAAACATTAACAAACCTTCATACACAAACACACACACACACACACTGTGTGTGTGTGTGTGTGAAAAAGAAAACGTGAAAAATGGGAAACTAACACTACATGGTAAACAATACACATTTTTATCAGGAAAAAGAAAGTATAACATATCAAGCTGTAATAAATTTTATAGTGTTTCCCGGCCTCCAATTTTCATACACGATCACAGGGTCCTTAATAACATAGCATCAGGTGGGATTTATGAGCACACACATCAACCAGAACTTTTCCAGAATTATGATCAAGCTGGTCTTTTAATGTTGCTTGCCTTCTCTCCCTCTCTTATGCTCTCTCTCTCTCTCTCTCTCTCTCTCTCTCTCTTTTTTGTTTAACTGTCTGGTACAGCGATACATGTCTAAGCTAAACAACTAAAACAGCCCACTGTACACAAATGTGAAATGTGTAGCCTACTGAGTAGCAAGACGTTCCAGTAAGTACTCGATTATAAAGAAAATATTTTGTTTCATCCTCCTATACTTTTTTAATAATAATAATAATGATGATAAGAATAATATTATTATTGTAATTATTGTTATTATATTCATTATTATTATTATTGTAACTACAATAGTAGTATAATACTGTTATTGTTTTTATTGTAACTACAATACCCCAGTATAATACTCCTAATAAAATTAGTGTAACAATAATAGTAGTGGTAGTAGTAGCTGCTGGTAGTTAAGACAGCTTCAAAGTGACGACTGCATATAAAAGAATTTGATGGGTTAAAATAGTCTGCTAGATACACAGACAACAGATGATATACAAAATCACAAACAAGTTATAGTTAACATCGACAAAGACACATATCTACACCCTTCAAGTATAGCGTACGATCCACTAGAGCAGTGGTTCTTAACCAGGGGTGCTCGCACCCCTAGGTGGTGCGAGGCCGGTTCCTAGGGGGTGCGAGGATAGGCATAATTAAAGCAAATTATATTTTTATATACGCATGTTATTTTTTTCTGCAAAAAAAAAAAAAATCTTTTTGCAACAGCAGTGTTTTGAGCTAGAGAAAAACCTACACCTAATTTCCTAATGAAGTGCCAACGTTGCAACAGACTCGAGTAAATATGTATGTGATTCGGAGGGACGAGGGAGGGAGGACACGTATAGGTGACACACGGTCTATATAGACCGTGAGGTGACACAGAGGGAGGGAGGACACGTAGGTGACACAGAGGGAGGGAGGTTATCGTCACCACCCTCCTGCACCATTAACACGCAGACCTCTGTTTGAGTGATTTATGGTTTCCCTGTTTTAATAACTTTTTCTTATTGATACATATACAGTAGGGTGGAGGATTGGTTGTGAATCATTTCTGATTTTGCTTTCTTCACGTGTATTTAAATGGTCGGTTTATATAACATAAATCATTACTGTAGCGGTGTAGCCATTACAATACTTTCATGGAATGTATTGTGATGGCTACAAATGTACTTATTAAAACCACGTATTTCAGTTTTAGCATTTTTTTTTTTTTTTTTTTTCAGCAATAGAGGGGTGCGAGAACTGACTGCTGATTTGAAAGGGGTGCATATATTGAAAAACGTTAAGAACCACTGCACTAGAGGCAGCCACAACTTAAAATACCATACATACCAGGGGGCGGATGCACGAAAACCTACAATACTAAGGATATCTGTCTACATTAGGCTATTTGAAGAAAAGGTGGAGAAAGTATCACTACTGTACCATCAATATCCAGATTCTCGGGGGTGGAAACATGAAATCACTAATACAAAGAAATGGAACAAATATAATATAACTGTATAACGGGTAGATAGATAACCAGTAAAATGGGTAGGGGGTTATACTCACATTCACTGCCCCTTTCCATCTCGTCTTATATGACATCCAGTCGAGTTGGGGATCCAGAGCAGAGCAAATAATTGTCTTTATTCATATATCCCCTTCTTTATTCAATTATTCTCTTCTTTATGCAGTTATCCTCTTCTTTATTCAGTTATCCCGTTCTTTATTCATATATCTCCTTCTTTATGCAGTTATCCTCTTCTTTATTCAGTTACCCTCTTCTTTATTCAATTATCCTCCTCTTCTGAATTCAGTTTGCAGCGCCTAATATCAATCAATTATTATAATTCTTTATTCAGTTATCCTCTTCTTTATTCAATTATCCTCCTCTTCTTTATTCATGCAGTTATTCTCTTTATTCAGTTATTCTCTTCTTTATTCAGTTATCTTCCTCTTTATTCAATTATCCTCCTCTTCTTTATTCAGTTATCCTCTTTTGTATTCAGTTATTCTCTTCTTTATTCAATTATCCTCCTCTTCTTTATTCAGTTATTCTCTTTATTCAGTTATCCTCCTCTTCTTTATTCAGTTATTCTCTTTATTCAGTTATTCTCTTCTTTATTCAGTTATCATCCTCTTCTTTATTCAGTTATCAGCCTCTTCTTTATTCAGTTATCTTCTTCTTTATTCAGTTATTCTCTTCTTTATTCAGTTATCCTCCTCTTTATTCAGTTATTCTCTTCTTTATTCAGTTATCCTCCTCTTCTTTATTCAGTTATCCTCCTCTTCTGTATTCAGTTATCCTCCTCTTCTTTATTCAGTTATCCTGCTCTTCTTTATTCAGTTATCATCCTCTTCTTTATTCAGTTATCCTCTTCTTTATTCAGTTATCATCCTCTTCTTCTTTATTCAGTTATCCTCTTTTTCTTCTTCCTCGGTGCCTTTCCTCTTCTTTTCCAAAAACTAATTTAATTATTATAATATAATGTTTAATAAAGGAAACAACATGAATTATTTATGTTTTTTCCTTTATTAAACATTGAGGAGAATAATGACAGCTAAATAAGATGACAAACAGCTGGTTGGATCAAAACAAACAGTGTTGCCAGGTCTGCTTGACAACATTTCCATCATAACTTCAACATGTACACTTCTACTTGTTGTTGATGGCTGAATAATAACATTTCTCACTAAATAGTCAGTCACTACCATTATGCCACTTCGATCATATCTTAATCTTTGGTAAATTTACAGAAGAACTGGGTTCACTATATTGTGTATTTTAGTATCATTACCCACTATTTTGGACCATTCTAAAACACTTTTATTCTATGGTGTTTCTTTCGGAGATACCCCGTTTTCGAGATATGCCCCGTTTTACAAACATAATTTGGAAATTAGTCTGACCTCACCTGACCTGACCTAACCTAACCTAGACAACATCAGACTACCGGGACCTAACCTGGGCAAACTACCGGGATATAACCGGTGTAAACTATCATAAAGTGACTGGGGCAAATTCCCAGGACCTAGCCGGATGTGGTAACACTGCGCGATCCTAGCCAAAAACCCAGTTATTCTGTAATAATACCTAATCTTTTCACTACATAGTTCCGAGTCTCCATACATATTTAAATTGTCTTTTCTATCCCGCTATATAAATCCTTGCCGTTGATACTCTGACTTGCTGTTGTTATTGTTGTTGTTGTGTTCAGCAGTGTTACCAATTACCAACCCCTAACATAATAACAAACTGATACGAGAAGTGCAGCCTTGATCTTTGCCAAATAATATGGAGTCCGGGGTAAGTCTAAGTGTTATATTCATGGTGCGAACGGTGGTGTGGTACCAGTACGACGATTCCATGGACAAACAACAGAGCCATCGTACCAGTACCACGCCATCGTCAACACCACGGACGTTCTTGAATACTGACCTAAAGTTATAATGGTAAATATTGAAAGAATTACCGTTATTGCGTATGGTTTTTCTACCTTCATTACCCACTTATTTAGACCATTCTAAGACTATTTTGGGTAAATATTGAATGAATTACCGTTATTGCGTACGGTTTTTCTACCTTCATTACCCACTTATTTAGACCATTCTAAGACTATTTTCTTCTATGGCATTTTCTCCGCAAATGCCCCATTTCCAAAATAGGGCATATTCAAATGGGGCATTTTGAAATTAGCCTGACCTTACCTGACCTGACCTAACCTAACCTAAACCGCATCAGACTACCGGGACCTAACCTGGGCAAACTACCGGGACCTAACCTGGGCAAACTACCGGGAAATAATTGTGATAAAGTACAATAAATGACAGGGGTAAAATACTGGGACCCAGCCGGATCTGGCAACACTGCTGCAAAACGGTAATTCTTTCAATATATACCCTATTTTGTTCTATGGCATTTCCTCTGCAAATACCCCATTTCCACGATAGAGCACATTCAAATGGGGCATTTTGAAATTAGCCTGACCTTACTTAACCTAACCTAGACTGCATCAGACTACCGGGACCTTACCTGGGCAAATTACCGGGAATTAACCATGTAAAGTACAGGAAATGACCGAGGCAAAATACGGTAAATATTGAATGAATTACCGTTATTGCGTACGTTTTTTCTACCTTCATTACCCACTTATTTAGACCATTATAAGACTATTTGGTATTTATTGAATGAATTACCGTTTTGTAGCAGTGTTGCCAGATCCGGCTAGGTCCCAGTATTTTACCCCTGTCATTTATTGTACTTTATCACGATTATTTCTCGGTAGTTTGCCCAGGTTAGGTGACGGTAGTTTGCCCAGGTTAGGTCCCGGTAGTCTGATGCGGTCTAGGTTAGGTTAGGTCAGGTCAGGTAAGGTCAGGCTAATTTCAAAATGCCCCATTTGAATATGCCCTATCTTGGAAATGGGGCATTTGCGGAGGAAATGCCATAGAAGAAAATAGTCTTAGAATGGTCTAAATAAGTGGGTAATGAAGGTAGAAAAAACGTACGCAATAACGGTAATTCATTCAATATTTACCGACTATTTTCGGTATTTATTGAAAGAATTACCGTTTTGCAGCAGTGTTGACAGATCCGGCTAGGTCCCAGTATTTTACCCCGGTCATTTATTGTACTTTATCACGATTATTTCCTGGTAGTTTGCCCAGGTTAGGTCCCGGTAGTTTGCCCAGGTTAGGTCCCGGTAGTCTGATGCGGTCTAGGTTAGGTTAGGTCAGGTCAGGTAAGGTCAGGCTAATTTCAAAATGCCCCATTTGAATATGCCCTATCTTGGAAATCGGGCATTTGCGGAGGAAATACCATAGATGAAAATAGTCTTAGAATGGTCTAAATAAGTGGGTAATGAAGGTAGAAAAAACGTACGCAAAAACGGTAATTCATTCAATATTTACCCTATTTTCTTCTATGGCATTTCCTCCGCAAATGCCCCATTTCCAAGATAGGGCATATTCAAATGGGGCATTTTGAAATTAGCCTGACCTTACCTGACCTGACCTAACCTAGACCGCATCAGACTACCGGGACCTAACCTGGGCAAACTACCGTGACCTAACCTGGGCAAAGTACTGGGAAATAATCGTGATAAAGTACAATAAATGACTGGGGTAAAATACTGGGACCCAGCCGGATCTGGCAACACTGCTACAAAACGGTAATTCTTTCAATAAATACCCCAAATACTGGGACCTAGCCGGATCTGGCAACACTGCTACAAAACGGTAATTCTTTCAATAAATACCGGTTATTTCTCGGTAGTTCCCGGTAGTCTGCTGTGGCCTAGGTTAGGTAAGGTCAGGCTAATTTCAAAATGCCCCATTTGCGGAGGAAATGCCATAGAAGAAAATAGTCTTAGAATGGTCTAAATAAGTGGGAAATGAAGGTAGAAAAACCGTACTCAATAATGGCAATTCTTTCAATATTTACCCATACGGTTTTTCTACCTTCATTATCAACTTATTTAGATCATTCTAAGACTATTTTCGGTATTCATTGAAAGAATTACCATTTTGTAACTGTTGCCAGATTCGGCTATGTCCCAGTATTTTGGGTGAGACAGATACACAGACAACAGATGATATACAAAATCACAAACAAGTTAGTTGACATAGACAAAGACACATATCTACACCCTACAAGTATACGATCCACTAGAGGCAGCCACAACTTAAAATACCATACATACCAGACAAGCACTGATATATTTAGGCACTCATTCTTTCCCCGCAGCATCCAAGAGTGGAATCGTCTCCCATCTCATGTAGTTAATAGCCCCACTATTGACACGTTTAGAAATAGGATCTCCAATCATTACCTCCCCAATCCTAATCCTCAACCCACAGTCCCTGACCCAATCCACCCTCATCCTAACCCCCTTTCTTATCCTACCCTGGATACCTAAATCCCCCGCACAACCCCCGCATATTATGCTGCCCATGAGCGGCCGTCTGCGGGACCTATAACTTGAAAACTTGAAACTACCGGGACCTAACCTGGGCAGACTACCGGGAAATAACCTAGTAAAGTACAGGAAATGACCAGGGCAAAATACTGCGACCTAGCCAGATCTGGCAACACTGCTACAAAACGGTAATTTTTTCAATAAATACCGTTATAACGTTTGGTTTGGGGTTCTTGTCTATTAATGGATATATCTAAGCAGTCTTCTTGAATTGCAACTTCAGTGTGTGCAGTGTACCCCTGTCTTTAGTTGCATCATTTTTTTTTTACCAAGACATTTAAATCTTTGGTAATATTTTAAAACAAAGACAAATCATAATTGTAGAGATTTGTTTCCTTTTAGGGTAAGTCTACAGAAGTACTAGTTCACTATATTGTACATTTTAGTATCATTACCCACTATTTTGGACCATTCTAAGACACTTTTCATCTATAGTGTTTCTCTCGGAGATTTTTACAAACATAATTTGGAAATTAGTCTGACCTAACCTAACCTAACCTAACCTAACCTAACCTAACCTAACCTAACCTAACCTAACCTAACCTAACCTAGACCACAGCAGACTACCGGGATATAACCGGTGTAAACTATCATAAAGTGACCGGGGCAAATTCCCAGGACCTAGCCAGATGTGGTAACACTGCGCGATCCTAACCAAGAACACAGTATTTTAATATCATTACCCACTATTTTGGACCATTCTAAGACACTTTTCTCCTATGGTGTTTCTCTCAGAGATGGAAATTAGTCTGACCTAACCTAACCTAGACCACAGCAGATTACTGGGACCTAACCCGGGCAAACTACCCAGATATAACCGGTGTAAAGTATCATAAAGTGACCGGGGCAAATTCCCGGGACCTAGCCAAGAACGTGGTACTTCTGTAATAATACCCCATTTAGATAGAAGGTTTTCATTAATTTAATGTAACATATATGATTAATTCCTTGGTAGCTTTTGGGGTTGCGTGCAGAGGTGCAGAAGAAACGAACAGAGGCTGGTAAATTGAATGTGGATGTGAAGGGTAAGAGGTCAAACAAGTCGTTCCTCTCCTGTAATGCTGGTGTTAGTGACAGAGCAGCCAAGGATAAACAGCAACTGGACCAAGAAACTGTCACACCACAGAAAGCAAGGTGATCTTTATTTTCATACTCAGTATTATAGTTGTGGCTACCATACTTTACTGTTTAATAATCTCTATGTCTAACTCTCTATATCTCCAAAGCCTTATTCCCTCTGGGAACTCGGCCGCCTAGACTACAGTATAATTTTAAAAAGTTTTGTTTGGATGTCATCAACACAGGACAATACTAGAGGAGAAGGCAGCTCTGTATGAGAAACTAAATTCTGGTGTGGAGGTGTTGGAGGATGACAACCTCAATCAAAAGTTCCTTATTAACTTCCAGGTAACGTTAAAGTTCTTTTACAATAATTAATTATTTGTATATAGAGTATATATATTAATGTATATAATGCACTCAATAATGAATAGTGTTACAGATGTTATATTACTGTACAGAAAATATTCCTAGATTTGAAATCCCTTCTTGTTTGTAAATCGGTAATGTAACCTTTTTGGAGAATGGAGTGCTTGTTTCTAAATCATCAGCCTGTCTTCCAGAAAAAGATTGTTACTGAAGTTTTGGAAAAAAAAGAGAAGAGTGAAGAAGAGAGGAAGGAGAAGCAGAGAAAACGAGAGGAGATCCATCCTGATGATTACACTTCTGCTGAGGCCAGGGATGAATGGTTAGTATGGTGTGTTTGGGCCTGTTACTTGTTGATGACATTTTCCTAATACCCAGTAGGTGTGGTTTAGAATATCTGCTCTAGTTACGAATGTACATGATAGTGCTTCAAAAACCATAATAAACAAGAGTGGGTTTAAAACCGAGCCCTAATGAACTCTTACGTTTACATGATTTAATTACAACTTTTATCAAGAAGTGTTAACATGTGTTGTGATGATCAGGGTGGAATATGTGGATGCTTTTGGGAGGACTCGGGAGTGTATGAGAAGAGACCTACCAAACATGCTACATAAAGATTCACAACTCAAGAAGGACCTAGGGCAGGTTAGTAGTCTGTGTTCTTCATCAATTTATAAATTTCTAGAAATAGAAGGCTCAGGGAATGTAATATGAAGTGTATTAAAATGGTGCAAGATTGATAAAGTTCATAATGTATACTATATTGAATTAATTAATGGTTAGTGGGAAATATATGGCAAAGAATATTGTTCAAATTGGAAAAAATATATAAAAACTGTTAAAAATATAGTAATAATGACCTCTAACAAATGTTAATGTCAAAGATGGGTATAAAAAAAGATTAAAGGAAAGACAAATCATCGAACAGTTGGAATGAATTGATAAAGAGTTATTAGTTGAGCAATGATCCAGGGCATCTCAAGGAGGCGTTAACATCGATGCCATATTGAGGGGAGTTTATCAACCCATCCCTTTTAGAGCTTTCCATGTTGAAAATTTTAAAATTTCTGAGTAGACATGTAATATGTTTGTACATATTGTGTGAATAGAATGAGAATAATGTCTTTAAGATTATGTTGGATTACTTCCGGTATTGGCGAAACATAAAAAAGATCAGCACAGGTAAATAGACAGGTATAATTAGAGTTCCAACTCTCCTTGTTACCAGTCCAAATTCCACTGTAGGAGTACTTCCCTTATCAGCTGGTGTCTAAAGCCGGTGGAGGAGATTGAGTGTAAATTGGCAGGTAATAGATGGTGTTTGATATGTCAGGTGAAGGAGAAAGAAAGTAAATCAACAGATGAAGAAAAGTGAATATGAGTCAGAGGTATGGTAACTAATATTTGAATTTGGAAGTGAACAAAGGTGAACATAGAATTGCAGGTAACAGAAAATATGTTTACAGGTAGATGAGAGTGAAGAAGATGAAGCAGGAGCAGGAGGGAAGGGCAGCCAGGACACTTTGTTGGAGGAACTGTTCCAAGATTCATTCAGACAACGCTGGGCCCAACAGGAGGCCCTTAATGCTACCAAGAAGGATATACACTACCAAGATGTCCTGTTTGATGGTGAGGACAGATGTGTCCTCTTTAGTTGTTAGGAGACATTCAGATTCTTGCCCTGATTTTCCTTTAATGCTCACTGTTACTCTTTTTGATATCTTGCAGGGACCTATATTCCAAGCTGTGTTCCTTTTAGTCTTTTCTACCTGTCAGTCATTTATGCTGTCGGAATGACAAGTTTTGTACAGTCAATGACAATTACATGTCATAGTTTGTTCTTGAAAGTCTTACCAATAGCAGTGCTGTTGAGCAAAGTACTCTTCCTAGGTACAGTACTTGTGTCTTCTGATGAGAGTGATGAAGGTGTCCCAGTTGAAGACAAGAACATTGTTATTCAGTTCAAACCAGCAGAAGATTATTCACATATCTCGGTACAGGGACATTCACCAGGTCATCAGTTGTTGTTGTTGATGTTCTCCCAGGGCAGAATGGCCTCCTGACCCACAGACCCCTGGTACACTCTGGTCGCAATGAAAAAACAAATTAAAATAAAGGAGGGGCTGGCCCTATATGCCTGGGCTACCAAAGCACATCCCAGAGCTTACTGGACCAGGGAGTCTGGGGGCCTCCGACCACCAGGGAGATTGGGGAGAAGGTCTTTGATACCACAGCCAGTGCTGTGGCCCCAAGTCCACGTTACCACAAGAGCTACAAGTGGGGCCGCACCTTCCACGAGACCAGCCCTGAAGGGACCATAAGGGGAGGGAGTTTACACTGCTGCATGCAAAGGGAAATGCACCCCCTGTGTGCTGGCAGTCCACACAGCAGTGAAAAAAAAAAAAAAAAAAAAAAAAACAGTTGCAGTACACTTCACGTGGATTTTTAATCCATGTGGGCAGATCTCGTCAAATCCACTAGAAAGTGACCAGATCCTACAACAATCTTTATTCTAGCCCTGTGGAGGATGACTAATATTCACACCAGGTCATCAGTGTCTATATGTAGTGACAATACACACAAGCCAAGCTACACAATCTCATATTAATGGTCACACTGCAAAGGTTGTTCATGCCACTGTAGAAGATATGCTGGCAGTTGTTAGCATGACTGACATTTATCTCGCAAGCTTTAGTAATCCTTCTCACAGTGCTTCATTCCACCATGCCCAGACCTTGTCTGTATTATATATCCTCTCTTCTGCCTTGTCTAGGCCTTACCCCATCCCTCCCCTCCCTCATGTTGACCTTTCCCTGATCCTACAGAGGCACGTGCTCATGGCCCAGGGTTCATGAAGTTTTCTCGAGATGAGAAGCAGAGGCAAGAGCAGATGGAGTTCCTGCAGGAGATGCGAGCAGAGACCAAAGCTGGGGCAACTGCCAGAGCCTCCTCAGAGGCCAAGAAAAAGGCGGCCATGAAGGCAAGACTGGATAAAGTTCGGCAGAGGAAACGGCTCAAGATCGGACTACCAATTAAAGGTGAAGATGTGAAATTGTTACCGACAGCAAAATATTTAAAACTAAAAATCTTGCTGAATCACAGTTTTTATCTTGGCTCATCCCTTTGAGGTGTCAAAAAGTTATTGATAAATACCATATATGGATAGATTGTCACATTTCATGAACTTGGCTGTCAATGTCAAGTCACTGTCAAAGCCAAGTGGAAAAATAAATTAGTACAGTAAGTGCTGTATACTGTATATGTTTTGGCTTTTGTAGTTATGAATGTTTTACTGTATACTGTACAGTCTCCACTTTTCTTATTAACAGAGGATGACAGGCTGAAGACACCCCCAGCATCAGATGAGGAGGATGAAGCACAAATAGATTCAAAGTCTGGCATTCCTGTACCAGACACAGGCAACACAGAGCCTCGCCCAGTGAAATCCATGAAAGTTAGGGAGTGGGATCTTGGAAAGGAGGAGCAAAATCTGACATTAGGCAGGGCCAGTGGGATATGGGGAGCAGGAAATTCTGGATTAAAGCGATTAGGAAGACCTACAAGAAGTTCACCTTTATCTCAGGAGGAATGGGTTGACAAACAGAGGACAGAGAGGAAGCAGGAGTTTGCACCTCCATCAGCCTATCAGCCACAGTACACAAACAGATTTAGACCCTGATATTATAGATACAAGATTCATGATTGTGAACAGGTGTCTTACATAGTGGTTGATAGTATGTTATACAATTGACTGTGTTCATACTTTAGTCCACTGTTAAACTACTGTACTACTGTACCATCCCTCCTCTCGAGCTCTTCTCCTGTGGCATGCAGTATGACCCTGGCTGTTGTACTATGGTGAACAATAGTTCATACCCTCAGCCACAATATGGGTGAATCCTCTGTGGTCCAAACAAGAAAACTCGGTTCTCAATCCATCCTCTGTTGTTTAGTTGTTTGAACCACAGGTCAATTAGTTATATTGTGGCTGGCTAAGGGAATGAACTTTTGTGCACCATAGCACTACCATTAGTGTTAAAAAATATGGATATCTCCTGGTGACAGCAAGAATTGGGCATCAGCATGAACCTCCTTCATATGACATATATCAGATTTTGTCCAGTGTATGTTACTGTATAAAAGGAATGAATATTTTAATAAAGTCAAGAAAGTTAACAGTAACGACCTGTATATTCTGCTGTTTCTTTGGTTATTGCTACATATAGACGAATTGTGAGGTTGCCAGACTGCAGCTAACTGAGAGCTCTTGCACTTGTATATTTCAAGACAGTCAATACTAATAGGGTCACTTATTGCAAAAATTATGGAGTGGATTTTCAGTAAACCCTATCAAGCTGCATGAATCAATATTAATGAATTGCAGTTGATTTTCAGCCAGACCACCCGGCACCCATACTTCATATTTTACTCCAATTTTTGTTTCTTCATACAGTATATCAATTCACGCTTTTTTTTTTTTCATTATATAGTAGACCCCCCCCCCCCCCCACCCTTAAAAAATAAAGTAGGTAATATGGTGAAAAAAAAAAAAATTGACTGGAATTCGCTTATAGTATCCCAGTATACTAGGCTATGTATATACGTAGAGATCATCATGAGTGTAAATTTACTCCATATTCAATAATATTTACCGCCAAGATTTCAGCGCGGCATACATATAATAGAATGTTATGATCGTGTAAGGAATCGGATTTAGCAAGTCGCCACATGCGGACTATTTATATTTTAATTTAAATGCTATTTATGAAAAATAATAGTCACCATTTACAGTACACTTAACTATGTGCCGTATTTTAAGGTAATTAGTTTCAAAGGAAGATAAAGTTAAATTGAAATAGTGTATAATGAATGTTGAGTACGGAGTTTGAGAATGTCGGACTGGCTTGGTGGGTGCCGTGGCTGGTGAGTAGTGACAGCGTTGTCGTCTGCTGGCAGCTGGTGACAGGATGACTCATACTACCCGCCTCAATTAACGTCCCTGCACTGCCCTCACCATGGCTGGCCTAGGTGCCAAGGATATTCTCCGCAATGTGACGGCTCTGGAACAGTTGATTGAAGAGATCAACTTCCAACGAGCCAAGGAGATGCGGCAGTGCCTAATGTCCAAGGATTCCGGTGAGCAGCCTTATGGTGACACTTGACACACATCACTCCCAACATCACATCATAATGCTTCCAGTTATACATTGACACTTACTATTTGGCAACATTACGCTATCTTAGAATATCAAACTTGACAGGATAGTATACTACTTCAGTATAATTGTATGCTAGTTACAGACTGGTAGGCCAAGTAGTTTTAGTTACCGGTAATACTTGATTATCATAAATAATTATCTATAGTGAATTAGATGTTTGGCTGACGATCTTACGATAATGGTATGGTACACAGTTGTAATGGTCACATGATGAACACTTCACTCATTAGCACAATGTGGTCCATTAGAGTGACAATGATATTCTCATCCCTTTAGCTTGACCAATGGCTGAACTTTATCTCTCCATTCTCTGGATGACAATCATTCTTCATCTGTATAGTGATATATGTAAGATTCTCTCTACAAACTACTGGCATGTTAGTAAATTCCTTACACAGATACACAGAGTACACCAGCCTTGCAGACCCAGTGAGATAGAAAAGGTATAAGCAGCACCTTATGAGCTTACATGAAGGTAACCTGCATGAAATATCGGTAAATATTGAATGAATTACCGTTATTGCGTAAGGTTTTTCTACCTTCATTACCCACTTATTTAGACCATTTTAAGACACTTTTCTTCTATGGCATTTCCTCTGCAAATGCCCCATTTCCAAAATAGGGCATATTCAAATGGGGCACTTTGAAATTAGCCTGACCTTACCTGACCTGACCTAACCTAACCTAGACCGCATCAGACTACTGGGACCTAACCTGGGCAGACTACCGGAACCTAACCTGGGCAAACTACAAGGAAATAATCGTGATAAAGTACAATAAATGACTTGGGCAAAATACTGGGACTCAGCCGGATCTGGCAACACTGCTGCAAAACGGTAATTCTTTCAATAAATACCTATATGTCAAATGACAGGCAGAAATGAACCATAAGTGTATACTATAAACAGGTTTAGCTTCAATGTCATCAGATGACATAATAACTTTCATATATCATATTGTTGTTCTATTGAACAACAAAAGTATGAGGATTATTATTAAAGTTGCTCTTGGTATACTGTACATGCAGTACTGTAATGTAGTCACTTGGCACCGGTAGTAGTATGAAGATGATAATTAAAGTATTTGCTCAACATGGCGGGGACGGGCAGACACAGGCTTCGTGATGGTGCAGGGGACCACCTACTGGACAGACCTCTTCGTCCGACACTTCCTCTTCCAGACGGACCGCTCCACTGATGCTGATGATCTCCTCTTCTTCATACGGAAAAAACACCTCAAAGGGTCACGCTACATCCCCAAATACCAGGTGAGTGAAGGATTGGTTAGGAAGGTGAATGATGAGATAGAGTTGTGAGGGTAATTAGCAGAACTCTCCTTTTATTAGTAATATTGTTTTATGCTATGTGTGTAATATCAATGATAAGTAAATGTTTAAATTAGTGCTAACACATTTGTATACCATTTAGCAAGGTATCTACTCTTACAAGCAATAACACATATAAAAACATCCCATGCACCAACAAATGATATACAGTATTTATCATGCATCAACACAAATACTGCTCTCGTACCCTGGCATGAGCACACACAAATACTAACAAATTCAACCTTTTGATGACTGGCAGACTGAGGTAGAGGTGTACCGGAGAGACAGTCGGAAGCTTCCTATTGGTGATCCTGATGTGGACTGGGAAGAGACAGTCTACCTCAACCTCATCATCCACCAGTTTGACTACACACTTACGTTGGCTGTCTGTACCCGCACCAGCCCTAAAGATCTACAAGTTTTGCGGCGCCACTCACAGGTCAGTGGTGGTGGTGGTTGTTGATGTTCGTCAAGCTGTCTGACCGAGCAGCCCCAATTGGTGGTGGTGGTTGGTGATGGTTGTGATTACGGTACTGTACTTTGATTGTGCTGCTGCGACAATGTTAAATTTGAATGAATTATCTATGATTTAAACTAATACTTTATGTCATTATATCAATTTTTATTACATTGCTTGTGGCATAAGTGGTAACCAGGTTTTGAAGTTGGTGAAAATACAGTATCTCCCAACTTTGACTCAAAAATTTTTATAATTTGGACTCTTGTCTCTATCTGAAGCAAATAATGTGCTGATAATTTGACATATGGGTGTAATATAGGGATATTAACAATATCCAGGAATCTTGATAGTTGCAATGTTTCAATCTTTAAAGATGCCTAGGTTGAATCTTAAACCAGGATGTACAGTACATTGTGCATGTCGCTGTTTAAAATTTATTTTCACAAAGGAACAGTAGGTTGATTATTAGATATCTCATCATCCCTTTAAGTACATCAAAAATTTGACATACTTTATCATGTACAGTACATCTCCTTTTAACAGTAGAAAGGCTATAATGTGAAATTTCTCTCCAGAAAGTGTATGCAAGCCCAAGCCGACGACGAATGGACACAAAAGGAGAGGTTGAAGAGATTACATACCCTAGTGTGTGCTTTCATGTAGATAACTTTGATGAGGTAAATATTTTGGTTTTCTTATCTAATCATATGTTATGACTCAATGTTTGTCCTTCTGGATTAATATCTTCACTGATTAGTTTTATTTTCTACATGCCTAAAATTTGGTGAATATATTTCATAATTCTTCTTGTGAAACAAGTGTCCATATGATATGTTTCTTGCATAGTAATATCACATTCTGTGCTTCAAAGGATTGCAAATGCATATAGTGTACAGTACATATTTAATGGAAGTTAATTTGTTTATACAGTATTATTAAAATCTATATTCATTTAAGATGTAGAAACTCCATCTGAACTCCAGGCTACTGAACTTCTATGCTGGAGCATGCACTGTATATATTGTTATACTGTCTATAGAGATTGTTGGCACAGTAACCAATACTTCTGACAGGTGTTTGCAGACATGCTAGTGCGTGACGGTGAGATGGTGTGTGTAGAGCTGGTAGCGGCAGACCATGCTGGGACTCGCCAGGCTGTTATCTTTCTTGGATCCATACGTTACGATGCTCTCAAGAGGGTCTATGATGCCAGGGTATGTGTTTTCCGCACCTCAAATGATTATCTGTTTAGAGACTAGAGTATAATACTGGTGAATTGGAGGTGAATAATTCTTCCTGACTGTGCCAATAAGTAGGGCATGTAGAAAAAATGGATAAACTAGAGTAATGGATAATGGAAATTGGGGAAATAATGATGATGAGCCAGAATCCACAGCATGGCAGCAGTATTAAAACCCTTGTTTGACAGGTTGTTTTGTAATGAAAATTATGTGGCACTAGTTTTGCAAAATTAAAGGCTTAATCCATTGTTTATAAATTTAGCTTATTATTTTTAAATCCAATTAATGCTTCCCTCCAACAAGATAGTGTCTGATTTTAGAAAGACAATTGTATTGGATTCCAGCCATATTTGAAGGATTAAGCTAATATTAGGCTTCCACCATTACTAGGCCAGTCTAAGCAGCAAGGTGGCCCAGCGGATGATGATGGGTCTCTTTGCTGGCAACAGCAACCAGAGGATAGAGTTTGTGCGCATGAAGGGACCACAGGGCAAGGGTCATGCTGAGATGGCCGTTACTAAACCCAAAGGTATGTCAACCAATCCACAGCACTTAAGTTATGGTTGTAGTTTTCCTGCACAATTGAGCTACTTTTAAGATAAGGTGGTGGGATATTTTGAGACCTTGCCGTGTCATTTATGTTGAAAAAGTAAAGAAAGAAAAGGGAAATAACAAAGTTAGAATCATTGGTCTTTTTAAGTTATTTATCAGGTGAAATGGTCTGGGAATGTCCATGCACACCATAACTTGATCATATTGTTGGGCAGGTTCAGGTGTGGAGACCCCTACATCTGAGCCGGGTGTGAGCCTGACTGACATGTGGGACTGTGACTGGGAAGACGAGCCAGAGGACAGGTTCATCTACCGCCACCAGGTGTTACACTTATTCTGTTTCTTGTCAAAATATATAACTACATACTGATAAACAGCCTTCTTTTATCTGCATTCATCTCATATTCTTTTTCTTCCCACACTGTAATGTTTGCTCAAAGCACATCATTGGCACTCAAAAGAGTTCATGACTTCATGTATTTGATCTCTCTCTTTATAGCAATGCAAAATAAATTATGTTGGTGTGAGAAGCCATAACTGATGCGTGTCGTGTGTATGTTTTATAGCGACGACTTAGTGATCCCAGTGCCAACTTCAACACCTTCATCAACTCTGGCTGGAAGTCTCGGCCAGAAGGGGCAAGATCTCGTTCAGAGAATGAAGGACTCGACTATTTTGCTGATGGGCTGTATGAGATAGAATCTGGAGATGTTCGAGATGGTGAGTTTCCCCTTGTGGTTTTGCTACGGGCTGTCTGCTTGGTTTTAATGTGGTTTCATACCACATTTGACAAGGCTGCTCCACAGCTTCATTTTACTATGGATATACTGTATTACTGGAGAATACTGTATTCCTAAGAGAACACCAAGTTTTATAGGCCACACTCGTATTCTTTTTAACTGTTCTGGCCTAAAAATTTCACACCCACTCACATGTACAAGATCACATTGTTTCATACCACTCTGTGAAGGGACTCATTCCATCTACTTTTTAAGTTAAAAGCAACAAGTAAAGATGAAAACTTAGTCTTAAATCCATGTCTGTTGAGTAGTTCCAATCAACCTGTAGTAAGACCAATGAAGAACCTTTCAGCCTTTCCAAGAGCAGAATTTTGTTAAAGAAACACGGTGGTGTGCTCTTGAAAATGTCTTAAGTCTGAGACAACTGAGATTTTTTGGTGTTATGTGAAATAGTTTTGCTCATTAATAATGCAAGTTGTTATACATGTGTTATTTGAAATAGTTTTTAACCTTTTGACATCAGGATTGCCTCACTTCAACAAGATAAATGGTCATATGTTAGGAGAAAATGCAGTGGCATGGCTGTTGCTGAATGGGTAAGGATATTCCAGCAATTTGTAACTGACAGGATGACAGTACCTCTCTAATGGCAGTTTTAAGGTTTATCTGTTACCTTTACTGTATATGGTTATTTATTATTTAGTTGTTTGTTTATTAATTTATTTTGATGTAATTTTCTTTTTTATTTGTGTAACAAAGCAAATGCCTAATGCTGATAATGTGGGTCAACATACAGTGTACTCTATTTTGGTCTTTTTTATTGAGGACGAATAAAGAAGCAGCTGTTCTAACAGCCTCTCTCTCTCTTCGCAACAAAGCTGAATCATTCTCTCTCTTCTGTTGCTGTTATACTGGACATTGCTCTCCAGAACTTTTCAGTTTATATTTCCTCCCCTAAGGAGAGCATACAACACTCGTCAAGCTACTCAGTCGCACTCCTGTTCTATACGACTCCCTAATGCAAGAGTTGACCAGGACTCTCTATCTTTCCTATACACAACTGGTCACGTCAAGAACACTACTGTCATCCATCTTTCCTCCATCCATCTTTATGCTCCTTTAGATGGGTGAACAGGATGGAAGAGAACACGAGGTAGAGGAACATGAATGGAAGAGAAGGGCTTGATTTAGTCAGGAGGAATAATTTGAAAAGCAAGGACTGGAGACATTCTCCTTTTGGGGAGTTCCCAGAAGGAGCTATTGATTTGATTAATAAGGTAGTTGTATAATGAACAGTTCCATGAAATAGTATGGACCTCCACGCTAAAATAAGCTTATATTCAGAGTGTTGTGGAATTAAGGGAGGTTTTCTTTTGGTACATTGGAGAGCCTTAATCTTTCAAACTATCCGAGGAAACAAGTCACTTTAATGTTACTTATAAGGGATCTGTTTCATGGCATAGTTTGGAGGAATCGGAGACCTCCCAATTCACCAACAAAAGAATAACCCCTTAACAGGTACAAATATGTAGTTCCTGGCTGATTGCTGGTGGGAGAAAAAGGTGCTTGTGGTTTTTTGCAACCTTTGCACTAAATTAATTCCAGAAGACAATATTTTAATTACTGTAGTACTCTGTTAAATATTATTTCACCATAAGATGCAACCAGATGTAGGTATTTATGGAATAAGTAATGAAAAAATAAATAGTAATAATCAGTTGTATTGTACCATAATTTTTAGAACACTAGTGCAGCAGGACAGGGCACTGTTCCAGCTCAATTAGTAACCTTTGAGCTCTAGAGGTGATGTATATACAAGATTAAAACAGTGCAAAACATTTATTTATGTGCCAAGTTGTGTTCCTTTAAATATGTTGTTTATATACGCTCCCCAGTGCCAAGTGTTATTAAGTTCTCTAAGCCTAGCCCATGAGTACTGTATTCTTGGATGTGGTCTGTACTCCAACATTCAACCTCTAATACTGTACCTTATTTAATCTTCTAAGCATTTACAGTATGATATGAGTACAGTATCTTAACTACTCAGTGCATGAATGATAGAATATTATAACCTGTTTGTACTGTGTATACCATTTACCAATTCATTACTGTAATAACTGGAAAAGGGCTAGCCTTGATTTTATTATTTTGACAAAATTGTTCAGTTTGTGATTGATATCAGAAAATTTATTTTTGGAACAATTTCTTTTTATATTATTGTTATTAATTGTTTTTTGTACTATTATTATCTGTTAAGGGCGAAAGATATTGTCAACAAATTGGAGGCCACTGATTAATCAAAACTGTGCTGTATAACAGCATCAGTGTTGAGAATCAGTTTCTTGGCAAAGGTAGGAAGAATCAGTAGCCCCCTATTTGCTGCAAAATCTTATTAATATTGTGATGTTATAAAGGATAGTTTTGTGTGAATTGCAATGAAAACAGTGCAATATTGGGTGGTGCAATAGTTGGTTTTTACTTCTTTGTATTTTTCTACATCCACAATTTAATAAATTAAGATCATAATACTTAGCAACTAAATTTAGATCACAGCTTGAAAGAAGTTATAAGTGTGGTATTGTATGATGAATGAAAACTACTGTAACAATTAATTTATAATATAAAATAAAGAAAAACATTTCATGTAGAGAAAATGTATACTGCACCACCAAGTATTGTGGTATGTGATTACTGATGCAGGATGAGGAAAAAGTGAGTGAGTATAAAACAGTGTGTGATGAGTGAAGGAAGACAGAAGGTGAGTGAGAGAAGTGCTGCATGATGAGTGAAGGGAGACAGAAGGTGAGTGCGAGAAGTGCTGCAGCTCCATCTCCAGTGCATATTTGTCTTTTTTTTTTTTTTTTTTCATACCCATATCCAGTGCTTGTAGCTTCTGTGTACCATCAGTATCCACATAAGTTATATATTGTTTCCTGCTACTTACTTGCCAGCACACTCCTCTCTGTGGATGTAATGTTTGTGCACCAAGCTTTGTGTTTCTCTGCCTGTTAATGCCAGTTTTTATGCTATTTGCTATGATTTTTCTCTCTGCCATGTGTTTCCCCAGTTTATTTATGTTATTCTTTTTCTTTTCCTTTCTAGCGGTGTGTAGTGGTAGATGTTGTTCTGTGGTAGCATGCAACACAATTCATGAAGAGGAGGAGACACCACAGTCAGTCCAGTGTGCCAAATGCCGGCACTTTCACGGAGACCAACCAGTGAGCTCTCACTCCAATCTTCCTTCCCCTTCTTTAGTGGCTGCACAGAACCCCTCCTGGAGTGTAGACCCAACTGAACAGAATCTAGACATACCTGGTGCTATCCCAAGCCGTCCCCAGTCTCCAGAGGAAGACAGTCCCCTCCTCTGCCCGTCCCACCCCTCCCCTCCCCTCATCCCTAGGGGAACACATGCAACACAGGCAATAACTTGTGTACAAACCAAACCTCAGAGCGCCTCCGAGCCACCACCAACAGTATTGTCAACCTCCAAGTCACCACCAACAGTATTACAAACCTGTGTGCCAAAGTGTGACCTTGATCAGAGAACAGTAAACCCCACAAACACACCTATAGTACCTGATGAACCCAACTCCAGGGGTTTCAAGAGACCGGGTGATTCCCCACAAACACACACTGTACTCGATGAACCCCACTCCAAGGATATTGAATTGGCAGTTGTGGCTTCGGAAGAACAGGGAATACTTGTGCTGGTGGAAGATCAAGCCACCGGTCCTTGTGGTGGCAGGGAAATAAATGAGACCACATTTATCTGCAAGGATATTCAGAGCCAGATTGTCAAAGCCAATCAGTCACAGTCACCTACTCTGTCATGTTCTTCCCTCCAGATACAAAGTCTATCTCCACCAGAGTCTCCCAGTCAGTCACAGTCACCTTCTCTATGTCCCAAGAAAGTATCCAAAGTTCAGGAATTGCCAGTTATTGCATTTAGTTCAGGAAGTAAGAGACCAGGCAGTGCACAAAGGGTCCATTCCCCCTCCACACCAGAAACACCCACCAAACCAAAGAATCGCACTCAGTCACCCAAAGGATCAAATGAAGAAATTCTACCCCAGAGTCCATTGGCCACTCCTGAAGACTTGAGCTCCCCTGAAGATGACCCCATGGCTTCCATCATATCTCAGCAAGCTAGCAAGTATCTGAGTGATGATGAGGATATTGAGAACATCAATGAAACATCAAAGTTGCTGGATGAACCCACAGCATCTACATCAAGAGTGAGGAGCGGTCCCTTAAGTACCACAGGCAACTTGGATAGTGCTAGAGATAAGCCGCAGTTTCAGAAGTCTCTCTCGGTGGACTCAGCCAAGGTCAGCACCAGGAAGAGGGACTCTGTCGACAGCATTGAGTCTGCTTCTGAATCTTTGACAGCCCTCAACCTCAGTCCGGTCAAGAAAAAGAAGAAAGTTACAGTACCATACAGAGTGGCACCAGATGGCACTAAAGTTAACTTTCTCTGTGATGTCAGTAGGTACCTCTTCACTTGCCCTCTTGTCTACCTGCACAAACACACACACACATTCTTATAGTCTTCCTTCATGTTGTTTAATGTGTTCATCTGCTTTTGATTAAAATGCTGTTGACATTCATACTGTAGTTTAGTACAGTAGTTGCTTGTAGTGTTGTAGGAGCAAGCTTGTGAGCTCGTCTCCACAGTTGGTTGATGCTGTTGGTCTCCTCATTTTTAAAATGTGTACAGTGTACCCCCAAAAAGCATTACTATAGGCGTGGTCTATTGCTCTGCAGCAAACTGAAAATGTTCATAGCCGATAATCTTCTGCTAAATCATGGTTAGTCAAAGCTGGTCACTGAGGGTTAGGGTTTATGTATTAGCCACATAGATGCAAAGTACATGTACTGCTTCACCTCTTATATCCATGGTTGCGATGGTGCCACATGTTGAGGTTGGCTTGGAGAAGGATACATACACCTGGCTGCAGCTGTATATGATATAGATGAAGTGAATAATTACAGGTCTAGTGTTACAATTGGAAAATCGGAGATCTCCTAACTCGCAGAATATTATTATCTTTAAGTTGCAGGAGCATTAATGAAATTTTATCAACATGTACCTCCTTTGATTGCATTTTCTTTTATATGGGCTAATTTTAATTTTGTATAAAGGGTGTAAGATATGATTAGCAGATTGAGATACAATAATACTGTACTAATACCATACTCTAAGCTGTAAGAATCGTTTATTTACAGTTTATTGATAACAGAATATCTATCACCCCTTTGTGAATTGTGGATGTACAGTACTGGAGCCAGTGTTGCATGTTGAGTAAAAGTTAGGTAGCAAGAAAGTACTTGTCATTGTAGCAAGACATAAACATACAGGTGCATACTGTATCTCGGATGATATGGACATACTGAGAAGATTGAGGATTTACTTCCAATGTTTTAGAGTGGGTGACCTCCTGTCTATGCACCAGACCTGGAAATATGCAATACCTAGTACAGTAATTAAATGTAAGCAATATGTTGCAGATAGAAGCACTTAGCTAACATTATTAATTGCTTTGTCTAATTTCTCATTTTAAGTTAATTTTGTCATGGTTACATGCTCATTTCACTTATTCACTTTCTTCTTTATCTTTTAGCAGGAAGAATTGTTTCCCTCATCATTTAGTGTCAACTGTTTGACATACTTTCTCATAGTCCAAGTATAAATAATGCTGACTATGTTAAGCACAAATTATCATGAGAAACACAGATAAGTGTGTTAAATTTGGGAAGATTCATCTGGTGTGAAAGAATAACTCATTTCCGTTTGTAGGCCCACAACAATTACAGTAAGCCCTTAAAGTCTTGCCCTGGGCTTTGTATTCTGAGAAGTGATATTAATCATGTTCCTCTTTCTTTGACACAAATAACTCCAAACCTAATTTTACCCAGATAAATGAATGCTTGCTTGTTTATTGTGAGTGATGTTTGGGCATGTTATTGTGGACACAGTTTTGGCTGCCATGTTTGTCAAGCACACATATATTTTAAGCTTTACATTTTGTGTTTGATACTGTAATTTTATATTTTAGCTTTACTTTTGGAAGTTTATTTATATTTTGCAATGCATTTTGAGATTTTCATTTTGTTCATGATTTTGCTTCTTTCAGAATGGCATCTTCACGTGTGTGTGCGAGCGTGTACATGCGAGTGTGAGCGTGTGTATATATGTGTACATTTGTGTGGATGTCTGTAAGATTGCAAAGTTCATACAGTATAATCTATATCATGATGTTCACCTTCGGTTATTGATAATATTTGCTGTGGTATGTAGTAAATTACAATACAGTATAGGAAAGAATACAAGTACTGTACAGTAATTGTGGTAATGCAATAGTGTGTTGTGTACAGTAAAAAAAAAAAAAAAAAAAAAGATACCTTACCCGAAGCATTTCGGTTCTTTTTAATGTGAACAAGAAGACACTTGTCAAAATAATGTAGGATTAAGGAAGGCTTCATACATTACTTGCATTGGTCTGTGGTACCAGTGTGTTTCATGCACTGAGTTATTTGATGCATTTTGCCTTGGAAACTATTGTGATCTTCCTTTAAAACTGTACAAATCCCAAATGAAGGAACACAGGTTAAAGATTGTGGCTTGAGGAGTTTGGGGATTCATCCCAGTGGTTTTAAGTCTTAAAAGTAGGTTGTGGCTAAAAATGTGCTTAGTACAGGTGAACAGCACCAAGTGGAACATAAGAAGATGGTAACCATGACTCGTGTTGTGTGCTTATGAATGTGTGATACCATACTAGTACATGTGTGTGTATATGGGGGCTGTTGACACTTGGCTGTACATTTTACTGATGTAAATAATGTTCTAATGTCAATTTATTTTCTCGAGAAGGAATACATATGGTGATTTTTTAGGGAAAAACCAATATGTTAACTATTAAGAAAAAAATAATGGAGTACATTTGATGTTGTCAGAGTTGGATGATGGAGCCTATAATCCCCTGTGGACGACCAAAGGTTTCACACAGACATTCCATTTCTGGAAGGAATCTCGGCGTGCCCAATCTGTGCCCCTCAACGCTTACCTCACCTATGTCACACTGCCCTGGTTTACCATCATTACAGGTTAGTTTTCATCTGTTGTACTCCATATTATTCAATACAGTAAGGGTGCATATTTCCAAATGAGATGAAAAAGCTGTACTGTACTGTACTTATGAGTACGTGTGGGTGTAGGTAAGTGCAAGGGTTGTGGTTATGTGAAGCTACAATTGCCTGCACATGTTCTTTCTCTCCTCCTGCCTGTCAGTGACTAATATATTATAGTTTGGTTATTTTGAAAAGAAATTACTGTTACAGGTACAGTATATGAATATATGTATATAGTATATTTTATTTTGTAATTATTTACTGTATATAAATGTAGATACAGTATATACACTGTCACAGATTGTAGACCTTCACTTCATAGACCTTGATGATGGATAGTTGGTACATTATTTTTTGCATGTAGCGTTACCTGGAGATGTCTGAGAGAAAATATTAAGGAGTGTATGGTCAGACTGAGTAAAGTTGGATGTGCGAATGTGATTGCAGATGGGAAAAAGGCAGGATAGGTAATTATGGGAGATGGATACAGCATACTACAGTAAGATCTCACGTCTAACGAATAATAGGTGCCAAAAAAGGTGCGTTAGATACGAATTCGTTAGATGTGAATACATAAACATATGGGGGAAATTATAATCTGTACCAAAAATACAACTGAAACTCAATTGGCTTGTATTTATGGCATACAGTAATACAAAATATACAAGAAATGTGTAAAATAATCAAGAAACGTGTAAAATAATAAAGAAATGTGGATAATTTTCCTATGAGGGATGAATTCTGTATGCGGCGGCAAGGGACACTAGTTATCACTTATCACATGCCGCTCCCTCACTGCCACCAGTCCCACCACTACATCCCTCCACCACCATCCTCCCTCTCACTGTCTGCTGCGTCTCGTGATGATGCTCGGAGTTTTGTTATCTTTTCGTCTGCTCTTTTTTCCTTCACAATAAATCCATCAAAGTTATCAGGAATATCACTAAGAATGTTCACTATATCCTCCTCACCATCACTCACAGTCTCTTGTCCATCATTTTCATCAAGATTTTCCATAACTTCCTGAAGCTCACTGCGCTTGTTTCTCTGTTTTAGGGAATTTGGGAGTCCACACAGGGAAATAATATACAGTTCGTTCAAGAGTAAACAGGGAAATTTCTACCAGATGAAATACCAAAAAGACCATCAATGTTCAAGAGTAAACAGGGAATAATTGAGGTAAAAAGTGAAATTCTGATGTTGAAGTGAGGGAAATTTCGTCAAGCAGACCTGGCAACACTGAGCGGGAGGGAGGGAGGCAGTGGGGAGTGGCTGTTTGTTCAGGATTTTTCGCTGTTCACTCAGGATTTTTTCGTTAGATTTGAAACCATACTCGTTAGATGAGAATATAGGTAGATGTCCAAAATGTCGTTAGATACGAATTCGTTAGATACAAGATCTTACTGTAAACTAGAAAGGTGGCTGCATGTCTACATTTTTCAGTACAGGAATGTATGCATAGACAATAAGTGTAGCTAGTTGCATTCATATGATAAAAACTACTTGGTTATATCTTTCAGAAAACTGATGGAAATTTACAGTATGTGTGATTAAACATACATTGTCCTCACACTACAGATATCCTGGACCACCGGACAGGCCCCATCCTAACCTTCTAGCACCATGGAGTAGTAGTAGCATCATTTTCCCTCACGCTCATCTGGCCTCTCTCCCTGCTTGCCTGGACTGCCTCAGAGTGTCACTGGAAGGTACTGTAGTGATAATGCTGCCACTATAATTTGAGTTTATGTTTTAGGTAATTATATTTTTTCCTCATAGATGTTTTAGAATTTGTATTTACCAAGTTGTTAGTAGCATATACTTGGCGTGATTAATGTGTCTGAACTTGTAATATATTTTCATTTGTTTTAACTGCCATTGTTACTCATTACACAACATCTTATATTGTTCAAGGATGAAAATCTGATACGGCAATCATGTTGGGATACTTGGGATTTCAATTTCTTTGAATGATTGTGATGTGTGTGAGCCAAATGAAGAGAGTGAAAGTCAGATAATTATTGTACTGTGTATGGAGCATAATAGGTGCAACAATAGTACTTGCACAGCATACATAATCTGGCGGGCAGCACACTCTTACAGTCATGGCTATGAACACACTTTGTGAGGTTCTGTTCAAGCATCCAACAATTTGGAATGAATAATTTTAATGATAAGTCATTTCTGGACAGAACTTTGCATGTGCCTCACTCTCTAGGGTTCATTATTTAAAAGTGCTGACTTTTGCATCTGAAGCAGTTATCGAGGAAAAGGAGAGAGGAGATAGTGAGTTACCAGAGCTTACTGTATTGACAGTGCAGGTTGTACGACAGATTTGTTGTTGGAGGCATTTCTGTGTTTACAGTTATCAACATACAGCCAGCAGAGAAACTTGAACTTTAGATATATTTGGCTTAATTCAAAGTCTGTTTTCTAAGATGTACTGTACTGTATTAGGTTTGCATATGTTGAATATCACTGAATACAGTGCTACTGTATTGAAAATGCACATCACACATACAGTACATACAGTACTGGCATAATTATAAGATTTTCAGAAAACAAGCATCTATGAAGGCCACTGAAACACACAAAGGTCAAAATGCATCTTTATTAGGATATTTCCCTTCAAACATATTACATTAGGAGACTATTTGATTTGACCACCCTATGCTTCAGTGAAAAAAGTGGCTGGGCATGTTTTGCCATTCCTAAAATCTGCAATATTTGGAGGAGTTATAAGAAAGGTATGTTTGCAGTACTTGAGGTATTGCCAGTAGAAAATAAGTTTGGAATTATATGTACAGAATGGCTACTTTTGGCTACAGGAAGCCGGAGATCTTGCGTCCAGACTGTAATCCAAGGCTGTTCTTAAAAATTGTAGCTCTTCAGGATATCCAGTAGTTATTACTATGATAGCTTAGTAACCAATATAGTCCTACATGAATTGTAAAATACAGACAGATTTCTGGCAAACTTAGTAAGGAGTTATAAAATTATGAGATAATTGCCTTGATTTATGAAATGAAACTCTAATTGTAATTAATTTAAATCAGTCAATTGTTAAAGTGATGATTGAATTTCCATTTGTGATGTACAATTTCATTATATATGGAATAAGAATCAAACATTACTTCCAAGTTTAATATCAAAATAGAAAATGGTCATTCCCATTGTAAGATAAGCAAGATTATCCAAGATTTATCTCCCCATGAGGCTTACATTTGGCATGCTGATATAATGGTATTCTCTCGTCAATAAGAACAGTGTTGCAGTGATACCCTGTGGATCTCTAGTCTAATGTGTACAGTATATGTGTGTGTGTGTGTTTGCATGCATGCGTGTGTGTTGTGATCACACTTATAATGGGGCGTTTTACGTTCACAAATGAAGTTTGTAGATGGTTATGTTTTCACCCCTGTTTTTCTGTCTATTTGTCTATCTGTTGGTTGATAAGCTACCAGCATTGAAAGATATATCGATGGATTTTTATCAAACCTCATAGAATGATTGAAGATTATGAAACAAAGTTATTTAATATTAGTGAATCCAAGCCAAAGATCAAGGTCACAAATGAGTGTATGCACAGTACAGTACTATCATTTTTATTGAAATGAAGAATGAGGATGATAGTGGCTCTGATCATAGACTTTATTTGGCATTTGCATAGGCATGCAATCTACTGGTACCAAGTGCCCCTCTAATTTTCTCTTGTGAAGACAGTTATCTATCATTAGTTGGTGTGAAGTACTCGGTGATCAAGATGTATAATACTGTACAATATTTGCTGAAGTCGATTGAACTAAGTGAAACTCAGAGGCAGTCTGAATTGTCATATGATTTCAAGGATCATGTGCTGCTAGAGTAGGAGATAGAGGGCAAGGAAAAGCAAGCTCTAATGGGAAAACAAGCCAGGAGGGACATTTAAAGAGCTGAAAATTATCAGCTCAGAATTGAGGGGGTATCAAAATCTATAAACAAATCCCATGGAATTACTCACTTTATAATTATGGAATCTTCAGAATACAGTACAGTACTATGTTGTTTAGGTAGGTTTTAGTGTGTAATCTTGGTTGTTAGAATTATAATGGATACAGATTTACGCCGTGTTTCTCCACGGAAACTCATTTCAAGGGCTGGTTAGGTAGAAGAGTTACAGCTTCTCCAACTCCTTAAGGAAGGTCTTACTGATGGGCTGCCTATTCAACCCAAAAGGGCTGTTCACTCCCTACCCCCAGTTAAACCTCTAAAGTGGGTTTGTGTAGCTTTGTGTAATGTGTTGAATTGAGAGGACTGTATTTGTGAGTAGAGATATATTTCCATGGATGTGTGTTGTCTAACTGGGCATAAAAACCTATAAACAAGGGCCATGGAGTTATGTAACATTTATGGAATCTTCAAAATACAATGTTATCTGGCTGGTTTTATTTTGTGATCTTGGTTGTAAAGATTATAATAAGGTTGATTAAAACTCTTAGTATTAAATTTTACTCTGATAAGATCTATTTCACATCTGGTGTTTGTAGCCGTTTGGTTAAAGCATTTTAAGAGTCCCAAATATGTTTTTGATATTATGCTTACAGTGCCATAATATTATAGTGTGTCTTTCTCTTGCTAATGGTAAGTGTCTAGAGAGTGCCTCTCAATTGATGCTGGACATCCTAACCTGAGGATGTTGAGCCAATACCACACATAGTTAGCCTTTACCATATCGGCTATGGACATAATATTATATGCTCCAGAAAAACATACTATAGTTTTGATTTTATGTAAAAATATTGACATATCTAACAGCAGTAAAATAATTTCATCTACCTCCTGGAAATTCAGCTGCAAAGTATAGTTATGGCCATATGCAGGAGAATTCACAAGCTAGGCAATGGTGATGACTGATATGGTGGCTGTGTAATGTCTATGGAGCCTTCATACCAGATGTTGCCAAACCCATGGCTTTACTTGTTCTGATTACAGCTCTTAGCATGGTTGGTGAGGCTCTCTGGTGTTTACAATGCTCTTTTGGGCTTGAGTTCAAATCCCACTCATGTCAGTGGTTGTAATCTTTATCAGCTGAAGATGCTTTAGTTAAATTTTATATTATTAGCATTATGTAAGTGCCTGATAATTACTCGAGTGAAATTAAACCTGTGTTAGAACTACAGTAATTAATGTCTTTGTTGTCTTTCAGTGCCATGTTCAGCAGTTTTGTTGTTTAAGGGAATACTCTTATGTTGGTCATTAGAAGGCTGTTAGTTCCTCCAAACTGTGCTACAAAACTAATCCAAACTTGTATACAGAGGTAGCCTATTTCCTGCCATAGTTTGAAGGAATTAGCAGTCTTCCAAATCACCAAAAAAATATTCCTTTCTTAACCATTTTACACTTTTTGTAGTCATATGCCAATTCATTAAACAGTATATTGTATAACAAACTGTACTATTCTCATGCATACATATATTACTCATATAGATACACACATTAGCAGAGGTGGCTGTGAGTACATGCATTGTGTTATCTCATACTATTTAGTCCTCAAATTTCTTCTCCTTTTGCACACCTTAATGATTATTACAGGGCTTTTTTTGTTGTTGGTAAATTTCAACTCAACGATAAAGTGATGCATAATTGCGGCGAAAAGAGGGAGGTTGTAGGAAATCCTTAAGAGAGGGAAAGTTGATGAGATGAAAAGCCTTTGATTCCACCATGTCCAAGAGTTGAATCACCCAACACATGAGACCCATATTCCATTCAAGGAAGGATGTGACCTCTGTACAAAGACAATGACTGTGGGGGTAAAATATTCACAGAATCTCTTAGGTGGTTTTAGCTAGAAAGGTATTTTAATTTCTACAAGAGAGATTGAAATAGAAGGAAACATTATCATCATCAGTACCCCATTTCCCTTTTCTCAAGAAATTGGGGGAGAGAAACAACGAGGATATTGAGAGAAGAGGAAAGATTAGGTTGTGTGTCATGGAATACTTGACACTAATTTCTCCAAAAAGTTAATAAAACTGACCATATGAACTAATATTGTAAATATGATTCAGTAGAGGAATCAGTAGCCTCCAGTTGCAAACATTATACCCCTTTAATATATTCGCACTACTTTTGCTCCTGTTTAGATAAGTTTCTTCTCTCCTTAAAGTAGGCTTTTGTCTCATCCCACTACAAATTAAACCCTTCTGTGAACCAACATATGCCTGTGTGTCACGGTTGCTGACCTGGGATGCTATTCCCAGGTGGGGTTACTTGCTCAAATGCCTGCTTTCCTTTACATGAATTTACAAATGCCCATGTCCTTTCCAGGAGCATACAAATGTCCCTTCTCTTTTCATGAACTTAAAATGCCCTCTCCTTTTTCATATTAGTACATAAAGATACTCCACTGTTCCTTGTACATATACTCTATGTAGTTTTCCCTCTCCTTTTCTGTATTGTAACTTAGTATAGCCTCTACAGTTTATAAATTTTCCTCTTTTAAAGATCTGCATTTAGACCCTTTTTCTATGTCATGAACAGTATTTGATCATGCTCCAAGATGCATTACTTGTCAATAGGTTTAGTGATACAGACAAGGAACCCTTGTCCAGAATTGAAAATTATGCCTCATAATTCAGATCTTTTAAAATCAATTCAGTAAATCTGCAAATGAGTAAACATCCTGGTAACAAAATACGTTGCTCGCACAGACCACTGAATTTTTTACATGAAAAGGGATTACATAACTAAAGTTTATGATGTCATATTTTTTACCAGTCTCTTGTGTTTTTCTGTTACTTTTATTTCCTTTGGATCACTATGTGTTTGGTAACTTGCTACTATCTGGTATTATATATTCTGTAGGCTTTATGAATTTTAGTCAGTAAGAGTTTTGACACCACCATCACTACCTTGGCAATTTGTAAACTCAAATATTTTAAGGGTTCTAAGGAGAGTCTTTCTAGCATCCCGCCCCGAGTGTTTCCTGAGACTATTATCGTACCAGCATTTACCTCAACACTATACCATTTCCTTATTCAGTTGTATAATGTTTAGCTCGCAACCTGGTGGTGATGAGTGTGCAGAATCATTGCTTTCTCACCAGCCATTCCCTGAGTGTTTCTCTTTTTCACAAATTTGTGCTGTATGCCTATTCTTGAGGCCACACCTTAGAAAATGTAAACAAATATTTTGGCACCATACCCAGTCATCTTTGTGTAAGCTGACATTAGAGTTTAAACTTCTTCCTTATGGATGGTGCTAGATGTGTGTTTGTGATTTAATTTTTTTATATTCTACATCCTGCAGGAATGAAAGGCAAATACAGGACTATAGTTGAACCAGACTTAAAAGAGGGTTAAGATGCTGATGCAAAGGAAATGATTCCTCCATTGTACTGTACACCACAATTTTTTTTTTTTACATATATATATGTTCCGACACTGGACATAGGCTTCATCAAGCCCGTTACCATGGCCCAGGTCAACTGCTACTCACACACACACACACGTCACGACTTCCGAACTGGTACCTAGCCACAGAGGGAGGGAAGTGAGGGTAATTCCCAAATACTGCAGCTGTTATGGTACCAGTGAGGGTGTTTTACGACGTTCGGTGACCTTATAGTTAGTGCCTCAAACTCAAATCGGGAGAGTAAATATTCTCAGGCCCTCACCTGAGAGGATCGATCTCCCGACCTCTAGGTTACGAGTCTAGAACACTAACCACTCGGCCACCTCCCCTACAAATAACCACCTAACCTGTATTAGTCTGTTCCTTGGCACAGTTGAGAGGAATCATTATACTCTAATTTGCCAACAGTATCATATCCCTCTCTATGAACCAAGAATGTCTGTCAAGTTTAGGTTGTGAATTAAAGGTTAGTAGCAGGTTTTGTAGAACACATGTACTGACAGCTATAAGACACTCGGGAGGAAGATATCATAACCTCCAATCAGTATGAAGTCTTCCCTTTCAAAAACACATTTATGATTATAATCTGAGTTACAACAATTGCTGAAAACATACTGTATCAAGGATGGTAATTAGTTCTTTCAAGTTAACTGTAAATGTTCACAGTACAATAACTGGTAGCTAAATTTTTTTCATATGACTCCTGAGAAACGAGTTTCAATCAGGCACAGCTAGTTTGTATATGTATCTGCTGTGAATGTTTACTGTCAGCTGCAGAAAAACAGGTATAAATTTTTGTGTGAGATCAAAGTGTAAAAGTTACAGTAGGAGCTCAGATAATTTTTTAAGTCCTCATTAACCTAATGTTAACCTGATACCAAGGTTAACTGTGAAGACATCTTTAGGTATTGGTAACCCTAAGTTACTACATGTATATATGCTAGATATAACAGAGACTAATGCAACTTACAGCTGTTCAAAGTCGATCATAATTCCTACCATTACCAAGAGGATATTCTAACATGCAAGTGCATTATAAAGTAATATTTTGTATTAAGAAGTATAGATTCAGAACTAGGAGTACAGTACAAGCCACCTTTTGAGAACTAATGATAATTTTGTTGATATGACTATATTATATGCTTATGCACTGCACACAGCTTGATGTTAACACACTTATTTTGTGACCTCATCTCCACCACACTGGGAACCATTATTGTTCACAGAAAGCAACAATGCTGTGCTTTCCTGAATCAAACTTATCCCTGAAGATTTGCATTTATTTTTGCTGAAACAAGTTTTCCTGATCCAGGATAATAAAAAGAGAGAATATTTTCCAAATAAACACAGTTAGCAGCTCCCAGAACTTTGCAACAAATTGTTAATTAACTGTGATTTGCACCATGCTTACATTGTAAGCAAATGGTTGTTAAAGATGATGTGTAGATCAGCTGTGATAATTTATAATATTTACAAGATACATAATTTTTGGCTGAGTGTTCTACAATAATGTTATTGATCTTGACTGCCATATTATAGTGGCTGTTGTTGGAATCCTATACAGAAACTTTTATTCAGCATCTCTGAGTGGAAAATTAAATTATAAAGTTATCATACAAGTTCAGGTTATATATCAATATTATGGGAGCACTGGACTTTAAAGATTTGTAAACAGGGCTTGTAATGCACAGAATCCTATTATCAGATTTCTCATTGACATGAGGTTTTGTTTCTGGTAATTTAAAGAGATATTTAAGCTATGAGTATATAAATGCAATTCAAGCCTTTACTCACATGTATAATGGCTAACAAGTGTCTGAGCTTCAGGTAATTTGTCTCTGAACCAGAGTTTGAGAGTTTTAAATATTTTCCTATTATCATAAAGGTAATGAAAACCATAAAAAAATGGAGTGTTTTCACAAGGCAGCATAGTACAACAGACCAGATTTCTGTTTAGATTGGACAGTGCACTCTCCCTATGTTTGGTTGGAAATATCACTAATATATGAAATGTTGTTAAACAGTATTTATTTGAATACTGTGGTAAGGGTAACCTCCTAAATTTGAGAAATTTTATACAGTTTTATTCTATAGCCCTCTGCTGATCTGTCAATGTAGCTTTGCACTTTTTCAGTGAGGAGGATAAAATTAGTTGAGAAAGTATGATGTACACTGTACTCTACTTGTTCAGATCATCCAAACACAGATAGAAGAATGCTGTCCATCCCCAACATAACTTGGTTTGTTGTTGCCAGTGACATCTGCCATCAATATTGTAGCACAACCATTTTTATACTTAATATTATTTTCTGGTCTTTTGTAGGGTAAGGAGAAAAGCTGCACATAATATTCTATTACCATGCCAGTAGTGTCTGACATTCCTCAAAAGACAAATCAAATATACAACTGGAGTTTGCAAGGTCCACTACCTGTTGTGTATACTGTACTTGGACACATCTAAGCTTTTTAAGATAGTATGAGTATTTAGGTACAGTCATGGACACTAATTTTATATTTCATCAGACCTCATGCTGGTAAACAGTAACTCTGAGTCACTACTGTACTGTTACGAGGCAATATTTTGATTTTACTATAACAGTGTCACAAGGAAACATGAAAATAATTACTGTACCTGAAAGAATGTGCTAAAAGATGCCACTCTGTAGACAAGTATGTTCTGGACATTTTAAAGGCACATGCCTTCCTCTTCAGCAGTAGAGTAAAATAAGGTAAAAGTAGTACAGAGACACTGAGGAAATTGTGTAGTGCTGGGAAAGGAGAATCATGAACTCATCTCCGTATCGTACAGTACCTCATCACACATGTAACAGTACTGCGCTATCACAAGTAAGAACTGTAATAATAGGTATGAAGAAAATTATCATCCGTGACTGTACCTGTCTGTGGTGGCATTCTTTCTCTTCCCACACTCTCCCAGTTTTGAGCCAGTGGGTACAATGACCTCCAACCCTTGCTACTCGATATTATGTAAGGGAGATATATATTGTCAGTAAATTTAACTGATTTGTTTTTCTTAATCCATTCCAATGAGCAGACCACCTATACCAGTGGTTCCCAACTGAGAGTTCATTGAAGAATTTCAAGGGGTCCATAGGAACTCATAATATTTTTGTATTCTTACTTACTGGAGTTAAAAAATAAACTGTAAATGTATATTCTGGTATAAAATTCATACTATACAATATTTAAAGCTGGATACAGGGCTTGTGGCATATGAATGTATGTATTTGACAAAGAAATGGCTTCTTTTAATTTTGTTAGTGTGATCTTGTTATAGTTGTTCAGTGGTGAGAACATGTTTGGAAATGAAGGAATGAGACAGATAAGGTTGGGAACCCAGACCTAAAATCACAGTTATGTTCCATTCTCATCAGGTATTCTGAGTGAATCTCCTACATTTTCCCTTTTAAGCCTTATGCACTTTTTATCCTGCACTTTTCTTTTTCCCTGTGTTTAGAGTTTCCTTGTAGTCCAGTTTAGTTTTACTACATTAACTTCTGTGTCTCATCTATGCTTGCCTTTGTGCCAAATATCCCCTCTGGGCTTGATTCTAGTCCTTATTGAATTGATTAATTACTGGTATTTGATCTCCTGGTCAAAAAGTCTACTTTTAGGAGTCACAGACTCAAGTTTGATTACAATTTACTGACAACCTCTAACTCCTTAGAGTATAATTTTTTTTTTTTTTTTTACTGATGATTGTGTGCACCTCTTCTTTTAATGTAAATTATGATTATTGTTATATCTTGTCAAAAGCATGTGCAACACAACCCAGTTTAGCTTATGCCCCAAGTACATCTTGGCTTAAAGCTGGAAGTTTATGGGCATGTGGCCACACAATCGAGTTTAATCATCCCTACTGCCTCATAAACTGCCCAAGTGCTTTGTGTTTTTGTGTGATTATGAAAGCAGGACAGTGTGTTGTTATAAGAATACTATATGTTGGATGCTCAAGCTGTGAGTAAGATTCTGAGCTGCATTCTTTAGGTAGCTTGTTAGTGCACATATCTAGATTTTCCATTTTCACTAGATATTGATATTTGTGGAATCTAAAGCTTTTGGTTTCTTAAAAGAACTTCAATGTTGTCCTTAATTTAACTCTGCTTGGAACTAAATATAAATTCTTGCTCTTTATATATGCCAAGCAACCTTATATTAAATATAACCTGCTTAACTTCTGATTGTGATGTGACTTTATTTTTTGTCAGACAAAGACATTCTGTACCAATAGCTGTTTTCAGGTAAAGCACTAGCATGCACAATACGTTCATCACCTTTACTGCTTTTCTCTTTATGCATGGTACAGTACATGAACATTAATAGAGTCAACTGCAACAGACACTTACTGTAATACTTTACAGTATAGGGTAAAATATTTTGTTTCTTCGTCTTTGATTCTCCAGATTAATTGTTAATGTTCCATACATAGAAGAGATTAGTAATAGGGGTGTAAAAACCATTGTGTGCAACAGTAACATCCTAGAATACACCATGTCAGGTGAACCATAAACATTAAGGACACGAATCAAATACGGCTGATACCTCTGATACTCAAGTTCAAGTACAGTACAGATAATGTACAAAAATATAGTAAAAAGTCAGAGTTCAACACACCATATCTCAATCATGTCAGTCTTGGTTCCACTTTGTGATCTGATGTTACTTTTAGAGGGGTATGATGATGCAAGGGAATTGGAGGTTACCATTTCTTCCAAACTCTGCATAGAAACAGGTTACCTTAGATGGTTCAGTCTGTTTTCTGGTACAGTATGGAAGAATCAGTTGCCTTGAATTTGCGAAATTTCTTTAGCCCCTATCTTACACCTGAGTTATGTGCTTTACCACATTTTACTTACTGTAGTGATGAATGTGGTATTATGTACTGTTGTAAATATTCATTTCTGACCCGGAGTAAGTACCACCCTTGCTTTCCTCTCAATTGTGTATTGAGGATAAACTTAGTTTTATGTTGTAATTGTATTCATGTGCTGTCTGGAGTTGTGTTGATCTCATCTTCGCTGGTGAGTTATGAAAAGTACAAGTTATATTTGTACAAGAACTTGATGTGGTGATATAGTGTTGTTCAATAACTTATTTTGCAAGATACAGAACTTAAAATAACAATTGACTTGTACATTCAAACTAAAGTACTTTCTTCACTATGCTTGAACTTAACCACCAATAATTTTTATGCTAAATGGTAATCATTGTAATATGTTAGTAAAGTATAAGTTCTGTTACTGTAAAATTGTAGTACCGTACATATTACTGTAGATAATAATGTGCTGTATTCTGTTAACTGTAGTAAAATGTTCACTACCAAGCTGTAGCCATGGCAAAAATCATTTAGCAACTGAATTTTGGTATTTAAGGCCTTGTGCAGGAAAATTCATGGGCTAATAATGACAGTGACTGGGTACATGTAGTATTTATGTAACTATCATAAAGATTATCAGTATCCCCTAGCCCATGACTTAGTTTGGTATTATTAACCTACTTCTTCGAGGAAAAGGCTCTTCGTCACTCAATTCATATTTCAAAATGATGAAAATTGAGCAACTCAACGGAGAGCCTTTTCCTGGAGGATGTAGCTTAATAATACTACCCTAAGCTTGCATAAAATCCTTAGTTCAAGCAAAGTGGTGGAACAGTCCGATGCATCTGCTGTCCCTTTTTATCTGAGGGGTCCCTATGTGACCAGTCAACAATCAGCCATTAGCCAGGGTAAACTAACTAATGTGCAATTTTGCACTTTTTCTCCATCTCGGTCAACATACGAGGTAACCCATAAAACATTTCTTCTGGCTAACACCAAATAATTTAATTTAACTTCAGAAAATATTATAATTTTAAATCTGTACTCATATTTTTTCATTTTTACTATAATATTTTGTATTTTTCTGTGTATACATTATATGTATGAAAACTATACTGATAACTTTGTACTTAGATAAGATGGTGTGGATGTAAACTGCAGTGTGGAGTACTGTACTCAATCACCTTACAACTTATCACATAGGCATTCCATTTCTTCAGACAGCTTACTTACAGCTTGGTACTGAATTTTCAACTGTGATAAGCAGCTTGGAATAAAGAGAATGATCACAATCTCAGGCATTTCCATTTCACAACCATGGCTTAAGTCTTTGCCAGGTAAAAGTAGTACAGTATAACAGTCTTATTTTTCTTGTACTGTACCAGTTTAGTACCATATGACCTGGTACTTGTTTTTTAATTATTGAATCAAACAGAATTATTCTTATACAGTCTTCTCTTTCTCACTTCTCTTTACTTGCCTATTATTTTAAGTTTTTGTATTTATCCACTTGTAATTATGGTTGCCATATACAGTATATTCCTTTTTCTTCAGATTCCAACGGCAACATCCATGTCCCATATTACCCCATTCAGGTGTAGGAAAGACCGGGCTACTGTGGCCTGGTCATTTAACCCCTCCAATCCGGGAAGGGGTGTTGAAAAATCGTGCACCAGGTCTTGGCTACCTTCTCAATTCCTCTCACCATGTATGGGTGATTTCTCCAAAATCACTCTACTTCACTTACTCCATACATCTAAATTACAATGCCTAGGAACTTAAATTTGATTCTGTACTAACCAGCAACTCTTCCTCTTTCGAATGAGATCAACCCCAGCTCTTTACGACTCCTGGGTGCAAAGATGTGATGTGAGGAAAAGAAGTAAATTTTGGCCTGAGAGCGCAGTGTGTCTGTAAGGACACATGACTCAGTCCTGGCTCGGGGTGGTGGGTGGTGGAGGGTCTTGCCAGGCGGTAGAAGCACATCAATTCAAACATGAGAAAATATTTGCAACATTGTCAGCCATCACGCCAAACATTTGCACACTGACTGAGTATGGCTATCCCATTGACACACTGCTGGCTATAGCCCAGTCCCAAAAAATCTGCCAAAAGTGGCAACTATATCGCGGAATTGACAACATCGGCTAATGCCTACGCCTGGACTGCTTTACAAAGTAGTCTTGTCCAGATCCCCGGGCAGCTCTGCAGGGTCGGCACATGCTGAAGCCAACCCTTTCCCAGTGGTGGCATTACATGCGAAAACTTCCTGGGTACCTTTCTGAGCCTCGAATCCAAATGCAAGACTCCATTCATGCGCTCTAACCCACTAGACCAGTACGCAATTGCTTCAGATTCCATTTTCAGTAAACTTGATTCTAAGAGCTATTAGTTGACAATCATATACAGTACGTTGAATTCAGATATCCTCCTTCAGTCAAACCTCCGCTAATGAGCATATTGGCTCCGCAGGAAAATATCTGGTATGTATAGCAGTCTTTAGAACCCAACAAAACTAGACTGACTTTGAAACAGAGGTAAAACAGTTGCTATTGAATTTTTAATAGCAAAGGATGAAGAGTACTATTCATCGAAGGCAGGTGTACGATGCTAGGAGTAGGGAAAAAAGGACAATAGACACATCAGGGATAACACATCATACACTGCAATAGCTACAGGTACAATGATATATCAGTAATAAAGTAATATCAATGATGACTATATTCACTAAGTAGCTTACAGTACAAGCAAGTAAAATCAGATGTCACACAGTGAAACAATACTGTTCTTAAAACGGAACAGGATTTATCTTTTTACAGGATTACTGTGTCCAATACTATTTTATTTATATACAAAAATCAATTGTCATTCCAAGACCTACTTTACTCCAGGCAGTTATTTTTCACAATTATGAAATTACCTTTGCAGTATTGATATTCATTGGACACCCTCTATCTATATACAAGTAAGCCCAGTTGTAAAACAAATGTAATCGGCTCCAAAATTCACGTTTCCATATAGTTTTGTTACTGGGGGTAAAAACAATAGGTTTAACGGTAAGAGGTCCCCCAAGCTATATACATTCCTTGATGTAAGTGCTATATAAACAAATAGTTGAATTTTGACCACAGGATACTCTAACTGTTATTAGCATGTTGAAGTTAATACTGTATAATATACATTACATCCATATAAATCTGGGAAATGTACAATGGTACCAGAATATTAACTGTATAAAATCTGCTTAATTTACATCTTGCCAAGATTCAACTACTGTAGACCTACAGATACAGCCATAAATTTTTACCACCAGGTTGCAGCATGATTACTTGCCAGCAGGCACTCGTGACATATGGTGTGCAATATTAATGCACTTCCTTACTTTGGACAGTGCATTCATATGAAGATATATTTTGTTGTGTAAATATTGGTCCCTAAAATGTGCACTTCATTAAAATGAGGATTCGCTTAAGTATGGTTTGCAAAGCTTGGGTTACCTGTAGTTAAGAAAATAAATCCCAAAACATAAGTACAGTAAAGTCTTACATCTCGCCACTAATAGGGACCAAAATATCATGGCGAGATTTGAATACAACTTCTTATGGGGAAAAATATGATCAAAACTTTGACTCGCCAATTAAGCACGATCAAACATTTCACGCACAAATTTACTCATTTTATTTGCGACAAAAAACAACCGACAAAAACACGTAGGTTGATACAACTGACAAAGCACAGGCGGCTGGTGAACTAGTGTACATGCGGGTCCTACAGGCTGCTTATATATGGTGTGACCTAGGCCTATCCCTGTCAAGTGAGGCGAGGTAAAGTGAGGTAGTGACGTGACTGAGGTGTGGCCCCTTTGTGAAATGCTACAATGTCATGGTGGTGGATTGAAATGCAAGAAAATAAAATGAACAAACAAACTTCCTACATCTTCTCATTTTACCCCCTACTTTCGCGGGAACCTGGGTGGTACAGCGATCGCCTCGGCTTGGCTAGGTAACGTTCGGCTCTAGTCAGTTTGTGCTGTTGATTCAAACGGTCGAATGGTGACGAGGTTCCGGACTCGATGGCAAGAGTTGCGGTTTGGGAGATTTGGGGAAAGGTGGCGAGATGAAAGTTGGCGAGAAGTGGGACTTTACTGTATTTTTTTCTGTACTGTATACTAACAGGCTGCTACATTGTTTATGTCTTTGGTACAATGAAACTTTAATAATCTTCACAATCAAAGCAGTATTATACAAGCCACAGCATATTCACAATATGTACAGATTCACACAACTAACACCAAGTTATACATGCCTGCTGTTTTGACTGAAATCCAATGCGAGATATTTCATTATCACTGAAAGTAATAATGCTTTTGATGTCATCTCTTGGCATCCTTTTGAGCAAACATCCATGCAGACACCCTTCCCATATACAGATATTTTCAGCATGAATTATCAACTTGCATCAGCCACAAGTTGTGTGGCTTACCCCTCGCTTTTCTCCCCCAAGGGTTAGTAGTCCTTTTGAATATAACCTGGCAGTCTCAGGGAATCAAGCCATATGCCTATATACCTGAAGTTGGGAGTAATTGGCGATTTGAGTGAGAACTTTGATATCAGTGTAGGATTGAGGCAGGGGTGTGTCATGTCACCATGGCTATTCAATATCTTCATGGATGGTTGCATGAGAGAGATGAAGGCAAAGGTGGAGGGCCTGGGTGCAAAACTGAGGTTGAATGGAGTAGATTGGTCCTTGGTTGCAAGCTTATTTGCGGATGACACTGTGCTGCTGGCTGAGAGTGAAAGGGAGTTACAGAGGGGGGTGGATGAGATTCAGTCCGTGTGTAAGGGAAGAAAACTGAAGGTGAATGTTGGTAAGAGTAAGGTGATGGTATTTGAGAGGACCAAAACAGAAGTAATTGACTTTGCTACACCCTATAGAGTGGCTGTGCCTACTGGGACGGAACGTGAGATAACTTTTGGGGGTGAGAGGATGGAGGAGGTGAGGGAATTCAAGTTCTGGGAACAGTTTTGTGTAAATATGGAAGTATGGAAGGAGAAATCAGAGAGAGAGCAGTGAGGGGCAGGCAGGTCATAGAATCACTGGGGAGGATTATGAAGGGTAGGAGTGTGAGTATGGAAGTGAAAAAGGGACTGAGAAATAGTATAATCCTACCAACACTGACATATGCGTCGGAGACATGGACATGGAGTAGGGCTCATCAGTCTAGAATAGGTGCTGTGGAAATGAGTTACTTGAGAGGAGCATGTGGACTTACTAGGTGGGATGGAGAAAGTAATGAGAGTGTGTATGAGAGATGTGGTATAAGTGAGAAGGCAATTGGTATTGAGTGTGGAGTGGTAGAGAGAGTGAAGCATAATACACTGAGATGGTTTGGACATGTAGAGAGAATGCAAGGTGTGGAGTTTGCAAAGAAGGTGTACGATAGTGAAGTTGTGGGACCTGGTGTGAGAGGCAGACCTCCAGTTAGATGGCAGAACAGAGTGGAAGAGTATGTGAGAGAGAGAAGAGTGGGGGGGGGGGGAGGGGTTTGGAGGGAACGAGGCGTCGGAGCTATAGATAGAATTATCTACAATTTCCCCGCAGGCCTGGACTACCTTCTCTCCACAACAAATTAATGAAAGAAAGAAAAGCATTAAGTACCGTTATTGTCTGGCATGTGTTTAACGCAGTGAATGCAAATATCCTGCAACTCAATGAAACCATAAGTTTACCAAAATAAAATTATATCAAAACTTTTCAGCAGGCACAAATTGCATTGAAATGCTAAATTCATCGCATGTCAGCCACAGAAACAAATAATAGCACTCATTACTCTTGTATTCCCGTACTACCTTTCAAGTATGTCATGCATTGCCTACGTTATCAGTCTCCTTGTGTTCCTATTGATTGGATGGAGTGCTGAGTTTTCTGCTCTCACTTGCTGGTATTAGGGTGTTGTTATTCTAGTATTCCTATAGACTGAATGTAGTGCTGAGAGTTCCAGAGCCTAGCATAGTATCCATCATGTGCCAGAAGCTCTTCATGTGTGCCACTCTCTGCCACATGCCCTTCCTCAAGTACCAGGATCTCGTCGGCATCAACCACAGTAGAGAGGCGATGTGCAATGCAGATGCTGGTGCGGCCCTGAGTGGCGTGCCGCAGTGCTCCCATGATGCTCTGCAGAAATCTTTTAGTCAAACTTCTCTCTACTATTGCAATGAAACCTTCTTCCAACACTGTACCTCTCTTATTATCATCACAAAGGAATCTTCTCATTACCATTTCAAATTTGCAAGCTTCTGAACATTCTACTGCAACTTTACTACTGTAATACTACATCATCATCATCATCACCCCATTTCCCAGTTTCAGCTAAAACCATATCACTAGCACAGCAATGTAACCTCACTACCATTACATCTACAGAAATTAATTGCACAAAAATAAAAATGTTTTTCCATACTGGGGTTGCTTTCTGATATAATTCAAAGTCAGGTCAGTCATTCATATAAGGTACAGTACCTACAAAGAGTGAATAATTTTATTACCAGCCTGTTCATAGATGCAGCCTAAAGATAAGGGTAGCTCATCAAATGTGTTATTTTCAGTTACCAACCTGTTCAGTGATTGAGTCTAAAGAAGAGGTAGCTTCATCAAATATGAGAATGGGTGCATTCTTCAGTATGGCTCTTGCTATGGCTACTCGCTGCTTCTCTCCCCCAGATAACTTGAGGCCTCGCTCACCAACCTGATTAGATAGAAGTGCAATGGTTAACTGAAAAATTGCACAATCATTGTCCTTTCTTTTGTGACAGAAGGCAAATGGCCACAAATTATTATTATAAAGTACAGTCAGCCTCAGGAATTCGTACACACTCTAGGCTTAAAGGGATCACAACACAACAGAAAATATAAGTCCATGTAACTGCAACACAACGTAATAATAGGTTTGTTGTTTTTCAGTCACCGAGTAATTTGGTAGACCATTCACTGCAGTATTTTCACAATAATGACCTCGCTTTATGATGAGCCTGTGTACAAATTCCTGTGGCCAACTGTACATTTACAGTATTCCTTACATCTGACTAGCCAATATACAACTCCTAATTCCTGGGTAGCAAGTTTTGACAAATCATGATTAGCCATTACAAGATACGTTATCTGTGGACATGCCCTATACCTGAAATGGAAATTAATTTCACTTGAGTAAAGTTCCACAACCAGGAATATAAGGGAAACTTCTTTGGGATGATGTAATAAAAAAAATGGAATGTAAACTGAACAATATGTATATAGAATACTGGACTCGTATCAGGAGACGAAAACTTTATAGCATCAGTATTCAAGGTGAAAATCAAAATTATCTGGGAAGGGATAGATACTGGAATACGAGTAGGAGAGAGATTAACTTTGATTCTATCAAGCAAAGGTTTATAAGCCACATAACTTTCCCCACACAAAGTCTGTATGGTCCGTAACCCAGCCTGGTGTGCGAAACAAACCTGAGTGTTGTATCCAAGTGGCCATGAGGTAATGGCATCATGTAGCTCAGCCAGCTGAGCCACCTCTTCCACCTCCTTCTGACCCTTGGAGATGTCACCGTAGTTCAGGTTGTATGCAATTGTGTCATGAAACAACACACAATCCTGAGGAATGCAGACACAAAGGTAGATTATATATAAATATTAATGTGACTCAGAGGGTGGTGTACATCACTAACTGTAAGTAGTGATATTTTTCTCCCAATTGCTTCAATTGGACATTGCAACAGTACATGTGTACAAATAATTTTGTGTTAAGCATGGGTAGCTAACAAAAAGAATCATAACTTGTAATCATGAAAGAATATGTTCTGGTATAACGCAGTTTTTATCTCCATAAAACTGTTTGAAGGTCTAGAAAAGAACTGTGGAAGAAGAGAATGGCCAGCACTTAACCTGTGGGACAACACCAATAGCACCCCTGAGGCTGTTCATATCCACAGTACTTATGTCCTGACCGTCTATAGTGATGTTACCACTGTCAGGCTCGTAGAACCGGTACAGCAGCCTCACTATCGTAGATTTACTGACAGCACAGGGAAGAAAATGCACAGTATAGTCTATATACGAGTGTCTGGCAGGGAGCGAATAGCTCCTTTAGAAGAGACTGATAGGACCCCAGTAAAACATTCCTAAATATAGTGAAATTATCAACCTCCTAACTTGGAGGGGAGTCTCATGAAGGAACAAGGGATATCAATCCATACAATTATGAGTGTGTATGGCTGATTATCTGGGCCACAATAATTATTATGAAATTAAAGTTTGATGAGAACAGGATAAGAATAATATGCAGAAAAGATTTGACAACCAATGTTCTTAATTAGGGTTCGAGAACCAAATTAGTTCTATACATGGTCAATGAATGTGCCTCACCCCGAGCCTGAACCGCCTACGATGGCGATCTTTTTTCCAGCAGGAACAGTGAAAGTGAGGTCACGGAAGATGGGGTTACCAGCAGTGTAGGAGAAGTTGACATTATTGAAGGTGATGGTAGCAGTCTTTGGTGTCAACTCTAATGGCACAGCATCTGGAACATTCTGTAATAATATACCAGTAAATGGTTCAAAAGTACTGGTGCAACATTATGAATCTCATTTTACATGTACATTTTTCATTACTCCAGACTGCAACCCCTAATGTAATCCTGTAACTACAAACCATTAAACGACTGATGTTTGATAGTTATATTTCTTGAAGTTATAAATTAAACCTGCATACCTGCCTATTTAACACCTTATATATTTACCACAAATTTTAATTCTAAAGAAAACTTATTTACATTTTATGGCTGAGCTGCTGGCTAAGGTTCTAATTCAAGATTCTTTTGTGCAAACATTTCCATAGGTTAGGTTATCCAAGCAACACTTCAACCTCTCCCTAGTCCTTTATGACCTTCAACTCTTACCACTGCCAAAATCTTCAAACATGACACAGTATTTCTGATCTCATAACCAAACACATCAAGACTCACAGTAATGGTAGCAGGTTGTTTCATCAGTGTAAACATTGTCTGCATGTCAATGAGTGCCTGTCGCACCTCTCTGTACACTGAGCCAAGGAAATTGAGTGGCAGAGATAACTGGAAAAGCAGTCCATTCACCATCACAAGGTCACCAACAGTCAGGTTACCTGTACCACAAATAACACCATGTTACCGACTGCATGTGAAGAGGTGAGCAGCTTTATTTTTGGATAATAATTGCTTTGACTTGTTTTTAAGTCTTAAGAGACTGGTTGACTGTCTGAGTAATAGGTCAGAAAGTAAGCATTTATGGCATGAGCCACAAATGAGAACGAGAGAAGGAATAGCAAACTATGTAGGAATATTAAATAAAAAAGGGATCAAGACCTGAAAGTGACTGACTTACGACAATCTCAAATCAAACAAATAAAAGAAGATAGTGAATTGTTTAACTACTATTAAAAATTTTAATTTAATAATCTACTACAATCTTCTTTTTGTGAGGTGTTATAATCATTTCTTTCTCTGAGTTGGCTTCCGACAGACTGTTAAGACAAGGTGATGTCTTGGTGATACTGACTGAGAACCCACAACAACAGAATGACCCACACAAGCACTACCACTAAACAACAGAGTTCCAAAATACAACTGCCATCACAATATTTGTTTGTAGAGTATATGAATGAGAAGAGAGGGAATAATTATTGTGTGCAACAGTTCATCCAGTCCTGCAAAAGCTTGTTGACAATGCCAAAAATATAAAATACACTGTATGTCTAATAATGTACAGCATCACTCAGAAATTAGTACTGTACTGGCAAATCAGTTATTGTAGTAATGTGTGAGGAAGCAAGAGGAGACAATGAAACTAGTGAGACAGAGAAAAAGATGGCAACTGGGGTAAGTATAATGGTGAGTCAAAGAGAAAAGTGGGTAATGGAGTTAGATGTATAAGAGAGAAGTGAAAAACAGTAGAAAAGATACAGAAAACTTAGAAAAACAATAATAAAATACCAGTAATGATCTCCCTTGTGGCCAAGACCATAATGGCAGAGAGTCCAACACTGAAGATGACATTCTGACCCCAGTTGAGAAGGGCCAGGGATGTGGAAGTTTTTAGGGAAGCCACTTCATACTTCTTCAGGAACCTGTCATACTGTCTTGCTTCATACTGTTCATTGTTGAAATACTGTTGGAACCAACATATATACTTGCATCAGTTACTATGCTTCACAAGATATGCATTACACTTTATGTCAGTGATCTCTACCAATCACCCACATGCTGTAAAGTACAAATTCATGCACTACCTACTCTTAACACCCACCTTCACTGTCTCAAAGTTGATAAGCGAGTCAATGGCCTTGTTCCCTGCCTCATTCTCAGCTCGGTTCATGTCGACTCTGAACCTGGTGCGCCACTGTGTGATGCCAAGGGTGAAGGCAGCGTATGCCCCGATACAACCCACCGTAACACCAGCAAACTCCCACCCACATTTGTATGCCTGTGGAAATTCTAATTACTGTATTTGTAGTATACAGGCAATGAAGAAGGGGGTGTCTATGGATTATCTGTTACTTGGTCAATCATTTTACTTACATAATATTGGATTAACCATATCATATTTCTATGAGAGCATTCACCATGACACAATGGAATTCTCAATACTGTTAACTGTTGAAATAATCTTGCAGTAGTTGAAGTACAGTGGGGTCCCTTAGAGTTTGTGATCTGAGAGTGGGATTCTTCCATAAGCTAGCAAAAACATAATAAATCAATAATTGGTTTATATAACTTGAGATACCAGGATTACTTCTTGACAGAAAAACAAAAAAATTAGAGAAAAATTCAGAACTAGTTAACTATTATTTTGGAGATACTGCATGTTTATTTCAAGAATTAGGTAGAGAAACCGAGATCACTGACCAGGATGCCAGCCACCAGGCTAACTTCAAATATGGTTGGGAAGACATTGAAGACAATGGCAGACATAACGAAGTTGATGCCTCGGCTGCCCCGGTCAATGGCCTTTGACAGCGCCCCTGTTTGCCGGCTAAGATGGAAGTTGAGATCAAGGCTGTGCAGGTGCAGGAACACATTCTCAGCAATTTTGCGGATGGAATTCTGAGCCACCTTGGCAAACACAGCATTACGGAGTTCGTTGAAGCCTGCAGCTCCTGTACGGGCGATGCCATCTGTTGACACACTCTGCAGTCAATGAAGCAGTTTCATAGTGCTCACACCACACCACATTATACCTTCATATTCCAAACCCAAAACTTTTATAATATGGGCGATCAAAAGTCATTGTACATTCTATATATGGCTAACCCCAATAGTTTAACTGAGCATATTGTAATGAGCATTTTCCTTCTTATTAATGAGCTAGGTTATGGTAAGAAAAGAGAAATATGGGATTCATTTTATAACTCAAACTTGCATGCTTATTTATGTCAATAAAGAAGGTAAAATACAATTGTATTGTATTTCAAAATATTGTACCGGTGGTTTCAGATGGTCATCCTCTATAGAGAACTTTAGTGACACTTACTGTTGCACTAATCATAGAAAAAAAATAAATAATACAAAATCTCATACATCAGAATGGGAAGACTCACATCCGATCAAGAGTGAGACAGCAGTGGTGGCAATCGCAGACGTTGGATCACTCATGGACAGAACATCACCAGTGTATTCATTGAGGTAGTTGATTGCATCCTTGAATATAAAGGGAACCTGTATGTTGAGCAGCTTAGCACCCACCAGCAGTCCCAATGCTGTCAATACACGACCCTTTACCTCCGGTTTACCCTGTAGAGTACACACCACATCAGCAACAGATCAGCTCAAGCTGTGTTGGGATAAAAGCAGCTTCATGGTATTTGAAAAAGGAAATGTGATACTGTTTGGGATGAAGTAGTACAGGAGTGGAGGGAAGGCAGGATGAAAGTGTTTGGTGTAAAGCAGTACAGTACAGTAAATAGGATGTACACTCTACAAGAGTTCCACCTGGACCACCCCCTCACTTGGCGTGGCTAACGTGGCAACAGTGCATCGCTTGTGTGAGCTCCTGTACATACACAAGACAATATTTTGAATCGACAAAGCTTCATCTTCCGTATTCGGGTCGGAGAATGGGAGAGTGAGGGGGAGAGGACAGACGGCTTGGTGGGTGGAAGGAGGGGTGGTGGTGCAGAGAAGAGGAGTCATATGTGCTAATGCAACATTACAGACATTTCAATATATTTATTAACATATTAGTAATGTGTTATCCCCCAAGTAATACAAAATTTATTTACATATATTCATTTGTAGACACACCTGACTACACATTTGGACACCAAACATAGTTTACTTCATCTCTCATTACAGACAACAAGCAACCTGCTCTAGCTCCTCGTCTCTCTCTCTCTCTGTACACACACACATTATCAGGTTTGGTATAAAGTTGTGACGTTGCATAATATCTGTTGTTATAGATGAGTTTATCAAACATTGAAAACTGTGTCAAAATAATATCATTATCACCTCATAAATATTTCAGAGAAGTAAACCCTTATACAGGTACTAGGCAGCAAAGATAGTATGCCACAGTGATGCAATATAGGATACAAGAAAACACACCTTAGGCCAGACATAAGCAGCCAGTGCCGCGATCATCTCCCGGCCTGTGACCTCCTTGGTGGCCACCCCAATGTAGTCTCGGGACATGGCTGATGCTCCAGGGTGGAAGCAGTTTCGTACCCCAAACTTGTGGTGGTGATGCCATGACTGGACCTTCTTGGTGAGGGGACCTGATGCACTGTACCACCGTGATGGTGTCACTACCTGTCAATACCAGACTTTATGGAGTAGGGCTTTAATGTGAAAGGAGGCTCAACCTTCACAACACTCCTGTAAAGGGTGGAATCAAGGGTATTGTGTCTCATTAACTCTCCCCTGCTTACTAATTCTCTATAACCTCTCTCTCTTTGCCATTGGCTAAATTGAATCATTCTCTCCTCTATCGCTGTTACAGCATAATAGACAATGCTTTTTCTAAGCTCAGTATATAATTTCTTCCCTCAAGACATAATGCAACACTTGCCAAGTTACACAGTGTGATCTAGAAGAGGAGCGAGGCCAGCAAGAATAGGGGGATATAAAAAATTTTGCACCTTAAAATAAAAAAAGAGTGGACTTTCAACTGAAGTGACAACAAAATAAGGGCTTTCAAAATGCATGTATTTCTTTCACGTAAAAATATAAACAATTTCATATAACAGATTCAACAATATAAAAATATTACTATTACTAATATTACTAATACCATCAGGTTAAAAGAAAACTATATTTCTATTTTTTGTCGTACTGTATTTGTATTGCTCTTTGGACATATCTAATTATTTTCAAGTTAACAAGTAACATAATTATACAGGGTCAAGATGCCAATACTGGATTAATTACACACCAGTAATGCTTCACACAGAGTGGTTTAATGACTTGACATTTGGTAAACAGCAGTTTGAGATTCCTTGAAGCATTACTGAAATTAGAAGTGCTTTATATTGTTTGTTCCACTCTTCTCTACAATATCTTGATTGAAAAGATGAAAGGTACCCAGAATTTCTAGGTAAATGCCACATGCACTTCTATCTGTGACTAAACAGTATGTATGCACACCCTATAATATGGAAGCCTCCTCTAAAATACTACAGCACTCTTCCACCAACTGTCTTGTTACTATACAAGCATCTGAACACTCTGATAATGCAGGCAACTTTTCCAGGCAAGTTCTGAAATGGATTGCTTTAGCGAGGTAAAGGTTTACTAGGCACTGACTCACAAGACATGTATGACCCACAGTGTGAGGGCTTGAATACACCAAGTTCCAGTCTTGCTGCAGTTCATCTGAGTTCATTAAGCACACAGTAACAACCACTTCAAGATTCCAAGAGGGTCCTTCTCTGCTTACGCTCAGGTTCTTATCAATGTTATGGAAATATATGAGCTTAGTTTTTTGGGGTATTGCAGCCTTTCTCAGTGAGTTACCTTCTACTAGAAGGACTGCATCTAACACCTCTTCTAGAGTCATTAGCACATAATTGTGAGGATTGTTTGGTAGGGTAAAACCATACTCGACACAGAGCTTTATGTTGTCATGAGGACCATAATTAATAAAAACCTGTGTAAATTGATCATATGGTACAAGAGTGATAATTTCATAACAATTATTTTTTTGATTGATGCCTGTAGTGACCTGTGCTGTGTGTGTATGGTTAAGGAGGTCAAGATAAGGAGCCAAGGCACACACATCTTCATCAACAAGTAATGGAGAAGGGATGTCATTTTTCAAATACACAGCTCGGGTATTGACAGTGAACCAAGCCCATCTCACATCCTCTAAGCAAAGAGGAGAGAATATGTAGCCAAGATTAGCATTATTGCAGGCTACAACAGTCTTGAGATTGACAAGACATTTGTTCACAATCTCATTTTGCTTATGTGCAATTGTCTTCAAAAATTCAGGCAACAAACCAATTTCTTTACCAGAGCAGTATGCTGGCACTGTATAAGTTGTAGGAAGACTCTCCAAATATGGTTGCCACTTTGAATTTTTTCCCAAGTATTTATGATACAAAAGGAAAAATGAGAGAACTTCCATGGCTTTAAAGGTTAAATGAGAAGCTTGCAGTGCCTGGTTAAGCAGAGAGTCATTAAGGACTGCCTCACAAGTGACCATTGCTGATCTGGGAATGCTCACAAGGACCTCACCAACTCGCACCGGCATTGTTGCCAGCAGACCTCGCCCTGTGCTGGGAAATATAGCGGGTCTCAATTTTGTGGTAGTCTTAGTCTGGCTATGACTGCACAACCACCTACTCAGCTCTATCAACACAGGATGAGCATCTATCACAGCTGGTTTATCTCTACAACTCTGTTTGGCTTTCCTCTTCCTCTTCCTCCCAGTCCTCCCATGCTGACTCTGACTTCTGAGCCACTTTCCTCTTTCTGCCACACATCCTCTGACCTCCACTAGCTTGTCCATCGAGGACCTACAATCGTACCTGAAAGCATCATACACCTCTGCAAAAGCACTGTCATTATCAATCCCCCATACCCCCATGAGGTATGCTCCAGAGGCAGGGGTGGAAAATTTTATATCACAAGATTGATTGATGGAGAAATACCGGTAAATATTGAAAGAATTACCGTTATTGCGTATGGTTTCTACCTTCATTACCCACTTATTTAGACCATTCTAAGACTATTTTCTTCCATGGCATTTCCTCCGCAAATGCCCCATTTCCAAGATAGGGCATATTCAAATGGGGCATTTTGAAATTAGCCTGACCTTACCTAACCTAACCTAGACCACATCAGACTACCGGGACCTAACCTGGGCAAACTACCGGGACCTAACCTGGGCAAACTACCGGGAAATAACTGAGGTAAAGTACAGGAAATGACCGGGGCAAAATACTGAGACCTAGCCGGATCTGGCAACACTGCTACAAAACGGTAATTCTTTCAATAAACACCGAAATACCCAGTAAAATGGGTCACATTTTACCTTATCATAGAATACACTTTCTATTTATATTTTCTCATGACTATTACCCCTAAATCTTTCTCAGTCTCCACTCTTCATTAATTTTCTCCATTTAAGTTAACCGATAGGTGAACTCTTCACAATAAATGTACCAATTTTTATTTGGGTAATTGTAGTAAATAACAAACAATAGTTGCATCACAATAGTCCTATTTTTGAAAAAATATGTATTTTTGGTATTTATTGAAAGAATTACCGTTTTGTAGCAGTGTTGCCAGATCCGGCTAGGTCCCAGTATTTTGCCCCGGTCATTTCCTGTACTTTACCTCAGTTATTTCCCGGTAGTTTGCCCAGGTTAGGTCCCGGTAGTCTGCTGTCGTCTAGGTTAGGTTAAGTAAGGTCAGGCTAATTTCAAAATGCCCCATTTGAATATGCCCTATCTTGGAAATGAGGTATTTGCAGAGGAAATGACATAGAAAAAAAGGTATTATTACAGAATAACTGGGTTCTTGGCTAGGATCGCGCAGTGTTACCACATCTGGCTAGGTCCCGGAAATTTGCCCCAGTCACTTTATGATAGTTTACACTGGTTATATCCCGGTAGTTTACCCAGGTTAGGTCCCGGTAGTTTGCCCAGGTTAGGTCCCGGTAGTCTGCTGTGGTCTAGGTTAGGTTAGGTCAGGTCAGGTAAGGTCAGACAAATTTCCAAATTATGTTTGTAAAACGGGGCATATCTCGAAAACGGGGTATCTCCGAGAGAAACACCATAGATGAAAAGTGTCTTAGAATGGTCCAAAATAGTGGGTAATGATACTAAAATATACACTATAGGGAACCCAGTTCTTCTGTAAATTTACCGAAAAAAATAGTCTTAGAATGGTCTAAATAACGCAATAACGGTAATTCTTTCAATATTTACCGTAGTCTTATAATGGTCTAAATAAATGGGTAATGAAGGCAGAAAATCCGTACACAATAACGGTAATTCCCAAACTCTTCTTCACTGTAATCATGTGACCTTACTGTAAGGGACCACAAGGGTGATTTTCCTAGTTGCAATACACTAGTCTGGCCCAGTAACCGTGCCACCTCTCACCTTATGTGTTGAAGAGCTCAGAGGGCCACCTACACACTGTGGCTCCTGTCTATAGTGGGTGCTCAGTCTGCGAGACAAGTAAAACTGGACAAGGCCTTCTTTAACTGAAGTTTTTGACACAAATCTGTTGGTGCCTGGCCTCCAGAATACCTGCCTTAGTGCCATATTTCGCGGAAGACACGGCCCAGGAGTGCCAATCAAGTGGGTGGCTGTGTTGACCAACTTGGCGCCGCAAACTTCAAAACCAGCTGAAAAGTAGCGACATTTTCAAACCGATTGTGAAATTACAGGAAGATACAAGTAACAAATGCATCTTTTTACAGTATATAGCCGTAACTCGGTCTGATGCTTAATGCAAGTACAAATTTATGAGTATCTACTGTTCTAAAGTGCTAAGGGATATGAATTAAATACACGATATGTTAGAAAAACTATCATTAATATGTTTTATGTCTCGTAACCTGAATGGGGGGTTACCCCAAAACCTGCAACCATTATAATATAGAACACTGAACAGGGGTCACCTGTCACCTCTCCGCTGTCCCTCCTGTGACCCGATTCCTATGCCTGCCTTCGAATAAAGAGACTGGGAAAGTCCCTAACGCCCAAGGCTATCCTTCACCTACTCCACACTCCCTTCTTCCACTGAGTGTACATACCTGCACGAAAACATGCACTGAAGAGTGGCTACTGCTACAGGCTAACTATGATATCTGCAAGCAGCACAACTGCACAGCCATGCAGCTACAACAATACAGTCCCTTTTCAATGACTGGGTCGCTTGAGGCATCCGACCAACATCAAAAGCTAAGAAGGCTTGAAGAGTGAAGAGGATTGTTTGGTTGAGGCTCTATTTTTCGACGATCGAAGAGGACCAGAGAATGAACTGGTTAATCCAGTCAAAAGTTTTGCTATATCGATTTACATTATTACCATTAATTAATTCTTTGTGAATGTCTAATACCTTTAATACATGGCTTCAATAGGTGTGTGTAGTGAAAGTCATTTCTACTCTGCCAGTGAAAAGAACCCTTAGTAATCAGCAGTGTCAGTCTATCCGTTGCTGATCGTATACCAGCAGAATGAGCAGATCGAGTCAGCAGCATACATGCATTATAAAGTTGCTGAGTTGAACCCCAGAGGAGATTAACGTATACCTAATCAGAATATAAACAATTACAGTATCCAAGAAAATGAACACGTTGCCTTACGAAATTACGTGAGTATTGGTGTCCTTGGGAAATATCAATTATATTTTTATCAAAAGTTGCAGAATTCCCTCGAAAGTAGCGCAATTTTCCCAAATAATAGCGTACCTGGCAAAACTGGCGGAAGAATACCACAGATTACCACTGCTGTGTTTACTTACGTCAGTGCCGCGAGGCGCGGGTTACTCAAAATTATTATTTATACTGAGAAGTCACTAATGATATAGCTGGTTCTAATACCCAAAAGTAATTGTCCAATGACTTGATATTATGAAAGCTGTACTGTGGTACATTGTGCGGACTGAATATTGTTATTGGTTCTGATTTATGAATTGAAAGTCTTTAATAAGTTCTATATATAGTGCGCCGTGCCTGGTTGTAATTAAAGTTGCAATGGAATCAAACCATTGATAAGCTAAATAATATTGTATATATAAAATTATTACTCTTGCGTACACGCCGCCAAGTGCAATAATGGGGACTTGTGATCATCCAGTTTCCAGTGGATCTTTAAATCAAGATAAGGTCATGAGATAAGATCACAGCTAGGGGATATATGCTGACTTATTGTTTTCCCTGTCTTATTGTTTCTTGAATATAAGAGTTTTATGTCCTCTGGGTTGTACCCCTTCCTTGTCCGATTTCCTCAGTGAGTACCCCACGTTCTCTATTTCACGTCTAATAATGAGCTTCGTGTCCCATATTCGCCTTTTGTCCAGTATCAAACTTTGTGTAGTTAATATTCCTTCCTCCCCCTCCCATTCATACTCACTCATAATTTTCGTGCCTTTATATAATGACATATGGACCTTCAGGGCCTGATGCTAGTCCTCTTTAAATAAGTTAATTGTATATCAGAGAATTATGAGCTATATAGATTTGGTGATTCGCATAAGCTAGCATAGCATGGCTCATCACATATGAGAGAAAGTGCCAAGTCTGCAGAAAACTTCTGTTGCATGCTGAAATATGAAAAAAAAATCATTTGGTAACTATCAACAAGGGAGCTAAGCATTACTTACATTGAAAACCATCTTACCAAGATTGGTAAATATGTTCCAATGATTTGCGTCATGAGATAAATAAGGACTAGTTTGTTGAGCGGACGGCAACAGGCGCAGTGGCATCAAAACAGTGAGAAAGCTGGTAGAGGCGGCAGTCAACACGTGTACCTGTTGGAGTTCGTGTCTCAGCCACGCTCGTCTTTGCAAGGCCTTTAGTGACTTACTTGATTGGAGTGCACCTGATTGCTGTTTCTTTGGTTTCGGGTGTGTATTATTTTGGATTTTTTAGAATCGTGTTGCATATGTATTTAAGTAGCTTTCATGAAGAGTGCAGTTTCAAAGCTAGAGACAAAAGGAGAGGAGAGAAGAGCTCCTTCACCTCGACCTGCGCGCAACAGCCAGGCTGGCAGCCCCATGACGGACAGAAGCAACCACATCCTTGCTAAGCAGTTACTTCTGTCTCACTCTTAGCTCGTCATCGCGGCCACTTTGGGACTAGTTGAAATGCATAGTAATAATTTTGATAAGATATTTAATGTGGGTTTTTGACATTCATTAATTTTGTCATTATTTTGTATGGCAATGCAGGACTGTGCACCTGGACATATCAGCTTCGATCAGTAGGTATTGTATAAAGGTGATGTGACAAGAACTGGCCTATTTAAACCGTCCCTTCCTTACGTCTTTCCTTTGTACTTGCCTTCTCAGGCCCTAAATACCGGGAAATGGTAAAGAGTGCCAGTAAGAGTGCCACACTTGACCGGCGGACCACGCCTGCATCACCTATATAGATCTTCATTAAAGGTGCACAATACTAACTTGGACACAAAGCTGTAACTTCGTCGTTTTGATTATATTTTCATATCTAGAAATCACAGGTGTAGAATAATCATGTCTACGATATAACACTCGGAGGGAACGTTGTCGTATACTGCAATATCCTTACGTTGTATTTAACAATGAACATCGTACAGTATTTAATTTATATTCATTGACTCGGAATCTTTGGATTCTCCTGGAAGAACGCTAGTCGTGTGATGAAATATGCGTAATATATTTAAAGGTGCTTGTCTTCACGATTGTGATTTTATTTATTAACTTCCATTTCGGTCTGAACCAAATAGGTTCCAGAAAATGTTGAGCTACGTGCCTTCCCATTGACTAAGAGTGAAGCTGCCATGGGACTTATCAGTGAGAAATATCCTGCACAAGCTGACTTCCGCGTATGGGACCAGCATATGTTTGTCTCTGTTTATCAGACGTAAGCCTTGCAATTATGGCATGCTGTAAATTTCGAACAGTCATAACGTGCACCAATGCTTAACCTTGCTAGTACTGTACCAATCTACTTTTGAAATACCGTATTAATATTGTGCATTTTTTTTTTCTTCTTGCTTTATTTCCTGTTCTGGAAGTCCCGTATTAGAACTCGGCGAGGTTACATTGAAGGTCTTGATGTTTACTAACTCGAGTATCACAGTGTTGTCAGGGTTTCATGTGTGCAATATTCTAGAAAATTAATCATTTGTTTGTGGATATTATCTTCTACAACAAAACTTGTAATGTTTTATGTTGAAGATGAACACATTATGCGAGACTTGTGTTTGAGTAGGTAAAGAATGACTGAAAACTAATCTGCATACAAAACTGTTTCCCAGTGACAAAATGCTACAATATATTTTACCATCCAAGAACCTGCCCCACTCAAAGAGGACTGTGTTTGAAATGGAAAGGCAAGTTAGAGTGGGTGACACACGTCAAGGTATTACCCATTGTTAATTAGCTATAACGTACCTGACCGGACTATACATAATCTAACCATGACTTTGGCAGGGTATTGGAACCTGACCAAGACATTTACACGTATTCTACACTATTACAGATGCGGTGAACCTGGGGAATTTCCTTTTAAATAGCGCTTTGTGTATCCATCCACTTTTTCGATTGTCATTACGGTTTCCGGTAGGGACGTTCGTACTGACGATCTTCTATCCCAAAGAAGATAAGTATGCTGGGTAGATTCCTTGAACACGTAGCCTAACTGTTGGTCATTGTAGAGACCCTATATAAGATATAGGGTCTCTAGGTCATTGTACAGGGGTCTCGTCAGCGCCTGTATGCTGTGTGGGCAAGGATAATAGACTATAGTGTGTGGGTAACTCGAGCATTCGACAGAAAAGAGGTGATGCGGAATACCTTGGGGAATGTTATAAGCCCTCCTGGGGAGAAGAAACATATATTGAGACCAGAGAGCTATGTCCAGTCCAACAACAATAAAAGTGATGCAAATTTTACTCCTTAAATGTCTGGGACTGCCACAGTAACCTCTTCCCTATTACGCTTTGTTAGTGCGAATTTACCCATATGTTATGCAAGATTTTATGCAGGCTGTAGTGAGTGTACCCCGACACAGGTGAACACAAAGCGGAGTTGTCCCCAGCAGTACTATTATTAGGGTTACCCTAGTTAATATTTTAAGGGGAGATTCTCTTGTTTTTTATTTGGAGGGATACGGTTTCCTCAAATCTATGCCAGGAAACAGATGGCATCGTTGAGAGGAATCGGTAGCTCTCCAATATACCATAAAATATGTACCCTTACAGAATCTCCAGTCACCTTCAATTATGGAACTCGCTCAGTAGAAGAACTTGGAGTGGATACACTGTAGAACTGGCTCCAAGGATCTCTAGTAAGCGACCCTCAAACTAGCAATATTTATTAACAGATTAAAGTATTAGCAAGCACTGCCTCACGCGTTTAATATCGATTCTATCAATCGATATCGTCCTCCATAAACAATAATAATAATATTTGCAGTAGACTCGTCGGCACACATCTAGATTTGGTTTGTTTTTACCTACCGGGTATTTTTATGGTCTTGTTTTACGAATAATGAGCATGATGTAAACCAGTAATGTTATGACCTACCAATACGGTCTAGTCAAAATTGATTACACATTTTCAATTTAATTAACACATGGGGAGAGATTCAAGGTGGTGGTGGTGGTGACCTTGTGATTCCATGTAACTGATGCCATAATATGGGCGTGCACTTGTTCGTTTCTGTACTCGTTCGAATTTTCGTCCGTATAGTCACAGTCAAATATCCTGTCGCCTTGCAAAACTAACACTGAATTCAGAGTCAATTTGAGATGGTCGAGCTGAAGAGCCAACTGGATTTCTTTTTACTGAAAATGTACAGTCACGAGCACGAATAAGTATTCAGGTGTGCTTCGAATACCTAGACAATAATAATAATTAATAAATGCACAATGAAATATCCATTAGAATTAGTTCGTTGGTGAATTGGACTGTTCCAAGTCTAACCAAAGCTGTATACTTATTAGTGTTCGTGACTACAATTATCCAGCTCGTTTGTCAAATGAAGAGGAGTGGGTTAGTATATTCGAGACTTCCAGCAGTTCTTCTTCAGTATTTAGGTCTCGGGGGAATTAGGAAAACCTTCCTAGAAGACATTTTTGCTCGCTAGGTCAAGCGTTATGGACCTTGAACCAGACCATATGTAGCCTTATTTTTACGAATTATCTCTCGAAATTAGTTGTTGGGGGTGGATACCTAGTTTTAAAGCTTAGGACTGGCGTTGGAGTAGTTAATTGCTGGAATGGTAAGTTGGTAACCCGTGTGAGACTCTTATCCAGAGTTATAAATGAACTTTGACCTGAAGCACCGATGGCAATGGCGAGTGTGTGATTGTGATTTGTGAACGTCTGTGTGTGTGTGTGTTTTTTTTTTTTTTTTTTTTTTTTTTTTATGCATCGAGAGCCACCTCGCCTAGGCAGGTGGGGGTGATTTTGTGGAAAAAAAATCCTGTTTTGCCACACCCTTCAAACCGGAGTAGTATATATATATATGCTTAAACTAATTCTTGTAGCTCGCTATACAGTGTGCTTTGTCATGAAAACCAGAGGAAGATAACAGTTAGAAGAATCAATCACGTGAATTTTTATTCATGAAAACACTACTAGCTAATCTTCATAGTCTTACCAACCTTAGACCGCGATTGTAGAATTTAAATTGGCTGTACATCATTGTCTTATCCCCCCCTCCTTTTTTTGTGACTACAGGCTTACAGTGAACCTCAAGAGAGAGTGTGAGGAGGTCAGCATGGGTACTATGAGTGAGGTGGTCACTTCCAGGCCCCCCACCTTCGAAAAAAAGAGCTCGACATCTCAGGCTGCTCTACACGACAAGCAGCGTCAGACAGAGGCGGCGCAGGTGAGGGAGGGCAAACCACAGTGTGGCAAGCACGTAAAACAGAGTTGTGGGATTGACATGATCCTGATGAAACACATGGCTTAGATGACTGGCAAAACATGTGTAGGCTGATAGAAAGGAATGACACTTGATTAGGAACGGACACAGTAGCCTACAAGTGAGACGCATGTCGACTCTGGATAGGCGCCGGGCTGTCTGTGTATTATGTGCATACACAACTACGTTGACTCAAAGTATAATCTCAATCCTTTTGCCAATAATAGTATGTATTTTACTATTCTGTGTGTTATACATGTAAATGTAATTAAAGAAGTGATTTTATCCAGGATATTACACAAAATTTGGCCCTCCATATAGGCCGATGCAAAGTGTGACATTTATGAAACTATAATTATTATATTCATACTAAAAAGAGTTGTCTTAACATCATGCATAATTTCTTATTGTACTTGACCATTCTGATATACATGTTAAAGGTTGTAATAGTTGATTCCAGCCATCATTCTGTTTAATAGGAAGGGTGATTTGCTTTACTTTCTTTATTTCACCCAAAATGTTTCCATTAATGTTTGTGAGACTTAAAAATGACCAGTACATTTCCTGTGGCCAAGTATATTAAATATTACAATAAAAACATCCAGCAGTGCACTGAAAACATTTTGTACCCTGGGTAAACTTCAAGACAGGTTTTTTTTTTTTTTTTTTTTTTTTTTTTTTTTTTTTCTTAACCAGTAGGTTCAGACAAGTCGGAGTGGTTTTCTAAGTTGGGTGTGGTTCTCTAAAGATTGGTTGGCAGCATTAGATAATGTTCAGAGTTAGGATTGTTTCTGTAAGCTATGACTGGTTCATTGCTTCTTTGGGTGGAAGTAGTTGTCAGGGTTAAGTAAGGTATCCTGATTTCTCCAACTGCTATGATACACCTACTAGGACACTGAAGTAGTCTGCTTCTTGATATGTTGTAGAGGAATCATTAGTCCAAAAATTTGCAGCAACAAATGATCCCTTACCCTCTTTTAATTGGTGTTCCTATAATTTTCTATAATTACCATTTTCATATAATAACTTAACAAACATCATCATGGTTGAAGGAGGCATGTTTTTTGAAGAATAATTGACAATCAGATATGTAAATCTTTCAATCTAAGCTGACATGTGCCTCAGTTGGCACTGTACAAAATTAGTAAGGTACTCAATATGGAATCTTAGGGCCATATTCAAGAACGTTCATGGTGTATATGATGGCTCCTTAGACAAACTATTGAGCCATAGTACCACACCATGTTCTTGCATACAACCCTTACATTCCTTCAGTCTGGTTAAGCTTCTCAAAAAAAATTCATTTGTCTTCCTTGCCATATCTCAGATCAAATCTGGTGGCATATTTCCCTAGCTTTTTCTCTGTCATTAATGTATTATTTTATCAGTCGAGTATGACAATCACAGTTTTATTGTACATGTAAGTGCTCAGCACACTTACTGTAGACCATGTTGTGCTATTACAGAGTAAAGAAAAGTATGATGTACACATTGAGAGTCAGCTGCAACCAGTGGAAGGGTTTGGCCCCTATTTCAAGCTCATTCCAGCAAGTGGTCAGGTGAAGGAGCTACAAACCATAATTAGAGACAGGTGAGTATAAGAGGGGTATGCAACCTTTTTGCTATTCTGTGGACAATATGATGCCAATATATGCTTCAAGCCATGTACAAAACTTGATGACACTTGTTATTTTTCTGATATGTATTGTGACTGACGGCCAAGTTACTGTATGATAATTTACTTACCATATTAGATGTGACTTGAAATGCCCTGTAAACTTTTCTGGCATTAATTATCAGTAAATTGTCAGATGAATATACAGTAAAATGGGTTAGAGGAATGTGTATTGTTTTTTAGTAATGTAAGTAAAGTCAGGGTGAGGTGATATGCTTCTCACTTCTACCTCACTCTGTCTTGTTTACAGGAACACATCAAGAAGTGACTTCAAATTCTATGCAGACAGATTAGTAAGCAATATTTAGCTACTGTTTTCTAAAACATAAGAGTGCAATGTTAAATAAATTTACCCTACCAAACATAGATTATTAAATATATTCTAAATACATACTGTACCGTACATAGAATTATTTTCTAACATAGTTTGGAAATACTGGGCTCATAACCTTTTTTGAATAATGCTTTTTTATTGTTGTATATGAGAATACACAAGTAGAAAGTGTACAGATATATAAGCTTTGGCAGTTTAACACAACTGTTGATTATTTCACTTTTCTGTGAGCGGTTCCTTATCAGTGTTAAATAATTAATTCTGACTTAATTTGTGACTTTTTTTGAAATACAGTAGGTTTGCATATTGTGCGACAATTTGGGCGACAGAGGGGCTCGCGTATGTAAAAATTTAATACATCTTTATATAGGGAAAATTACTTGTGGGCAGCCACTGCCTCACTGACAATTTAGAGATCTGATACGCCAATATGCAGGGCACATTACAGTATTTGGTTAATATGAGTCACAGTAGCAATGAATATAAGTTGTTACCAAAGAAATAACAGTACAGAAGCACATTAGAAGTGAGAGATGGGGTTCACTACATCGGGGTCCCTGCTGAACCTCCACCACACCACCACTCCCATCAGCACTGCATTCAATATTAATTTCATTCACTTAGTCCATAAACCCTTCAAAGTCAAGAGTGGATACAACTGAACGCATAATGAAGAGAGCGAGATACTGCTCCATTATTGCTGGGTTATTGCACGTTTGCTGTTAGCCAGTTGAGAGCAGAAACACCATAATTCCTCACAGTCCACATAATAGCCTGCATGGGCTATATACAGCCATGGCGATGGTAACACTGGAAAGGCCTGGGCTAGAACTAGGGGATTGACTGTAGTAACTGACTCTAGCCTGCGTGGGTTGGTGGCTGGAGCTTAGACCACTCCACACTCCAGCCAACCCAACCCACCCACACCCAGCCCTGTTTTGCGGCTGGAGGGGTAGCTCTTGGTAAATAATTGCGGTCTTTAGTTAATCACCTGAAGCTTCAGAGCGTTTGACAGGGATTTCTTCTTACACTCTACCTTTAACATGGTAAAGACAGGTGTTGGTTGGTAGGGTGTAGGGTTGGGGGCAACAAGTCGGCGACATTGGAGGGGGAGGTACTACTGTACACATGGCGCGAGGGAGAGGGAGAAGCCGTATGTGGTAGTGGCTAGTGTCATGCGGAAACCGGTTTTAAACGTGCTTCTGGGAAAGGCTGCGGATTTGGGCCACTCTTGGCCACAAAAACGCGAGCTGTGGAAGCATCGCACATAAGATAATAAAAGGTGCTGATTTGGGGTTCGTCGCTCAATAGGTGAATTGCTCAATATGCGAACTTACTGTACATTATTAGTCACCCCATATATCATCCAAGACAAAGATGGCATGATGTCCATGTTTCTACAATTACAGTACTTTGGCTAGTGGAGGGCTGGATATTTTGTGTCAAATTTGGGTCACTCATGAAGTAACTGCAATATGAAAAATGAGGGAATTAATAGTGTAAATAGTGGACCAATACTTGTGGCATTGTTAACAACCTGTACCATCAGATCCGGCTGGTGGTGGAGGAGGGATTAAACCAGCTCCCATACTCAGACTGCACCATCACTACTCCCACTGGCTGTCAGTACCAGGGTCTCCAGTTTGTCAAGGGCAACTGTGGTGTGTCTATTGTCAGATCTGGGGAGGCTATGGAACAAGTGAGATTTGATTGTTATATTGGATGTTTTCCTTTGTTTTAAAAACTTGACTAATACAAGTGTATGATATCTAGGGCATAGGAATTGTTTTAGATTACAGTATGTACAACATAATTTTTGCCCCTGAATGCAATGAGTGCTTGCTTGTGACAAGAGAAATTGTCTTGGGTAGTCAGAAAATTGAGAATGTCAGCGTTTGTTTTAATGTTAACCCTTAAAGGTCGCAATTGTTTGTAGTGATGCCTGGTGCCCCAGCTGCCTATACGACACATTTATTTAGTTTCATCAAAACATATTTTTTTCCAGTTAAAAACTTTATTTTACTCGCCAGCATATGCGTTTTTGACTCGTATATCAAATATTTACCTGACAGTGAATTACCAAAAATTTTAAGTATATGATTGTGCCATTTATCCCTCCATTATACACAGCATCTGTGAGAATAAAATGATAAAAGATGACTGCCATGAAGAGGATTATTATTGCAATTTTTTGTTAAGTTTTCTGTAGTCAACTGTACACAAGGTAAAAGAAGTATTGCACACTTTTCAATCAAACCATTCTGACACCTCTGACGATTGCTGGTGGATAGGGCCGGGACAACTCAAGCTACAGTGTTCATTTAGGATGTTATCGTTCCCCACTTGCGCGATACTTATTTTACCTTCTGTACATATCCACAGCCAGTATGGTTAATATTTACTATTATTTGTCATAAAATAACAAAGTGGGGTGCCTCCCTAGGGTCTGCGGTCATGTTGTCGGTCGATCCGGTTGGGCAAGATCCTTGTGGAGTCGGACCTGGAGACTCATGAGGCCAGAGTGGTGTATGCTAAGTTCCCTGATGACATCAGCCAACGCAAGGTTCTCCTCATGTACCCCATCATGAGTCAGTATATACAGTACTCAGCACAGTACTTAATAGCTTGTTCTTGAGTTACAAGATCAGAATTTTTGTTCTATTGATTATTTCTTACCATATAAAAAGAAAGGCAGCTTATGTTAAGTCATTTTGCAGAGATACTATTTGGCTGATCTGTTCTTTTAGCTACAACACATAAGACTCTGTTAATTGAAGCATTACCTACTGGATTATATGCCATCATTATTGCTGTGTATATAGATAAAGGTTAGGTCTCAAAGGGATCAATGCACCAGAGCTATAGATAGGAGTGTTCCTCACTATCTTTTCTGGTTTTTCCTTTCTTTCTCTATCCCTGAGCCCCCTTCCACTTGAAAAAAAGGGAAGTGAAGGCTGTTGATGATGATGATGATGATGATGATTGCCTTGTTGGTTTGCAGGTTCTGGAAACACTGTGATAAAGGCAGTTAATGTGCTTCAAGAACATGCGGTGGCAGAGGAGAATATTATCCTACTGAATTTGTTCTCCACTCCAGCAGCAGCTCGAACCATCACCACTGTCTTTCCTAAGGTAGGTTACTGAAAAGGCTTGGCTCAGGAGTATATGTATTTTTTATGCCTGTTGGGTACTGTACTGTATATTCTTTACTGTATCTGTTCTGGACATTTACAAAAAAACATATAAAGGTAGGATGAATGGCTTGAGAATGTAATAATATAATTCCTAATATGAATTATTGAAAAAGACCACCGATTTCCTTCACAGATGCACATCCTGACTTCAGAGGTTCACCCTGTGGCACCCAACCATTTTGGACAAAAGTATTTTGGAACAGACTGAAGCTCACCTTGGACAAAACCAGTAATGAGGCAATCAGGAAGACAGGATACTTGAGGCTGATTCTATACATGTGCCAGGTTATGGTTTATTGTTATTACTATGATACAAATTTGATGAACTTGTGTTAACTACAAATACAATTGATTTTACGGTAGTCTGAGAAGATGCAGTATGTTGGGTGTAGGATTCTCAGTGGTCTGCATTGAAAGCATTACACACTGAGGTGGTTGCAGCACAATATGATGGCTCATGATAGTACATAGCATTATACTTTCTTGTTATATATGGAGGGACTAGTAGTCTGGTGGATAAGACTTTTGATTCACAAGCGTGAGGTCGTGGGTTCAATTCCCAGGCTGGGGAATTGTTGGATAAATTTCCTAAGCTCCTGTGTCCCAGTTCACCTAGAAGCATGTAGGTACTCAATCGTTGACTGGAGGAGCAAATTAGACTCGTAACTCTCATGTTGGCTCTGCAGTGGTGATATTAATTAGGTAGTACAGATGTATACAAATCTATACTATCAGTTGTGGAAGCAAACATGCACAAATATGACACTCCAGTTGTATCACAACTGCCTTGATGACCATTGTAATCAGTAGGCGTAAAACACAAATTATTAGCAATTATTATATAACTCACAGATGATAATTTCTTAAAATACTTACCCATTCTATTTTCCTTTTCTATAATAAGAGGCAGAGGAAAAATTTCATAAATGATGCTTACTATTATAGATTTTTCTAAGGTCACAATCACGTCCAGTAAAAATGTAATGCTTACATTGTAGGGAACTGTATACAAGAGTACCACCCCAACTTATTGTTGTAAAAGAAACACCATGGACTGAGCTGGGACTTGAACCCATGTTTATTTAGTCTTGTATACTATTGGCTGTACTCCTCCATTTACCACCTAGTATGAACAAATCACAAAACGTTATTAGGTGGTGAAAGATAAGATTTTGCCTTGAATTATTGAGTTGGAACTCGAGAGGAATTGAAATTAAGAGGGTTTTAATGTTAGTGAATAAGAAGCTATAGATTATGTCAGTGTGGCCCACGTCATGTATTTTGTAGCTTAGGCTGAAGGAATACCCTCCAATTCACTGACAGTATCTTGGCCCCTTTAAAAGGAGAAAAAGATCGTTTGTGCTAGGTGTGAGGCAGAAGTGAAAGGACTGCTCTGTTCGGTGTGGTAGTTTCCAGCTTGGTTGGTGGTGTTTGACATCAAATAACATGCTAATCCTAGGTTAGTATCTGTTTGCAGTACAGTATTAAAATGTAGTTATATATATATTTTTTTTTACCTTCCATATATTGTACTGTGTTAGGTTGGTAATGAATTGAATATGTTGTGAATAGAGTTGTCAAATCTTCAGTAACTCTGAACATATCCTCTGGCCTCTTAATTTTTGGGATAAGGATGTGAAGTTTGTCTTAGTTGGGAACTCCTTGCCTCACCCTTTTGAAATGTACACTACATGTGGCTTAAAGAGTCAAATAAAAAAAAATTGCAAAATGGGTAGGTTTGTTAAGGCATCTGACACCTTATCTGGATTCTGCTTAAGTTGGACAAGTGGAATGCATGGGAAAAAGTAGCATATGATAGGTACATATGTGTTGTGATAATTTTGTTATTATAATTATGTGAAAATATTTTGCCATGTTCTGTTGGTCATGGCTCAAGATTTTAATTGTTTTTTAAATAAATCTTTAGTGTTACATGATTTGGCTAGAGGTAAACTTTCTACAACTAGACATTCTTACAGAAACTGGATATCTGGCAACACTAGGCTGGTTGTGGACAGTGGAAGTTGCTTTCAGATCAAAACTAAGTTCACTGTGATGCAAGTAGTGGAGGAGGTAGCATCAGAATAGTGTATATACTGGTCATGTATATAAATCATAAAAGGTTTACACCAGTGCACTGTTTATAAAGTCAAAGTCTTAAAACGTTATATCTGAATATCCTAAGAATTGTTACTGTATGACCTGTATTTTGCAAGAAAAGGATCAAGAGTAGCAAGTTGTATGTGACTGGATTTTTTTTATCAGCATATTGAGTATATAAACATGCCATTTGTACAGGAAGTATCATAATTTTGTTCTGTGGATCATTAGCTTAAGTCTCAGATCTCAGTTATAACTAGGCAATTTTAAAAAGACTGCTTGGCTTCAGCTTGTAGTACAGGATATTTCCTTCATGGTAGCATAGGATCTCCCTTTATGGTTCCTTTTTTACTTTATGTTTGGACACTATTCCCAGCATTTTATAATATTATATTCTGTTGTAATTACTGATTTTTGTGGCCATCTCATCCATCTTCCCTGTGTAGGGAAAACTTTGAGGGATTTGATACCTTTCAGTTTTTTGTCTACAGTATCACTTTCTGCTAAGTACATTTTTCTTTTTTGTGTTTCCACAAAGATTTATATTAATTAATTCTCTGTCTCCTTGGGCAGCCAATAACTCTAGCTTTTGCACTGCCATTAATGTCTTTTGTTCAGATCAGTAACTCTATCTATCTTTACTACATCATTTTGATTTCAGTCTCATGTGTCTGAGATTTTTTGTTAATATTCCTATAATTAGGAACCAGTACAGCATGTTGAGGCCATCAAGAATTTATAGTACACTATACTGTACTCATCTCTCATGGTTGTTTCTCACAACTGCTGTGCACTTTTTATACATGGCTAAACTTTGATATGCGCAATGTAGCCATCCACCTTTTCTACTACCTCTTGAATTTATATAAGTTCTTGACAGTCCCTTTTGTAGAGTATATTCCCCTAATTGGTCAGTAGGTAGCCCATGCACTGTTTTTCCAAACCAATTAGTTTTATCACAATATGAAGACACAGACTGAGGTAGCATCTTTCAATAGAACAGTGAAAGGCCTATATTTTGGATGGATATGGGGAAATGTGCAATCTAGTATCTTTGATGTTGACAGAAGCAACTGGTACAGTACGCCCTCATTGTACAGTTGGGTTACAGTTTTGAAGTGCACCTTGTGTATTAAAGTGTGCAGTATAAAATGAAGTCTGGTAATCCGAACTTGGATAGTATAAGTTGGGGAAGGAATGTTTGATGAATTACAACGGTGGGTTTTACAAAAAAAAAAAATTTGTTTTTCCATGTTGCAGTTAAAAATGGTGCTTGACATAGCATTTGGCATTCTTCATCTGAGACTGTTCGCTTTGGTTGTGAAGGATATTTATTTTCTGAGAAATGTAATTCTTTTTGTTTATTATATAGAAAGTACAGTAATTACAGTGAATATACTGTACCTGTATTGGAAGACTTAACTTTATGGTAATATAGAACAGGACAAAATTAATATAGTACCTCAAAACCAAAATAGAATAGTTCTGATGGCAGCACACTCAAGGTAACTAGGAGTGAACCAACCTCTTTTTGTATTCTTCCATCTCTCTCTCCTACTTTTCTGTTTTCTTAAGTGCTGCTTTTAAATATGTAAAGACGGTATGATGAGGGTTTACTGGAAAAAATATTTTTCTTGTGTACATAACTGATGAATCGCTCAGTAGCAAACGTGCAGTAAGAGGAATGCAATATGATGCTTACCTCGACTTCCATGCAGAGCTGGGCACTTCGCCAGATTCTGCAATTGCGAAGTGCGATTTCATTTGCTGGTTAGTGTTTGTGTCAAACTTCACTCAAATTCATGGTGTGCTTCAGTACTTTCTCATGCGTAAAACATTGGGTTTTTTCAATGGTTGAAGGAGTCTGACTGTGATTGAGGAAGTTAGAGCAGAGGAATGAAGGTGAACTGGTATATTAACTATCCAAGTGTGAGCTGTGATTTGCAATAATTTGATTAATGTATCTACAATAATGATGAATTATTTTAGTAAAAACTGTATAATATGATAATGTTTAAAATGAAATATATACCTGTACATTTTTAACTCGTGTACCATTATATGATCCATTGACTATGAAAAATATCATCTTAAAATATCCTCATCTTAAGCTTAAATATTCTAATGGTATTCAGAATATTATGAAAGTGATGCCATGGTACTGAAAGGGATACAGATGGTTTGAATTTGCAGAACCAAAAAATTTCAAGATGTTTGCGGATTTACAGTTGTGGCAGGTAATGGTTTAAGTTTGCTGAAGTGAATTTTCGTTTGCAGTGCCCAGCTTTGCCAAAATGAAATACAATGCTATTTCTTTACAAAGTTTAAAGAATCTTACCCATGATGTGTTCTATATACAGTACAGTGTATTAATCACTTTATCTCTTCCATTTATATTTACCGGTATTTATTTTTTTATTTTTTTGTATGCTGGAGGCATTGGTTATAATTCTTGTTGCACAAATTGTATACACTGTTTTTAATTCAAAGTGTTGTAATAGCTTTAGACAATGTTCTATTAAGTAATGTACATACAATAAAACATCAATGTACTGTGTAAATCTAGAATAAATTTTCTTGTTTCTTTGGCCTTTTCAATGTCCAGAGTAAAAGTGGGTTATCAATCAAAATGCCTGTTTCAACAATTATGAATTGTAATGCTGGTTTGATGCTGTGGATGAGTGGTCGGATTTCTGTGGCTTTGATGACACTCCTGCTCCTCATGTCAAGTATAGATCTTCCCTGGATTCCTGATCTGATTGTAGCCAGCTTCTGGCTGCATCTGAGTCTGTGGCATATGTGGTGCCTTTTCTCTCCATCCATCACTTCTTATTAACATATCAACATCTAACACTAGCAGAGCAGCAGTTCATGGGCATAGTGGTGGATGTTCTCTTACCCCTGTCCATTGAATTAAATGGTGGTGGCGTAACCTGGCCCCAGCTACTCCCTTTTGATTCTTCAACTATCCCCTTTCCTTCTATATCCTCCATGCCTGAGTGACCCACATCCGTCACCTCTCAAAGGAATACAAAGGAAGTACAGGCAACAGGAGGTCCATTGTGACCTTTTACTAGGTTACCTGTTTAACTATGCTAATCTAGACTACGTGTTGAAGGAAAGGATAGCAAAGGACAAGGCTCCTCCCCACCCACCACTCCCACCGGACATACCGGTTGGAAAAACAGATAGAAAATAACACCTTGCTTGTTATAAAGAACGCACAAGGAAATTTTATAGGCATGTAGGGAAAGTGGTTGAAGTCTGATTCTAACATCTACAGTACTCACTACTATATGAGAAAAAAAAAATACAATAAAACATATTAAAACCCATTTTCTTGAAAATATTTATCGAGGGGATTTTTAAATGTTTCTACTGTATTCGCTGCTACTACAGATGCCGGGAGTTTATTCCAATAGTTTACGACTCTGATATTGAAAAAGTTCTTTCGCTGTTCTGTGTTAAAACGTTGTCCTTTTAATTTATAACCGTTATTTCTCGTACTGGACTGGGGACAGAGCTGGAATAAATTTTCATAATTAATTTTATCAAAGTTTTTAAGGATTTTAAAAGTTTCGATGAGGTCCCCACGTGTTCTACGTTTTTCTAGAGAAAACATGTTGAGCTTTATTAATCTTTCCTCGTATGTCAAATTACGAATGCCAGGGATCATTTTAGTTGCTCTTCTTTGTACGCTTTCCAACCTTTTAGCATCTTTAATATAACAAGGGGACCATAGTTGAACTGAGTATTCTAAGTGTGGTCTAACAAGAGATGTATACAAGCGTGTTATTACTTCTGGTGACTTATATTTAAAATTCCGAGCAATAAAGCCTAAAACTACATTTGCTTTTTTACTTGCTGCCAAACACTGCGCACTCGTCTTTAGATCGCTACTAATTATGACACCTAAATCCTTTTCCTCTTTTACTTTTGCAAGATTTCTACCTTGTAATCTATAATTATGTCTCAGGTTGTTATTACCTACATGCATCACCTTACATTTATCCGCATTAAACTTCAACAACCATTTATCGCTCCATTCTGACAGTGTACTTAGGTCGCTCTGAATGGCTTCACAGTCTTCGACGCTTTTTGCAGTACCCCCAATTTTTGTATCATCGGTCTTCCAGGCCTAGGATGATCTTTCATCCTCAATCATTCTTAACCTTTTCCAGTCTGTCTTAGCATTTATGTTGGTTACAAGGCAACACCAGGGTATATATAACCTCAATAATAATTTTAATGGGTAACAATCAGCCTGCAGCCTGTCCGACTTTTGAGAATGGATTCTCTATAATGTCTAGATTCTGGAATCAACGACAATGACAGATTATCGTCAGTGTTGTGTCCACCGGGTAACCAGCCTACAAAAATGTGTCTCTTTTGCATTGGCTCAATTTAGATTAAGGCATACTTTTGACAATACATAACATTTAATTGGTTTGACGCATCTCTTATCTCCTTTTGGTTTTTGTAACATTTCGCGGGCTTTTAATATTTGTTTACATGGAGGCCTTCAATGTCAGGAGGTTGGGGTGTATGACTATATCGTAGAGTAAATGTAGTTATTAGATACTTTTCTCGTGGTAAGTAACACTGTAATTATTGTACTTTGTACTTTACTATATTGTGTAATGTTTGTATATGGATAAAAGGGATGAAATAGGCATATATGATCAAAATCAACTGTAACACTATTGGATACAACTTTTTTCAGTATTTCCAACGAGAAACTACGTCGAATGGGTTTTGGCGAGGAGATTACTTAATTAACTCCAGTGTTGAATGCGTTTTCCTTTGTATTGTCATAATTTACTACTCTTGTGCTGTATTAACTTATCTGAGAAGGCAAGGTTAGGTCTAGTTAGAAGGTAGCTAGCTCAATGTGGATGGTTATCAGCCTGAAAATTAAGGCAGTCACACTCATATTATATCACCTCTCAAGACCCTCGGTATGTAGATGTCATTATTATCGTCCAAACCTAATCGGTGGTAACTAATATCGGTAAATATTGAAAGAATTACCGTTATTGCGTACTGTTTTTCTACCTTCATTACCCACTTCTTTAGACCATTCTAAGACTATTTTTTTCTATGGCATTTCCTCTGCAAATACCCCATTTCCAAGATAGGGCATATTCAAATGGGGCATTTTGAAATTAGTCTGACCTTACCTAACCTTACTTAACCTAACCTAGACCACAGCAGACTACTGGGACCTAACCTGGGCAAACTACTGGAAAATAACCGTGGTGAAGTACAGGAAATGACTTGGCAAAATACTGGGACCTAGCCGGATCTTGCAACACTGCTACAAAACGGTAATTCTTTCAATAAATACCCTAATATGAAAGGTCAAATCATCCAAGTGTACAAGTAACTTAAGGGAGGAATCTCTTATTGGTCAATTGGAGGGCTACTGATTTCTCCAAACAATGCTAGGAAACAGAACCCCAGTGTAACAAATAGGGGATCTGTTCATGGCATATTTTGGAGGAATTACTAACTAGCCCATCACTTTGCCAATACCAGATTCCTCCCTTACGTTAGTGTTTCGTTAGTAATTTCTGCTATAGGCTACAAAAAGGTAAACGTAACATAATATCATGACATTGGAGAGTTATGAGGCCTAACCTGAAATAATGCATTGTTCAGCCAGAAAGGTAATGTAACTTATATAGTTTCAGTTTCTAATATGGAGATAACAGTACTATCTATGATGTAAATACATTTGGTTTTACATTTTTATTACTATTTTCTATATTTCACCATTTATTACAATTTTTCTGTACAGTATATCATTTCTCTTTCAAATGTGGTAAAACACTACTCTGCTCTTACAGGTATATTAGATGTTGTATTTTTCATAATTCCATAGATTAGGGGCAGGCAATCTCCGGCCCGCGGGCCAGATCTGGCCCACGAAGGTCTATTGTCTTGCCCCTCGATGCAAAGCATGATTTGTATTGTAATTTGGCCCGCAAGAGTCGAGCTGCTTTTATCATTTGGCCCGACACATTGAATCTGGCCCGCCAGATGCACTGAACCACACACACTACCGTTAAGGACCGTTACCGTATCACTCAGTGATGACTCTACTAGTTTTTTTCACCTAGATCTGGGTTTTCCTGACATCACCAGGGCATAGAGTACAACAATCTTTTTTTTTTTCTTTTCTTTTCTTTTCTTTTTTCTTTTCTTTTTTTTCTTTCTTTTTTTTTAGACTTACTGTCAATAAATTGATTATCTCCATCTTTTTTTCTACAATTATCTCATGTTTTAAAGGTGAAAAATGATTCTGTTTTGTTACATTACCAACAGTTCGAAATACAGTACAAGTCTCGTTAACTGTATTTAAGTTACGTGTTTTTTTTTTTTTTTTTTTTTTTTTTTTTCAACCTGGGTAACTTGTGTTTAGTTTCATTGTCTCACTTCAGAAGGAATTTGTACATTTCGTAGAAGTCAAGGTGCTGACAGGCGATTTCAACCATATTACTGCCTAGTTAGTTAATTTATATTAATTTAATCTTTGTTATGTAAGGAAATCATTACATGAATCAACTATTTACATAGGAATTCCTTAGTTCTTACACAGTAGTATATTTTTGGAAAGGAAATAAAAATATATATATATATATTGCATATTGGGCATTCCACTTGACCTGTGGCCCGCGGCCTTATCGTAATAATCACATCCGGCCCGAGGCATCAGAACAATGCCTAACCCTGCCATAGATGTACAGTACTAAAATAGGTTTACAACACTTCAACCTTACTTCGCCTTTAAAGTAACCTGGGCCTTGTTTGGCATGGGGTATTGCTATGGACCTGACCTAGCAAATTTGGTTTCCCTAACCTTATAGGAAAAGTACCTGTATATTAAATAATTCAAAGACATCATAAACATATTGGTATGAGCTGTTTACTAACTTCATGGGTTATTTAGAGAAAGTAATAATTTTCTGGTGTACTGTACATCAATACTGTATGCATAAGTTTGCTGTCTGGTATAATTATATAAACCACACTAATTTGATATTGAATTGCAATGACATGTACGGTACTGTACAGGCTCTAAAATATAATAATGTTCGGCACCCCATACACCGATCACAGTCACTGACATCGTGAATACGTGATTCAGATTGCTTTGTTTTCAGATTCTGATATTTCGTGCTGTAAGGGTGCCAAAAAATTGTTATGGTTTGCACAGTAGAGTGGTATGTATTTGCCATACAATATAATGTATGTTTGTCTATATTGCAGGGAAAAAGTGGAGGAGAAGGACCATGGAGGTGAAAAGTTTAGGATTGGATGAGGTGTCAAGCTCTGACCAGGACTCAGACACCAGTGACCTGTACAATGACATTGACCCCACATATAATCCGAATTGCTCTGTCAATTCGGATGTTGATGATACAGGCATATTTTTTGAGCTGGGGATGCTACTTGATGCTGGAGACACAAGCCAAATCACTAACCTGGCTGGTACCAGGGAGACTGAAGAATATGATTGTTCTTCAAGTCAGAGTGGTCATGCTGGTAGTGGTGTTATTTGTAGTCCTGATGATGATGGGGCTGCAGGTCTCCAGAGTGATCATGGTGACAGTGTTGGAGCTGGATCCTTAAGTACAGAAGCTGCAGCTTTTAATACTGGATCCACAATGGTGAATGCCAGTCAAACAACAACAACAACAAAATTAGCAAGCCTTGATAATTATATGGAACCTGTACCTCATAGTTCTAAAGGAATTTTCAGTGAGAAACATTCCATAAAGTCATCTAATGTGGATGTAAATTTCATCCTTTCTTACCTCACAACTTCAAGAAAGAAGTCACAGTCTGAGAAAGAGTTAAATACACCTACAAAATCCTCACCAATGATAGAGAAAACTTGTAGGTCTTCCTGCAAGTCGGGTTATAATGCAAGTGAGTGTGAGATAGACGAGAGGGCATTAACATCTACTACAGGTGAAAAAGAATTATGTGAAAAACAAGTAATAGCAGAAACAGATGAACCAGGTGATATAGATAATTGTTCAAAAAAAAATCCCAACAAGGAAGACATTACCATGGCAAGTGAACCAAGTGGTGGTGGTGTGACATGTAAGGCAAACAGTACAGCATGTAAATCAAATAGTGAAGGTGTAACGTATAAATCAAGGAGTGGTGGTGTGAATTGCCTACCAAATAGTGATATTGCACCATGTGAATCAAGTAACACCGGTGTTACATTAAAATCAGTGAGCACTCATGTGACCTGTGAACCAAGTAGCAGTGGTATGATATGTAAACCAAGTACTAGTGACATGGCACATAAACCAAGTAGTGATGGCTTGACTTGTAAGCCAAGTAATACTGTGGGTATGATCATGCAGATGATATCAGTTCCCAAGCGTTCCAAGGCCTCTGAGTTTATGAATCTGGTGAGTGACGAAGAAAAAGAGACCAGAGAAAAGAAGGAAAAGAGTAATGTAACAAAATCAGACGGAGACATGGACTTCTTTGAAGACATCCTGGTGGGGCGGGATCGTGATGAGGTATGGCATTCTTATACCTCCTTGACTGTTTCTAGGTAATTTTCAGTTGTGTAGGATTTGTTTAGTTAAAAAATTCTTGCCCTTTGAGTGTTACCATAGGAATGCTTGACTTTGACAGAAAACTCGATTGTAGCAAGTCAGAGAAAATTCTACAAACTGATAGCTGGTAGTATTGAAAACTATTATTGCCAGATGGAAGCAAGGAAAATACTACCATGCTGTACCTAATGAGGGGGCTTAAAAGACAAAGGTTGATTGTGGCCAAATGACAAACTATGGGATCTTGTTAACACTACTGTACTGTTAATGATTACAGTACTGAGTACTGGGAGGAGTTGAATACATGTCTGAGAGGGATTGATAATGGAAGGAGAGTGGTGATGATGGGAGACATGAATAGAGAGTTGGGAGGTGAGGAAGTGGGAAATATTGTGGGTAAGTAGGGTGTAGAAGGAACAAATGAGAATGGTGAGTATTTGGTGGATGTCTGTGCTGAGAGGGAGTTGTTCTTGGTGAACATCTTCTTTCAGCACAAGATGATCCACAGGTATACATGGAGGAGAAGGGATGAGAGAGGAGAGCAAAATAGTTTGATTGATTATGTGACAGTGGATGAAAGGTTGAGGAAGGATGTGTATGATGCAAAAGTGGTGAGGATGAAGGTTAGGGTTAAGTGGGAGTATGGTAGGAGAGATGAAAGGGTGAGGAACAAGAGGGAGATGGCTAGTGGGAAATTAGATGTAGAAGAGTATAAGGAGGAATATAAGAGGAGGGTGGGTGAGGTGCTGGGGGATGTAAGGATGGGGATAGGGGAGGGAGTGGGAGTGAATGCTGTGTATGAAATGTTTAAGACAATAGTATTGAGGACAGCAGCAGAGGTAGTAGGATATAAGACACAGAAGAGGGGCAAGAAAGGGAGTGCTTGGTGGACAGAAGAAGTGAAAGATGCTGTAGAGGAGAAAAGGAAGGCATATAGGAGAACATTACAGAGGAATGTGTCGGAAGAAGTGAGAGAGAGATGGAAAAGAGAATATAATGTGTGTAAGAGACAAGTGAAAAGGATGGTAAGTGAGAGTAAAAGGAGAGTGGATGAGGAGTTTGGTATGAAACTGAGTGAAAAGTTTAAAGAGAACAAGAAATTATTCTGGAAGGAGGTGAAAAGAGAAAGAGGAGAAGGAAAGTCTGGTAGTGTGAGAATGAAGAGAGAGGATGGAGTTACTGCGAGTAGAAGTGTGGAAGAGGCATTTTGATCGGTTGATGAATGGGGGGACGGGAGGGGAGGCGGTAGTGACATGCATGGAGATGGAGGCAGGTGGTAGACGACAGGAAGTACAGGGAGAACTGGGAAGGGAAGAGGTTAGGAAAAGTTGAAGATGGGAAAGGCACCGGGGGTGGATGGGATAACTGCTGAAATGTTAAAAGTGTGGGGGGGAGGTACCGGTAGTGGTGGAGTGGATGTTGCTTATATGTACATTGGCTTGGAGGCAGGGAGAGGTGCCAGAGGATTGGAGGAGAACCATAATTGTACCTTTGTATAAGGGGAAGGGAAGTAAGGAGGAGTGTGGTAACTATAGGGGAATAAGCCTTCTTAGTGTACCGGGGAAGGTATATGGGAAGGTTCTTACTGAAAGACTGGTTGAAGTAACAGGGAATAAAGTTAGTGAGGAGCAGGGAGGGTTCAGAAAGGGTAGAGGATGTGTGGACCAAATATTTGCATTAAAGTTAATAGTGGAGAAATATATTGGGAAGGGTAGAAAGTTGTATGCTGCCTTCATGGACTTGGAGAAGGCATACGATAGAGTTGATAGGAAAGCTATGTCAGAGGTGCTGAGAATTTATTGGTCTTTGCTGAAAGGCATTGAGGCTTTTTATGCAGAGGCAACAGCATGTGTACGGGTAGAGGGTGATCTAATATTGGTGTAGGGCTGAGACAGGGATGTGTTATGTCACCATGGCTGTTCAATATATATATGGATGGTTGTATGAGAGAGATGAAAGCCAAAGTGAATGGCCTAGGGGTGAAATTGAGGCTGAATGAAGCAAATTGGTCCTTGGTGACAAGTTTATTTGTGGATGACACTGTATTGATGGCTGAGAGTGAAAGGGAGTTACAGAGGGGGGTGGATGAGTTTCAGTCCGTGTGTAAACGAAGAAAACTGAAGGTGAATGTTGGTAAGAGTAAGGTGATGGTATTTGAGAGGACCAAAACAGAAGTAATTGACTTTGCGACACCCTATAGAGTGGCTGTACCAACTGGGACGAAATGTGAGATAACTTTAGGGGGTGAGGTGATGGAGGAGGTGAGGGAATTCAAGTATCTGGGAACAGGCCTGTGTAAACATGGATGTATGGAAGGAGAAATCAGGGAGAGAGCAGTGAGGGGCAGGCAGGTCATAATATCACTGGGTAGGATAATGAAGGGTAGGAGTGTGAGTATGGAAGTGAAAAAGGGACTGAGAAATAGTATAATCCTGCCAACACTGACATATGCGTCAGAGACATGGACATGGAGTAGGGCTCATCAGTCTAGAATAGGTGCTGTGGAAATGAGTTATCTGAGAGGAGCGTGTGGACTTACTAGGTGGATGGAGAAAGTAATGAGAGTGTGTATGAGAGGTGTGGTATGAGTGAGAAGGCAATTGGTATTGAGTGTGGAGTGGTAGAGAGAGTGAAGCGTAATACACTGAGATGGTTTGGACATGTAGAGAGAATGCAAAGTGTGGAGTTTGTAAAGAAGGTGTACGATATGAAGTTGTGGGACCTGGTGTGAGAAGCAGACCTCCGGTTAGATGGCAGAACAGAGTGGAAGAGTATGTGAAAGAGAGAAGTGTGGGGGGGGGAGAGGGGATGGAGCAAGTAAGGAGGGATTGCTGGAACAAGGAAAACTGGAGACTCTTCTGCCGTGGCCACCCCCTTGGTGGGAGTTCCCGGAGGGAGCGAGGCGTTGGAGCTATAGATAGATAGATAGATAGATACTGAGTTACAGGTAAATTGAAAATAGAAATAATTGTCCATGTTCATCATTTACTGTATTATCTTTTGCAGCTGGTGCAGGAGATCAACAGATTGAAATTAGAGAAGGAACAGATGGTGCAAAAACTGGAGTTGGTAGAACAACGGTGTGCTGGGTTAGAAAAGGATAATACAACACTTCTTTCTAACATGTCAGCTCTCTGGAAGACTGCTATCGTTCAGCTGCGTGAGAAGTGCAATGCAATTTCTACCCTGACAAAAGAGTAAGCTCATAATTATGATGCTAGTAATTTCATTATAGGCTAATAACTTCTGATTTTATTTACCTTGTTGAGTATGATATATGAAATTACTACAAAATTGTGCAAGAATATATTGATACCCTAGCATTCAACAGGAAAGTTATATGTATATTGTACAGTACTGCACAATATATATTACTCAAGGTATACAGTAGTTGATATTTCTATGGATATATGTTTTGTGTGATGTGGTCTGGTTTGGTACCCCAATTGTAGGAGACAAGAACATCCAACCAACAACCATAGTTTAGGAGAGAAATAAGAATCCAGGCAGTTCTTTGTCTCCTGATACCGGTACCTTGGCGGTAGTACCTCCTGGATGGGGCTAATTACCCTATGACCTACTGTATTTCTATCTAATTAGGTATACGGTCTGTAAATTGTTGACAATAACCATGTTTGCAGGAAGGAAGCCATAATATTTCGGCGTGTGCTACGTCAGGTCCCCAAGGATGAGTTGGACCGTGTGGTCTCTCGTATCGCTGCATATGATAGACAGGAGTTGGCTACTTTCCTGGAAGTGAGTATTAGTAATGTTATGTACAACTATGTAGACTTGATGTTCCTAAGTAAAAATCTCTGCACTTAGGCCAATGAGAAAGTATTATTGATGGGATGTTGCAACTGCTTCTTCTAGTCAGAGGAAACATAGATACATACAGTAGAGTAAAGATTCCTTGTTCTTAATTTTTTGTGTTTGGGGCTCTTAAAGTAGGCAGACAGAATTGCAGATATGTATAGTAGATCAAGATCACATTAATCACTTGAACTCTGTACAGCTGGATGGAATTTGATAAAAAGAAGTTTTAGTTGATAACTGTCTTAACCCAAAATTGGTAGTTACAATCTCATGGAGTTTGACCTGTGGAATTTTTAAGTTTAACTTTTAACTCTTGCTTGATTCATGTATACTGTAGTATCCTTCAGTTTTTCTCTGTACTTGTTTCCTCATAAAAAGAATAACAAAATTCTTAGAAATGAAACACACAGACTCATTTAATGTGGTCTGAAGTACTTTTTCTTACTTGGCTACTTGTTTTACAGGATTCAGACATTTGTAGTGCTTAGACTGACTGATGTGATAATACCAAACAGACTGATAATGTTTAAGCATGTTTGATACTCATGAAAGGTGGCCATGTGGATATGAGAGAATTAAAAATTTCTACTTGTGACTCACAAATATCCTGGAACCACCATTAATTTCCTTCAACTCATTGCTGGTTATTACATATACAGTATATATATATATGCCATGTACCATATCCTGGTTGCAGTTTGCTGGGAGGGAAATGTGGCATTGAGATAAGGATTTACAATCCGACCGTGTAATTTGCAACGGTTCGGTTCCAATGAACTTGGTAAATTACAAACCTGCATATTCCTGCTTGATGATGATAAATATGGAGCTGTATTGGTTTGAAAGAAGTCACCATTGACAGCACAGCATGTTGAGTTATATGGTACCAGATAAGGAGTTACAGAAGCATGCTTGCTGGCAAAGACTGGCATACTGAAAGCCAGTGAGTTGAGGAATAATGCTGAAATATTAATCATATACAGTAATGAGGAATGATGGTTAAAACATTAATATTAGATGAATGAAATATTGGCTGAAATTCCCTGTGCAGTATATATGTCTCATGGTTATGATGTCTACACTTATCCATCTGTCCTTCCTTCCTTTACTACCTCAAGAGACCCTTTATGGTCCTGGCAACAGCCTCGGCTAATCCAAGAACACTTTCAATGTAGTCATATTTTGATCTGTTATGTGAAGGCTGGCCAGTGGAGTATTGTGTTTTAGAGTGACATTAGCATCTAGACTATGAAGTGTAGGGTGCTTGGTGTGTGTGTGTTTTATTCTTTTTACCATTCAGATGTCAGAAGTGGTGTGATTTTATGTAACCTTCTTTAACATATAGAGATAATGTGGGAAATATTCTATATTACCTATCCGTAACCCTTTTGGGTAAGGCTGGATATAGCATGTTACTATAGCCTGTGAGAATGGCACCACATCCCTTTTTAATTTGTCAGTGTATCCTTTATATTCACTTCAATGACTTATTAAACATTACATAATAGCCATTCCTATCCTACTCATGTGCATTAAGTAAAGACTGGTGTTAATATGGGGTGCAGGAAACCTTACAAAACCTCCTTGTTGCAGAGTGTTAAGAAAGAAGAGAAGATGTGTAGTTGTGGCGGGGTTGCCTCAACTGCTCCAAGAACAAAGTCTGTCACCAGAAGAATTAGGGAAAGCGTGAGAGGAGAGCGAGTCATCTCAACCTCTGACAGTGAAGTTTGCTCTCTCAAAACTGTACTTGGGAAGAAAGGTGAGCAAATCACCTTTGAGAAAGAGAATCAAAGGATGGAGATGCAATCACTCAGTCATGAGGACAGGAACAGGAGGTCAGATATAAGAAACCCGTATAATAATTCCAGGGACAGCAGTAGAGGTGAAGAGATAGTGACCCCTCACAGTGCTGAGAAATATAAGAAAAAGAGTGTGTTTTCCAGACTAGGATTAAGGAATTCTCAGAGACTTCAAAGTGTGGAGAGTGATGCAAAAGATGACCACTCAGGGAAAGAAAACTGCCAGCCATGCAAAGATGAGATATATACAGTGGCATCATCCCAGAGGTTATCCAGTGAGGGTGTTGGTACTGCATTAACCACCTGGATGCACAACATTGACAAAGGGCTTGATGAACACAGACAACCTTCAGCTGGAAGAGAGGGTGACAGTTCTCAGGAAAGAAAGGAGGATGAGGATGATTCAGGACACATACGAACAAGCAGTAGACAAGACATTTCTGTAAAGGATTGTGACAAGTCAGGTAAGAGTAAAGAAGTTGAAGATGATTCAAGACAAAAAAGGCCAATGAAACAAATAGGAGAAGATAGAAATAAAGAGAGCAAAAATGAAAAGGGTGATTCAAAACTCAAAGTTAGCAACAGGCAAGAGCTGCTCGCAGTCTCTGCATCACACAAGGAAACCGTTGAAATGGCCTTCGAAAGTAGTTGGGTGGAAAATGTTGAAATTACTAAAGGTAATGATGAAGAAATGCTCAGTAAGTCGCTGTACGGTCAGAGGATGCTGGCCAGAATGAGAAAGCAGACACCAGGGAAGAACTCACCACTCTCCCTGCCTTCTACTGCTAAATCACCACTTACCACCTCGACACCATCTCCCTCCACTTCAACACACATCAGCAGCACCTCCAGAAGTACAAAAATGGGGGATACAGAGTGGGGCGAGCCATCGAGAAAACATAAACCTGCCGAGGAACACATGAAAGCTTTAGGCAGTGATGGTGGTTGTGGCAGTGGGGGGCAAGTGAGTGAGGACAGGGGAGTAGTGGAGCCTTCCCCAGTTGTACCAAGCAGAGTGAAGACAAAAAGTACAGTACAGGAGGAAGTCCCAACCTTCATTAGTAAAAGCAACAGTAAATCAAGTTCTGTAAACAATATCATTCACTTAAAAGACAACAGTGAGAGTGTTATTGAACATGGTATAGCAAGAAAGAAGATTGATGAGCAAAATGATATGCTCAGTTCAGTAATGAGTATGACTAGGAATGCCAGACAGGTAGAAAAGAAAGACTTGTTAAATGTTGATGAGAAAAATAGAGCAGGGTTATCAGAACAAAAAACTGAGGTTGAACAAGCATCAATCACCGAGAGGAAAGGTGAGGCAAGTAAAGGAAGACAAACAAAATTACCTGTTATCAAAGACAAATCTTGTGGCAAAATATTTCAAACAGATGATAAGTCACCTAGAAACATTGAATTGTGGAAAGATACAAACCCAGTGAACAAAGAAAAAAGCAAAGAGTTAGTGGAAAGAACCATAATACAAACTCGATCAAGAACAAGCAGCAACTCCAGTAGAAAGGATAAATCCAGAACTGGTGGAGAATTGCATGAAAATAGAGCTTCAGGCATTATAGACACTGGTGGAGGTGAGAAGAGAAAGCAAAGGAGGGAAAGTCAGAGTAGTGATTGTAAGGATAGGGATGTGTCTGTTGATAAAGATGCCAGTGATAAGGCTCAAGAAAATGAAAAAATTGACAAAGAGAATAAAAAAAATAGGAAAGATGGATTTATATCAAGCAAGCAGGATAGGCTTAGAAGGGATAGCCAAGACATGTCACCTCTCATGTTGACAGATAGTGACACACAAAGTGAGGATGAGCAACAAATTTCTGGGATCAGTTCACCTAAATGTGTCAATAGAAAACTTACTTTTAGACCCAAGTCCAATGAGGTTTCCCCATCGGAGAAGCTGAATACTGCTTCTCTGAGCATAAAGACAGTGACAGAAAATGAGTCGGCTGAGGGAACTACAAGACGAACAACTAAAAGAGGCATTACTGGAGGTGAAGAAAGTGAAACAAGGGAACATATTGAGTATGAAGGGGACTCTGAGGGTGATGATGATATAAACCAGGAAAAAACTTCTGGAGGAGGGAGTTGTGAGGAGCCAAGTGTGGAGAGAAGAGCCAGGAGCAGGGGGAATAGGAAACTCAGGCAGAAAAAACAGAAATGTAATCTGAGGGTCATATATTCTGATGAAGAGAGCGATGATAGTGATCTGAACTCGGGTTTGAAAGATAGTTGTAAAGGTGTCTCAAGAAATACATTGTGTGAGAGACGAGATTTGATGAGCAATTCAGACGAGAGTTTATCACTTGGTGAGCAAGGAGACAAATTGGTAAAATTAAGAAGAAAGGTACAAGCAAGGAAAAGCACAAATCATATGTCACCAATAAAGGAGGATGCTGCAGCCACTAGGTCACTCAGTGTCAGTGCAAAGAGAATAGAGAGAGAGAAGGAAAAGAAAAACAGCAGCATAAAACACCAGACTAGTTTAGTAAGTAAATATTCCCAGCATGAACACTCAGCAAGTGATTGTAATAATGTGGAGGATGAGAGTCCAGGTTCTGTCATTGCACTGGGCTCCATCCCCAAGCCTGGAGGTAGTGAAAAGAAAGTTGTAAGAGGTACCGAAACCAAGATACAAATGGTCGACCCACTAGACACAAGAGGTTCTGGCTTTAAAGTGTCCACAGAAGAGGTAAACATGATGTCAGCCCAGGCTAATAATACAACACTTACAGCTACATGCACAGAAGGGGAAGGAACGCTGAAGATGAAAATGAAACAAGTTAGTGACTCTCAGAAAAGTGTCATCAAGTTGCCTGACCAGAGTGTGAGCAAAAGCCAATCCAGAGAAAGCCACATGTCTAGTGATGAGGACAGGTCTGCCTGCAGTAATTCTCATGATGATGATAACAACACAGTAGTGAAACTGAATGTTCGTATTAAAGAGTCAGAACTTGAAAACGTAACAAGTAATGATGCTAAACTTTTCGAAAATAAAAAATTAATTCTTAAATGTGATGTGCAAGAGATGGCACATAATGACCAGGGCAATGATGATGAGAGTAGTCGTGAAGACATTGATGTGTTGGAGTGTAACTTAAGGAATGAGGACATTACAGGCTTGTTTTCACCAAACCATGACAATATCATGGTACCCATCACACCAGCACCACCTTCATGCTCTCAGTCTTCCCCATCACAGAATAAGACAGTTATTAATAATGGTATGCATGAAGCCAGTCAGAATGTGGAAGACTGGTCCATTGATAAGAAAAGCTGTAGTGATGTTCACAGTGAGCTAAGGAACACGTCAGATTGCCAGAGTGAAGGAAATGTAAATGTTCTGGACTCTCTGCTCGGGCCCAGCTACAGTGAATACAGTATGTTCCTGCAGGAAGAAGAACTGCTTTATGATGAAGGCAGTGAGGAGAGTGATGAGAGTAAATGTGAGAGGGAATCAGTCCCATCTCCAGGTAACTTTGCTGATGGTATTTTGAAAGATAGAAAGATAAAACAGGAAAGCGTACTCATATCTAGTTCAAAGAATAGTGAAAGTTCCAGAGAGAACAAGTTAGGAAACAGAGGTGATAAAGAGGACCTAACTGTTGAAAAGAATACATCTAGAAGCAACAACTCGCCCAGAAATAAAGTAGCATCACACACACCCTCACCAGGGAGAGGGTGCCAAGGGCCACTACTCGTTGATAGGACCAAAGACCATTCCTATACCCCCGAAGGTAAGGATCTTTCACCTCGATATGGTCATGGAACGAGTCCCAATGATAGTCGAAAAGAGAAACCTGAGCTTAAGAGAATCCCCAAGCTGAAGCCCAGTAAAAGCACCTCGAGGAGTTTCTCCGAAAAAAGTGTGAGTCCTCTCGAGTGCTCTACCCACAAGCAAAGCAGGGGCCTCTCATCTCACCAGAAAACTGTTAAAGCAGAAAGTCAATTAAAGAAAAGTGATGGTGAGGACAGAGGTAGAAAAATAAAAAACAAACTGAAAAAGAGTGATGGTAAAAATGAGTCGGCTTTGCATAGTAAAGTTAAATCAGACTCTCCAAAGGAGTTTAAAGACAGAGATGCAGATTTGAAAAGAAGAGATAAAAAGGAAAAGAGAAAGGACCCAGTCAGAAAAGATAGTAGAAAGAAACTGTCTGACAGAAAAACAGCGAAAGATTATTATGAAGAGCCATCAAGCAGGAAAAGGAGAACTGATTGTGAAGATGAGTTACCCAGCAAGAGGCAAAGATTGCCAGTGAAAAGTAGACTGAGCAGACCTTCAACAGACAACAAAAATAATACTGCACCTAGAAATTGGAGTCAAACTTCTCCAGACATGGAGAAGTGGCAGAGAGTTGGTGGCAGGCTGGGAGATATACCTGGGGACAGGACACGAACGGGCAACCCATCAGCAGAAAATACCAATGAGGGTGTAGGTTCTAAAAAGGATAATGTAACTCCCAATAAAATTCCTGTTGACCATATCTTGCTAAAGAGCCTCTTGGCTCAGTCCCCAGCCAAGTGTGTCACAGAAGAAGATGAGAAAGAAGAAGGGGAATTAGATGATGATGAAGAGGAGGAAGTTAAAGTAAAAGAAGCTAAACAAGAACTGGCTAAAATACCAAAGAAAGAAACAGAGATTTCTAAGAAAAATTATACAAAAAATTATAAAAAGAAGACAGCTGAGAATTCTAAAGAAACAGACACAAGGAGTAACTCGAAGGCCACAGAGGAGAAAAAACTTACCAAAGAAGTAACAGGCAGTTCCTCAAAATCAGTAGTTCAAAGGCAGTCTCCACCCCAGAGAAAACCAGTCAGCAAGGAAGACTTAGCCCACAGGGAGGCAGATTATCAACGAAAGATGCAAGAGGAACACCGTATAGCTCAGCCAAAGAGAACCAGGAGTAGCCATAGTGGATCAGACAAAGCATCTCACAATCCGTTTGATGGAATACAGAAAAAGGTAAAGGAAGTGAGATGCAAGAACAAGAGAATCAAAGCAATTCAAGATATTACAGATGAAGACAGTATGGAGACTATGCAGCAGACCACAGTAGAGGAACAAGAAACCAAGGCAAGCAAACCACCAAAAGATCATTTGATATCAGAACAAAGTGAACATGCAAATACATCAGACACAACTCGAGCATTAGGTTCAAAAATATCACTCAATGATGAGCAACAACAAGGAAAAATGAGCAGTACTAGTGAGAAAATATTAGCAACATCAGAGCTACAAAAAAGTAACAGCAGAATTCAAATAAGCAAGTGTCAGGATAACATCCCAGCACTTGGCACCAGAATCAGCCCACAGTACCAAGGTCAGCTGGAGGGATGTAAAGTTGTGAAGGAGGGCAGGGTAAACACTCGTAGAAAAACAATGAAAACTCAGCCCAGTTTGTTACGATCTCCTCATTCTGAAAAAGAAATATTCCTTGAAGAACAAAAGTCAGATATAGTTGAATCAAAACAAGGAGAAAGCACAGTCTCCACAAAGGAATGTTTTTCTTCTAAGCAGGAGCTCAGAAAGAAATCACTAGAGTCACAAATTTTTAACGAAAACACAACCTTCCCAAGCAATCTCTTTCAAGTTGTTTCCTTGATGGACCGACCAGTGAAGACATCAGATAGAGGTAACATTACCTCCTCAGCCATTACCTCAGACTTTAATGACACCATTGATCTAATCCTGAAGGAACACAATGATAATTTTGTTGAATCAGGTGGTAGTGATGACTCTGAAACATCACTGCTCCGTTTCATCAGTGCATTAAATAGAGAACGTGTTGGTGAGGAGGAGACCAAAGACACAAGGGAGGCCAGAAACATTGTTGTAAACCATGAGAGAGAGATTGCAGTAGAAGGCAGCAATACAGAGGAAGATATTGACTTGGAAGAGCGTGGGGTTGGGTCAGGGAGTGAATGTTTGTACTCTGCAAAGAAGATTATTGCATGTGTAGAGAGGAGCTGTGTTGATGGTGAGAGACTCCTCATAAGTGAACAAAGTAACACTGAAACCTTGTCCCAAAACGCACACTCCTTTGACCCTCAAGATGAATTCGCAAGCTCACAAGAAAACATGAAAGAGAGTTCACCAAACCGCATGTCATGCATCTCCTTTAAAAATGAAAACCATTTACAGACCACCTCTACAGAGAAATTAAAGTCAAATAAAAGTAAGCAAGAAAATGAAAACAGTTTGTCTGGAAAGGAAGGGACTAGTATTAAGGTGACAAGGGAAAACTCAAACAGTGATTCATCACAGTCTCAAGATGACATGAGTGATGAGGATGCTGCAACTGATGACACAAAGATACAGATTACAGGTGCACCACAATCTGATCATGATGACAGCAGTAAAAGTGTATCTAGGAGTATACCTGGCAGTAGTGATCAGGTATGTGAGAGTAATAATAGGGAGAACTTTGCTTCCCTGGGTCTGGAGTGCAGCAGTAGTGAGAGTGAAGGTGAAGAAAGAGGTGCATGGGTCCAAGACAGGAGCCTACAGGGCCCAGGTAGTCCATTGGCAACGGACAGTAATTTAAAGGATAGAGATCTGTGTCCTAGCCCTTCTGAGCCAAAATGTGAAAAATCTCCAGCCTCCATTCAGTTACTTGATCCATCAGAAATACAGCCAGCAAAAGCACTGCCTCCCACTGTAAATGATTACTCAAGCAGTTCTAGTGATTCTGACTCTGACAGTGACTGTCAGTGTAGTGACTGTGTGAACAAAAGCAGCAGCAGCAGCAGCAGCAGCAGTAGCAGCAGCAGCAGCAGCAGCAGCAGCAGCAGTGGTGACAGCAGCGATGATCACTCTGTAACACTGGGCTCAAACAGTGATTCTGAAGATTCAATATCTGTTGTGTGTGGAGGAGTGAAGCACAACCCTGAGGAAGAGCTAGTGAGACAAGATAACCTTGAAACTTCAGAAAAAGACAGCAGTAGCAATTGTACACACAGCCCTCTGATGTTTTCACCAATTTTGACACCAGAACTTAAAGATGTTGAACAGATGTTAGAGATAAGGCCAAAATCTGCACACAACACTCCCAGAAAATCCCCACTGAAAAAAAATAAATTCAAGAAGTCTCCTCGAAGGACACCATGTAAGAATACTCATTGCAAGAAGACCCCAAGCAAGACTCCCTGTAAGAAGACCCCAAGCAAGACTCTGTGTAAGAAGACACCCCTCAAAAAAACCTGCAAAAAATCTCCATGTAAGAAGACCCCCAAGAAAAAGAAAGAGAAAACTCCATCCAAGTCAATGCCAACCAGCCCAACTAAGACACAGGTTTGTAAGCCAGAGAGAGCTGATGGCACAGTGATAAATATGGTTCAGAGTTCTAAACCCAGTGAAGTTGAGAGGGTACAGAGTCCTGGAGTCAGTGAAGCAGAGGGGAAACAGAGGGCTGTTACCAGTGAGGTAGTAAGAGAACAGATCTCTAGAGCCAGTGATGTAGAGGAGGGTCCTGAGGTGGTGAGCCCTATCATGGCTCCTCTTCCCAGAGTAAATACAAACATCACACTTGTCAAGAGTAACTCAGTACCTAAAGTCAAGAAGGTCTCACTTGATCCTAGGACAAGAACTCAATCACAGATCAGCAGTTCCAAGTCTGACAATGGTAGTGGAGGTAATGGAGTTATAAAGGTTATTGGTTCCAAAGATAAAGTTATTTACATGAAGCAAAAAACATCCCCAACACTAGAAACAAGCTCTCTGCAATCACTTCCCTTGATAGAAACTGTTATCAAGCACAACAGGAGATTCCCAAACTTTAACACAGACTCTGTCATGTCCAGTAAGTTGTCTTGCACCAGTACCTCAACAGTTATATCCATGGTACATGAGACCAGGAGGAAGGTTAAAGCTCAGCCTTCTAGCAGAATACAGAGGAAGGGAGTTACAAGGTCCTTAAAAAAACAGGTGACTGAGGGGGTGGCAGAAGACTGCCATCTAACACCTATCACGAGCAAAACTTCAGTGGCACAGAAGCGACAATTGTCACCGAACAGTTATATCTCAGACACTGAAAATGCTGCTGGGAAGAAAATGAAAATGTCTCCAAATACGTTCAGCAAAGTGTCCCACAGGCAGTTGTTTCCAGCAAAGGAGGACATAGAGGAGGAGGAGGAGGAGCCCCAACACCTCAACCAGGACACTAACAGACCTCAGTCATTGCCCTTGGTGAGGACTGGAATGGTGGTGCCAGTGAAGATTCGTCGTGTTAGGAGACAACTCAACCTAGGATGTGTGGACCCTGTGCCTCTCAGTGTGGCACCAGTCACTTCTGTCAAGGGGTCAGGGGTAGAGGCAAAAACATCAGGTAGTCCAGGATTACGTAGAAGCCCTAGAAAGAAAGTCAAAGGTATCCAGCAGTAAGAGTATCCATAAGTTGTTGTATCGCAATATACAGTCAACAGCATAATTCTACATTGGTTTCACTGTGTATTATTGTATTATTATAATCATGAGTCTAATGATCTGCCAAGCAGATGGGAACAATATAGGGCTATCTCAAATCAAGCTTATGGGGAAAGGTTGTTCTAACCTATAATCTTAAAAGTGCTTAATTGCCAAGGTTTGCCTTGCTCAGTGGATTCATATTCATACTCCCCTGCTGTGAGAACCCTTTCATAGGAACAATCATCAAGTGAAGTAGGAGATTACCAAGGTACAATAGTGAGCATGAAGTGAGACAAAGCTCACTTCAATGAACATCATTTGTTTTTATCGTCGTTAACTTATCAGGTCAAATTTAATTTGTATTAACCCATTGGTAATAGTGAAACTGAACTTAAGTATTTAGAGATGTTGTATATTCAAGAAAATTATACTAGTCTCCCACTTGATATGACACAATTCAGAGTTTACCACTGATTGTTTTCCATTTTCCTCTTGATAGATATAGATCCCCACAAAAGCTGTTCTGTTTATAGGTAAGATAAAATTTAGTGGACCTCATCAAGAATACAAAATTTATGCATGGCCATTCTGAAGATATTTTAACAGATAATACAAAGTTGCGCTGCTCATAAGTACCTACCTCTTTGGATGCACTTTGTGTCCAAAATGTATAAATTGCAATTTCTTAACCATTATGTTATTAAGCTTCTTTTTACTTTAATCATTGCACATTATGGGAATAATTTTTTCTTCTACTAGCTAATACGGCTGAGGCCAGAAATAGATGACCGCTTTAATACACTACACACAACTCATTTCTTACACTTGCCATGATGCTCAGTACTGTTTCTTGTACACATGTAATACTGAAAGAAACTGAATGATTGATTGGCAGTTGATTCTTGTATATAATTTGTTCAGACTGGCTATTCATCTTAACTGAAGCTAAGTGCAGGAACACATTATCATGTTTTCCTTCACAGTCATATTTCATTATTTCTAGTCCAGCCAGGAGATGTGGAGTACACACTGGCCATCCCTCCTGGTGCACTAATTTGGTGCATTTTCATTCTGAGAAAGCATGGAGTTTGGAGTGTGATAGATAGTACTGTACGTAAAATAACGTGAGCTAATGTACAGAAAGGATAGTCTACATTAACGTGGCTATGGTTGCGGGTATACTATACCTTGTAAGGATAAAGTATAAATGGATTAACTCTCAGTATGTGTACACTCGATCAATAAAGTATCGCGCATTTCCCTCGTGAAACATTCTGACACCTAAGATGATGGCAACTGAAAACGAGCTTGTTTATCATGAGCTGTAGCAATCTTTTACAGAACCATCGGACCCCACCTGCGCGATACTTTTTTGAGCCAGTGTACAGTCAGGGACTAAAGTTTATATAACTTTTTTTCTAATTTGTAGGGGAGGTGGCCGAGTGGTTAGTGTTCTGGACTCATATCCTAGAGGTCGGGAGATCGATCCTCTCAGGTGAGGGCCTGAGAATATTTACTCTTCCGATTTGAGTTTGAGGCACTAACTATAAGGCCACCGAACGTAGTAAAACACCCTCGCTGGTACCATAACAGCTGCAGCATTTGGGAATAACCCTCACTTCCCTCCCTCTGTGGCTGGGTACCAGTTCGGAAGTCGTGACGTGTGTGTCTGAGCAGCAGTTGACCTGGGCTACGGTAACGGGCTTGATTAAGCCTATGTCCAGTGTCGGAACATTAAAAAAAAAAAAAAAAAAAAAGTTAGTCTTGCCATTATTACTCTCAGATATTTTTTACAAGATACTGTACAAAGGCTAGATAAAGCTGAAGTTATTTTACACTGTCACCAGGCAGTAACAGCTTCAAACCCCTCTGCTTTTGTAACTGGAAGTATGATTATCCCCAGGGCAAATATGAGGTGAACTTTAGACCCAGACTGTACCTTGAAGCCAATGCTGCCATCTAGTAAGTGTCAAAATGTATTGTTGGCTGGCTAATGCAGAGGGCCACAGCCCCAATGCAATTTGCCTGCTCCCATAAGTTGAATCCGTGTTAAAAACAATTGTAACCCAAGATTTTTTCATTAGTTTCCTTGATTTCATGTACATTATTGTTTTCATGAACCTTTATAAAGTAATAATTCATTATTTAGTTTAGATTATGGATAGTATGATAATGTAGGTCTACTGTACATATTTGTATATAGTATTTGTACTCATTTTAAGATTATATTTATTAAAGAACTGCAGATTATTATGTATGATTATCATTATAAGTGATGTACAGTCTGCAAAAAAAGTTTTGGAACCACTCCTTCGTTAATTTTAACATGGGTAAGCGGTGTAGGGTTGGTACTTCACCAACTGGGCAGCTGGTGCCTCATCATCCGGGACGTATATCGTCTTTGCCCCCCGCCAAGAATACTCAAGAATACTCTGGCCACGGCAGTGACAACTTCTTTATATCAAAAGTTTAGCTGATTTTAAATTAAATTTTGAGTGTTCAAGAACTCTTACTATTAAACTATTCATTAATAAACATAAGGAAATGCATTTGAGTATTTTAGAACAAAAATAACCCTGAAATACCAAGAAAACATAACACTGGGTGAAACTACGTCATCCCTTCTTGAATGCCCATGAGCCACTGAGGCCCTGAGTGACAGTGGCCTGGGGGACGGAGGCCTGGGAGGGTGGCGGAGGTATGACACTCGCCAGTCAGGCATACCAACATAACATCACACTCTCAAAGGGGTGGTTCCAAAACTTTTTTTGCAGACTGTACATGGTCATGGTCAATAAAGATGCCTTAATTATCAAGGTAAACTCTCTCTCTCTCTCTCTCTCTCTCTCTCTCTCTCTCTCTCTCTCTCTCTCTCTCTCTCTCTCTCTCTCTCTCTCTCTCTCTCTTTTTTTGTGCTTTACATCTTTAAGTCAGAATCTTATTAATGATATTTTCTTGCCTCCTTTCATACTTGACAATAGGTGGAGAGCACACCTAAAGGCACGTGTGGGCTACTGTCGTTGAAAATAATGGACTCTTGACAGCTTGATATAGATTTTTGTCTGGGAATGTGGCATACCTTGTGGCTGCTTTCCTATCTTTTGGCATTGGATAATTGACAGCTGAAGTATTTTATTATTTTAATTAAATATCCAACAATTAATTTTAGAAAACCATTGTATAATGCCCAAATGATATTTATGAATTATACACTGGTCAAATAACAGTAAAACAATAACATAACATATGAAGCTTAGCTTAAAAAGTTAGTCCTGGAGATGAAATGGTTTGTGAAAAAATTAGCTTTTCATGTAAAAACTAAAACATTTGTCCCAGCGAGGTAAATGAGAGGAATTTTGCTTTATCTAGGAAACTATAACCAAGTGCTTATATTAAGTAATAAATAGATTAGGTCTGCACTAGACCTTATGATATTATTGTGCATGTGGTGAGGCATGTGTCTACAATGAGACAGCCAGCTTACTCAGTAACTGAGTAGAGACTGTCAAGGAGAAGGAACCCCTGGAACAACATGGGGACAATTCCATGGGAGAACGCAGTAAGGATGAGCAGAGATAGGGTTGAAGAGGAGAGGGTAGGGACAGGATTGTGCAGAGAGGTGACCATCAGCACCACAATGGTAATAATGAGAGCAGCAACCAGGGCAGGCAGGGTAGCTACCCTCCTTTTCACACTGTCCAGTGATAGGTTGTTCTGTTGGGCACTTCTTCGGCTGCACACAGACTGGGTATCTTGGGTCCATGTTAAATACCAGATCACCTGGGCAGCGAGCAGGCACAGGGACGTATTCTCCTCCCTGATTCTTACACTGCAGGAAGTCAGGACAGCATGTGTGGCAGCGAGGGAAGCTGCCTGGGTGATGACAGGTAGTGGAATTCATAGCAGGACCTTGGATGGCAGGGTCATAAGGACAGTCAGCCGGTAGCACACAGTAGGGGTGAGTGGGCACCGTGTTGAAAACCAGTCCCTCGGGACACCTCTTGCTAACCCGCACCAGCCTCCCCTTCTCTTCATAACAGTGGGTATACAGACTGTGGCACCCACCACTACTTTTAGGGAAGAATCCTTCTTGAGTACAACCCCCATCAGATGTGGGTGTAAGGATGGTGGTGTTTGAAGGAGATGGGTTTGGACAGCTGACAACGCATGGAGCATCACTAACACAGGTGAGGCTCTGCGCATCAAAAACTGGGCGTGAGGCGGGACAACGGACACGAACAGGACTTGGAGAACCATTCAGCAGGAAGCATGAGTAGTAGTGGTGGCAGTCTGTTGGGTCCACTGTCACTTGCTGCCCTGGCTTACACCGGGGCTCACACGTATTGAATGCGGGAGGTGTCGGTGCTGGAGGTGCAGGAGTGTGGTGTGACGGGGGTGTCTGTCCTGGAGGTGCAGGAGTGTGGTACGGTGGGGGTGTCTGGGCAGGTGCATCAGTTGGAACATTTGCTGTAACATTTGTATTATTTGTAAGGGTGGCACATGGCTGGTAGCACTCAGTTTTTCCCTCAGCCACACATCTCCTCCTGCTGTAGTGAAAGATGGGTGTGCTCTCAGGGCAAAGTGCACGTACTGGCTTACGAGCAAGACGGTTCACATACACACAAACGTAATAGTAGCGGCAGTCCTGTAGGTCTGGCATCAGTCCACTTGCTTCTCCACAAGTTGCCTCACATGATTCGCCACTTGTGTTGGTTGTGGCAGCTGAGACTAGGGTTGTTTGTTCTGCAGTGCTTTGAGTAGTTATTTGGTTGGTATTAATGGTTGTGGCAGTAGTTGATTCTGTTGTAATAGTTTGTGCATCTTGTGTTGGAGGTCTGTTGGCATCTGGAGACAAAAGTATGGTATCCTCACAAGTTCTGATGCAGGTGGCATCTCTGCGGCAGGTATAGGACTCTAGATGAAAAACAGGGCGGTCTGCAGGACACTTTATCCTTTGGTGACTTACTTTCCCCTGCACCACAACACATAGGTAGTAGTGGTTGCAATCAAGGGGGTCATGTGTGATGCCATTGTGGTCAGCACAGTGTGGCCGGCATGGACCTGGTAGGGTGGTGACAGTGGTTGCAATAGAGTCTAGAGGAGCTGTGGTGGTAATATCACTTGAGTTCCCCTTACATATCACTTCACACACACCATTCTCAGCACAACTCTGACTGACAGGATCAAAAATGGGACGATATGAAGGACAAGCCATTCTTATTGGGTTAAAGTGAGTATTGTCCTCGTTAGTGGAGCAAACATAATAGTGCTGGCAGTCTTGTGGATCTCGGACCAAGGTTTCCCGGTTTTTGCATTCAGGAAGGCATGGGTCACTGGGTGTAGGGACAACCTCGTTCTCGCCAACAGGATTTCCCAGAGGACAAGGTAAGGCACACTTGCCATCACTTACACAAACTCTCTTCTCGTTGTCAAAGTAAGGGCGGTTTTCTGGGCACTTTGAACGGACTGGTATAGGTATGAGACTATTCATGAGGATGCAGATATAATAGTATTGACAATCTGTGGGATCAGAAACCCGAGAGTTTGGTATGACACACTGAGGTAAGCAACTGGAGTGAGATGAATCCCCTTCAAGATACCCAACATCAGAAGTGAGGGAAGGACGGCATGACATGTGACAGGGACCCTCAGAGATGCACCTCCCCAGATCCTGACTAAATATGGGCCGGTCACTGGGACACCTGATGCGTCGCGGCTTGGATATTACATCATTGAGGAAGTGACAGACGTAGAAGTAGTGGCAGTCAGTGGGGTCTGCCAGCCACGAATCAGGTACAAGGCAAGTGGGCCCACATTCAGTTGAGGAGTTCCCCGTTGATGGTTCACCTGGAGGGGTAGAAACGTCCCCCTCACCAGGTTTATGTTCCTCTGTTAAATCATTTAATGGTTCACTGTCGTCATTCATTATTCCTGGTTCTGTCTCTTCTGCTTCTGTCTCCACCAACTCCTCTTCCTCATCTTTATTCCCATCACCTTCGCATGGCACCCTGCATCTGACCCCCTTCAGGCATATTTGTAGCTCAGGACTAAACACCTGTAAAAAGACATGAAGTCAGTATCACTTAGCATACATGGCCAATAAAATGGAAGTGCTGCTGAATTTGTTTCAAAACTTGAAGCTAAAGTTTAATGCTATATATAGAAAACTACTATTATGTACAGAGAACTAGTCTTTGAAAAAGGTATGATCACAAATAGAAAAATGTAATGAACAATCTACTTATGACTGAATGGCGTGAAGTAAAGCACAGTAATCAATAGTGATGCGGGCCAAGCATGAATATTTTCCTAAAAAGTTCCGGTAGTAGAAGAATAAGTTGCAGAAAAGCATTCTATTAAGTTAAGCCATATAAACCATGTAAATCACGGGGGTTATAAAAGGACTCTACCTTTCTCCATATGATTTGCACCAATCTCAAACTCTGACCAGCTGGTGGGTGTATATGTGGTTTAAAAATTAATGGACTTGTTGACGTAACCAAACGGCCAAACATCTGGTACAGTGACTGACGTATTAGTGGGCACGAATGACGAGGAATACGGTCAAGCCTCGTATCGATATTAACTATGGTCAAATAAAGAAATCAGCCTTGAAGGAAACTACAAACCGGCATCTTTTCCGGGCACACGAAGCTCAGGGCCTCCATGTTACCGGTGCTGCCCACGCTGCACTTGTAATACCGCCTGCAATTGTACGGGTTCTGCAGACGTGCATTAGCAGCATTGCAGAGTACTGGCGCTGTGCAGCTTGAAGGGGTTTCTGGTGTGGTGGGGAGGACGACTGTGGTGGTGGAGGTGGTAGTAGTGAGAGATGTGGTGGAGGTGAGGATAGGCGTCAGGCTGGCTGGCAGTGTAGATGGCTGCACGTCAATGGATGGATAGATGGATGTAGCCGGGAGTATTGAAGCTTCGACAGCCGGCAGAGTGGATGGCTGGACAGTAGAAGCTGGAATAATGGATGGCTGAATTTCAGTAGCCGGGATATTGAATGGCTGATCAGATTCTATTTGCACGAGTGTTGGTTCAGAGCCTGAGGTTAGAGCTAGAAAGGTGGGGAATAGGTTCATATTTATGCCTCCTGGGGCTGGATTATCAAAAGCTTGGAAAGTGATGACAGGAATGGTTATTGGCTTAGTGATCACTGAAATAGATATGGGTTGGGTGATGACTGGTACTGATATTGTTAATGGTTTGTTTATGGTAGGTAGTGTTATCAATGGTTTAGTTATGGTAGGTAGTGTTATCAATGGTTTAGTTATGGTAGGTAGTGTTAGCCATGGTTTGGTTATGGTAGGTAGTGTTATCAATGGTTTGGTAAAAGAAGGAAATGCAGGAAATGTCAGAGGTTTTGTAGTAAATGAAGGTATAATAAAGGATTTGGTAATAGTTGGCAGAGTAATGGGTGTTGTTACAATGACTGGAAAGAAAAATAATGGATTGTAATTTGTACCTGGAAAGGGTTCTAATATGACATCAGACGCGTTATCATCGTCACCTGGATAAGTAGATGGTTTAACTGCGATGGCTGGTATGGTAGACGGTTTAACTGCGATGGCTGGTATGGTAGACGGTTTAACTGCGATGGCTGGCATGGTAGATGGTTTAACTGCGATGGCTGGTATGGTAGACGGTTTAACTGCAATTGCTGGTATGGTTGACGGTTTAACTGCAATGGCTGGTATTGTGGATGGTTTGATGGCCTCTACTGGAATAGTTGATGATGGTTTAATATCACCTGGTAATACCGATGGCTTAACACCGATGACCGCAGGTAATGTTGATGGCTTAACACCGATGACTGCAGGTAATGTTGATGGCTTAACACCGATGACCGCAGGTAATGTTGATGGCTTAACACCGATGACTGCAGGTAATGTTGATGGCTTAACACCGATGACCGCAGGTAATGTTGACGGTTTAACAGGGATGGCTGGAATAGTTGATGGTTTAACAGGAATGGCCGGTGTTGTAGTTGTAGGTTTAGCATCAGTTTCAGCCGGTAGTGTTGATGGCTTTACAATAGTTGGCGGTTCAGGGATTGGAAATGTAGTTATATCAGGATGTGTGGTTTGTTCTGGTTTAGGAAATGGTTTAGTTCCAATTATATCAGTTTCTTCTGGTTTTGGAAATGGTTTTGTTCCAATTATACCGGTTTGTGTGGTTTCTTCTGGTTTTGGAAATGGTTTTGTTCCAATTATCCCAGTTTGTTCGGGTTTAGGAAATGGCTTTGTTCCAATTATACCAGGTTGTGTGGTTGTGGTGGTAGTTCCCGAGTCTGTGGTGACCTGTGTGGTAGTTGATGACTCGGGTGTGGTAGAGGTCAAGTCTGCTGAGGTTTCTGTTGTTGTGGTAGATTGTGTGGTAGTGACTGGCTCGTCTTTGTCTGTGGTAGATGATGTGGTTGTGGTAGATGGTGTGGTTGTTGCTTCCTCCTCTGGTGTGGTAGTGGATGTGGTTGTGGTAGATGGTGTGGTAATAGCTGGTTCCTCTGTTGTTGTGGTTGTGGTAGAGGTTGTGGTAGTGGCAGGTTCCTCTGTTGTTGTGGTAGATGATGATGTTATGGTAGATGGTGTGGTAATAGCTGTTTCCTCTGTGGTTGTAGTAGGGGATGTAATTGTGGTAGAGGATGTGGTTGTGGTAGATGGTGTGGTTGTTGCTGCCTCCTCTGTTGTTGTAGTAGGGGATGTGGTTGTGGTAGATGATGTGGTTGTGGTAGATGGTGTGGTTGTTGCTGCATCCTCTGTTGTTGTAGTAGGGGATGTGGTTGTGGTAGAGGATGTGGTTGTGGTAGATGGTGTGGTTGTTGCTGCATCCTCTGTTGTTGTAGTAGGGGATGTTGTTGTTGTAGATGGTGTGGTTGTTGCTGCCTCCTCTGTGGTAGATGGTGTGGTAGTAGTTGTGGTAGTGGAAGGTGTAGTTGATTGGGAACCTGTAGTAGTGGTGGTGGTAGGGTTTGCCGTGGTTGTGGTTGCAGGCTTGGTTGATTCGGAAGCCGTTGTTGTGATGGCTGCGGTAGTGGTTGATTCAGAGGCTGTGGGTGTAGTCGTAGTTGTGGTTGTTGTTGCTGCAGTGGTTGTGGTGGTGGTTGTAGCTGTGGTAGATTCAGATGTTGTTGCAGCTGTAGTTGATTCGGAGTCAGTGGTTTCTGCCGTGGTTGTGGTGGTGGTTGCCTCTGTGGTTGGTGTTGTGGTTGTGGTTGTTGTCGTGGTTGAAGGACTGGTAGAAGGCGTGGTTGATTCAGTGGTTGAAGAACTTGTAGAAGGCGTGGTGGTTGTGGTCGTGGTTGAAGGGCTCGTAGAAGGCGTGGTGGTTGTGGTCGTGGTTGAAGGGCTCGTAGAAGGTGTGGTGGTTGTTGACGGTTTGGTGGTGGTAGTGGTAGTTTTTGTGGTTGTTGTTGTAGCAGTCGTGGTTGTAGGCTCTGTGGTAGTCGTAGTACCCGATGATGTAGGAGGTGTTATGGTTAGGTCTGGTGGAGGGAGAGCACCGATGCAGGTATGGTCATTGTAAGTAATCTCTGTCCAGTTGCCAAAAATATTAGAGATCGTAGGGCGACAGGATTTGCGACAACGTGCCATTCTTAAGCATCTTCGTCTGTAGCGACTGAACATGGGTGTCTCTTCTGGACACTTGCATCTCAGTAGTTGCAAATGTCCACCGAGAATCTCCCGCCAAACGAAGTAATGGTGACAAGACGTCCTGTCGATTCTGACTGCTCCGGCGCGGGGACGGGTGGGGAGGCAGATTCCAGATCGGGTCTGTAAACAAATACAAGTGTGTCTTTAGTGACGTGGTACTGGTACTGTACAGTTAACCTGGCAAATGTTGACACAGACAAAGATGGAGGTGCTTCCGTGTGGCTCATTTGCATGCTAGGTAACGGCGAATCTCATTTATTTCATTAGCAATAATATGTTGTAGTCCAAGCATTGTCAGTACCCGTATGAAAGTTTTTGCTTCGAATACTAGAAGTATAACAAATAATATAATGTGTGAATATTGCAACTGAAAAGGTATACGACAAACAATAGATTAAAATGTCTGAAGTCAGAAGTTTGTCACCAGAAGAAAAATGTTAATTAGACAGTACAAAAGGACTCGAATGCATGGACAACGACGTAAATTTAATAGATATTGTTTAAGTATTTTTTATTTATCAGAAACATAATCGGAATGTGTTGGGTTGTTTTTATAAGTATTAGGCTACGGTTAGCAAATAATTATTTCTGATTTTATACTGATCGCGTAAGGGAAGTATATAGGACAAACATTTAATCAAAGAATGAGATATGAAGGCAAGAGAACATCGCCTTCCCAATATTAGAACCTACTACTTAAAAAAAAAAAAAAAATGCATTAAGTACAAGGGCAACGCATCACAACTCACCATTTCTTCGTCCTCATAATCGTAGTCGTCCATCATGCCCATTTCGTCCATCATAGCCATTTCTTCCTCCGTCAGTTCCTCTAACAACTCCTGTGGGATTGGGTCGGCTCGGGTGGAGGGAAGCAGCCCCGTCAACACCATCACCAACGCCATCACCGCCACACACCACGCCTTCTTCATCCTCACTTATGTAGGGCTTCTGCTTCTGTGTGTCCCGGGTTCTTCTCCCAGCAGTTGTGGTGCCAAATATGCTGACTAGTTCACGCCGACAGTTGTGGTGCTGACTGGCTCACACTAAACTTGTGGTGGACTTTGACTGACGGTAACAGTTGTGGTACGAACCGATCCAGGAGTTATTACATGGTTGTTGCAGCTTGGACGTAGAGGGAGGTCGGCAGGTATGACACTCGCAAATCAATTCTGGTGTTCGTAGAGACTTTCCTTTCCTTTTTTCACACGACCGTCTCCAGTAACTCCAGACAATCACGATAACCAGCAAATTTTATTACTGTTTCGGTATATTTCGTGCGAGGAAATAGTAACTGCTTATACGGTTTCCACGTATACTGGGGTCGACCGGTTTCAGTCAGTTAGTGGAGTATATCTGTAGAATGGGTGAGTCCATCCTATAGGTAGCAGGACTGGAGACGTGGCTGGAGCAGAAGGAAGGTGGAGGGTGTTGATGGCAGCCCTCCTGACGCTGATATCACGGCAGGACATGTTACTTCCTCCCTTATGTACCTGGGAACGCGGCCACTGACCTCACCCTACCCCCACCTGCACTCTCTGCCCCCCAGCTGCCCCTTCCTACCCCCTCACCTGCCTTCTCTGGCCCCCATCTGCCCCTTCCTGTTCCTCCCGTCACCTGCCTTCTCTGCCTCCCACCAGGCCTCTCTGCCCCCCTCCACCTGTCCCCAGTTGCCCTGTCTGCCTTCCCTCCTATACACATACTTATCCACCCATTCTCATTCTCTGTCCCCACCTTCCCTACCATCTGTCCCCACCTACTTACCTACCTAACCATCTTCCCACTTGCCCATTTTTCCTCAGCTTCCCCCCTTCCCATTTCTGAATCTGTCGTGCTTACCTACACCTCTTTCTACCCTCCTTCACCCCCACCAACCCAAGTCCTTCCTCCACCCCAACTTATGCACACTACCCTCCTTTTCCCTTCGCATCTCATCTCCCTCGTCCCCCACGGTCCTCTATCTGCCTGGGTTGTGTGTGTGTGTGTGTGTGTTTTTTTTTCTTTTTTTTTTAATTTAGCCCATGTTGATTTTCAGTTTCCGTGACATCTTTAAATTTTGGGATTGGAGTTGGGCCTGTTTATATTATTATTATTTTTATTTTTACTTTTGAGGAAGGCTGTTATAATGATCAAGTCATACCTACCTACCTCAGGCTTTTAATTTACACACACACACACACACACCACCCCCTTGAGTCGCGACAGAGGGAAAGATGACTGTGCTCTCTGCAACTCCCCCCCCCCCCCCTTCCACTTCCCCCCTTCTTCTGCCCCTCCCCTCTACCTTTCCTGATCTTCCATACCCAAACTTCATTGTGGTAAAAGCTATTAATGACCAAGGCGGTATTTGTTTAACTTGACAGTTAGTAATACGGTACTTGCACAGGAAATTATTACATTAATTATCCCTCTTGGTTGGTGCTTGAGTAGATTCTAATGCTTCTTGACTCGATAATCAAAGGAGAAAAAAAAAAAAACACACACACACACTTGAGGGGACGCTCACCCCCTCAGCTCTCAACCAGAACGCTCACTTGTTTGTTGTGTGGGGCGTGAACGTGAGTTAATCTTGCTTGTTAGTTGTAGCCACCACGAGAACGGCACAGTTGTACGCCCGCTAGATCAGCAAACACAAGTTCTTCATCGTCTCGGCTTTCTATACGGTCACTGAAAGAGACTGGTGGGACAAAGATAGGTCACTTCCGCCATTTTGATGCCTTTGTTGCACTCTACATCATTTACAAGCCTATAATTTTACAAAGTGTTGTTTATTGTTTAACAGAGTACAGTCAGTCTAGACAAGAAGAGCCACTAATTCCTTTGAACTAACCTAGGAAATGGGTTATACATAAAGGCAGCAGTAGTGGCCCTGTTTTTTAAGCATAATTTGGGGGAGTCAGCAGCTTTCCAATTCGCCTATGTAAAATTGTTACTCCCATAATCCGTAGACTTCATAAAACCACACGGCATTTCTACATTACTCTGCCATCATGAGCGCAGTGTGCAAAGTAAACATCAAAATGGCGGAAGTGACCAGGCTGTTTATATAGTATTTCTCCAGGGTTTCTTCATCCACTCTTGCTGCAGCCACTCGGGAATATTTGTAGAGCAGGGAGGTGTATAAACGCATGTCCTGTGATGAGGTGGTTGGTCAGTCACCGTTATCTTTCTCTTTGCGGGTGAATAAGAGGTCCCACCAGCATCTCCATCTTCGGCTCTCCCACAGGCCAACTCACGACGCCCCTGTGTAACTAACTGATCGTGTGGTGGCCCGACTGATGGAGAGAAGGGAAGGGACGGAGACAAAAGGTAGGTACATACACCAACCCTGGCTTCTCAGACGATCATAATGCTTGCTCAGGATATATACGAGGAAGTCAGAGGGGAACACTACATATGGCTTTGACACTATCTTTTCTTTTTTTCAAATCCCATCGTCGAAAGTGATGTTTTGAGCTGAACCTATATTAATTATTGTTTTCCGCGTTTGTTTTGTTACGTCGAAGTAATGATGGTTTAGGTTCGTACCGTATAATTTTTAGGTGTTTAAGCAGACCACTTCTGCTACATGTTTTACATATGAACTCTTCCTATTTTAATTTTTATGGGAAAAGGAGTTCTGGAACTTATGAGCGATATGGTGACTGTCTTGTATAGTGTCTTCACATGTGAATTAAATTTTATGTCTCATCTTTCTTTATGTGTTGTGGGCCATTGTCTGTTGTATTTGTCCAGGTGTCTGGTTCTTACAAGTCATCACGCGAGAGAAGGAAAATATCAAATAGGTCCGGACAAGAACAGCAGACATTTTATTAAATAAGCGGGTAATATTTTTTAGCCAGACCCAATATTGGTTTACAGTGCAGCAGTGGCGTCCCTCCAACCTTACCTAGTCACTCTGGTAAGAAAACTATATAATTAAAGACGAATTATTTATTTTTCTCCACACATTGAATTAACTCTCTGCGTGTAGGCTACACCAAGTCCCCGCACACTTTCCAGAAAAAAAAAAAAAAAATGGAAGAGATCATTAGAATACAGTAAGACCCCTGCGTCCAGACTGACCCGGCCGAGAAGGAAGGGAATACTCGTAGGTAAAATCTGGGTTAAAGGTAAAATCTGGGTTAAATCACCATGGAACCGGGTCAAATGGGAGTGAGGCTATACCTACCTCCCTGTCTACACCTTCCCTGAGTTTTCCCTTCCTGGTGCAGTGGAAATCTAAACTCCACGAAATTTGAATAACGAAATACTGTCTGGAAAATGAGAAGTAATATTCACATTTATTCCGAGGTTCGTTGAAAATCCTTTCAGTACATTGACTTTACTAGGAGTATATACAGTTCATTTACCTTTGGGTAACGTCATACGATTTTAATTTTCAGCAAAGAAGGTTCCAAAATAACAAGTTTTCTTTCTTTATTGATGCACTGTCCTGTCGAAGTTTATAGTTTAGTGATGGCTTTGAAATTTCTCTGCAAGCGAGTTGGCTCGTTGTTTTGTCCTCTTTTAGCTCTGACGGTGTGTTGCCTTGTCGACCTCATGTTCTTTTACATTCTTGTGTCTTTCCTTAATTTGTCCGAGTGTTGGCCTGTCGAGTCACGGGATAGCAACACGCTGCATGGTTCTGCCTGCCTGCGCTGTCTAGACTTGCATTAGGTTGGGGTTTAGAGGGTCAGGGGCCAGGAACACAGTCATTTAGGACGCCAGTGACGCTTTGAGGTCAGCAGTGGTCATCTACCTTTCCACGAGACCCCCCAGCAGGTTTCTAGTCTCATCTCTTCCTTAAATCTTTTCCTCACTCGCCATGCAAATGATTACTCTGTCCACGTCTCTGTCAGTTTCTCCCCCTGTTTGTACCTCTCTTCCTGTTTGTCTCTGCTACTCTCTCTCTCTCTCTCTCTCTCTCTCTCTCTCTCTCTCTCTCTCTCTCTCTCTCTCTCCTTGTTTTACGAGTAAATCATTCTCCCTGTCTATTTCTCACTTCCTGTTTGTTTTTCTTTGCACATCTCTTGTTTGTCTCTGTGTCTCCTTTTCCCATTTGTTTTTGTCTTGCGGTATCTTTTTCCGGTTTGTCTTTGCGTATACCTACGTAACCTACGTAGCACTTCCTGTTTGTCTTTGAGCCTCTCTTTCCGTTTGACTTTGCTTCTTCGACTGTCTTTGCGTCTCTCTCTTCCTGTGTGATGCTGCGTCTCATCACAGTCCATCCATCTCTTTGCTGTGTGTTAATTGCTCTAATGCCAAGTGCAATATCATATCATTAAATCCTGTCATCTGTTGTCGTAGAAGGAATCGAGATTTCTATAAACAAACAAGTGATTGTGAGGACAGACGTAGGTTGTGGAAAGAACGTGGAGGAGGAGCAAAAAGAATGGGGAAGGGTGAAAGAGGAAAGAAAGAAGGGGGACGAGTGAGAGGGAGAAACAGGAAAGAGGATGGAGGAATAGATGATGAAGGAAAAGTGGATGGAGGAGACGGAAAACAAGTGAGACTGTAGGAAGAAACAATTGATAATAATTATAATGATGATGATGCCTAAGAAAAAGAACTTAAAGGAAGGAGAAATATAAGATGAAGGGGAAGGAAAAGAAAATAAGAACGAAGACGATGGCGAAGAAAGAAAGAGGTTGAAGAAAGAGAAGAAAGAAAGAGTCAGTGTGGAGACGGAGGGAATGTTTGATCAAGGGGGGGGAGACTTTTACTGTGGACATGTTAAACATTAGGCTATTCAACCCTTCTTCTTCCTCTTTTTTTTTCTCTCTCTCTCTCTCTCTCTCTCTCTCTTCGTCATCATCATCATCATCATCTTTTATGGTCCCGTAGATTTACACCCACACTCATCATCATCATCATCTTTTATGTATATACACACACACCGTCATCATTATCATCATCAACTTTTATGGTCCCGTACATTTACATGCAAACGCACACATATAGCCTACAATCTCTCTCTTTTCTTTTAATTTTCTTTCTTTTGCAAACCCGTATTTAGGCTACCTCTCTCCCTCACATAGTTCATCCCTCTTCTCCCTTGACTCTCTTTCACTTCACCCTCCCTTTATCAGGATTTTTTTTTTATTATTCATTTTCACCTTCCTAGGAAGTTATTTTTTTTTTCTTAGCAGGAGTGTGCAATAGCTATGTGTGGATTTTATCAATTATTTGTATATGTTTATTTATTTATTTTTAACGAGTAAAGAAGAGCCTCGTGACTGATATCAAGCAACTCATTTTCAGTAGAGCCTGTAGAGGTCTGCTGGCAGGATCACGTGGATGCAGAATCTAGACTACAAATTTATCTTACTTTTAACCTAAAATTGTCATCTTATTGGAATATTTTAGAAAAATCAGTAGCCTTCCAGTTCGCCCATTAGGTCTACAGCCTGGCAGGTTCCTTTGTGTGTCCTAATCTAATTAAAAGACAGAGAATTAATTATCAAATACATTTTATTGTGTTTCTATGCACGTATTATTGAAAGTCAAATGTATTTCGAAAACAAAAAGGCTACTTATGATAAACATGATAAACTTTACTATGATGGTACCTGTAATTTAACTTCAGAATTACTCATGGAAAACATTTCTTAAGAGTTAATATTTACAGTTATGTTATGCTACTGAATGATTAATGAACTTCACGATGCTTATGGATTAATTTATATAGAACTTAGCCATAGAATGTACAGACCGTGCCTCCGACAGAAAAATCATCTGGGGTGAGTTAGAGAACAATGAGAGACCGAATTAGTCAGATGATATCCCAAAACAAAAAATAATAAATTCCACTGTAACGAAAGAGTACTGACTTCCTGCTGACTACCTCGCTTTTTTTTTTTTTTTTTTTTTTTTTTTTCTATATGTTCCGCTGAATGATATAGTTGTGAAAGGCAGGATTTTCATTTAGTGTTCACGGTTTTTGCATGAAAAAGTTCCATCATACCCATCGACCCAACTTTGAAAATATTTAAATGCATCATAACAGAAATATATATAATAGTAATAGATAAATAACATAACACAATCTTATTTCTGTATGTGACCAAACAAGTAAAAAATTCATGTGAAATTAAAAATAATCTTTCCTGTTTTACTAATAAGTTACCAGATTTATAGTTTTAATACTGAAAACCTGTGTAGGGGTGGAGCTTTTGCAGGGAACTATAATTACCTTGAAAAAACAAACACATAGACACCTACAGTAATACTTTAAAAAGTAGCCTACACATACAGCTGTCAAATACGTGTCATTCCTTGTGTAGCCTACTCTCCTGCCGTATAATATTCTGCTCTTAGCACTCTCACGCATCATCATAATTAATGTTATAATATATTTGTTATAAGGTGGAAGAATTACAGCTCGACTGTCTCTCGCACTCACCCAAGACCGTCAATCATGGAATTACCCACATATAAACACCCCAATCCCTTGTTTTCATTCACTCAAACACACCGTCATCAAAGGCAGATCTGAGTTTGTGTTCGTATTCATTATTGCCTCTGTCAGCCTCCTGTAGGTAGAAGAGGACCTGCTGTATTTTCACTCTAGCCAGGCACCTCGACCTATCAGACAGCTTCCTCAAGGCAGCCGTTATGTATCGACCATAAACTTCATCCTCATTATCTTTACGAGAGGAGACTGAGGTACTGGTGGAGGCTCTGTTTTGTTTACCTGTTTCCTGGGCCACATTATCACTACTAACAGGTGGCACTGAGGGTGTTCTTTTAGGAGTTCTCGAGCGTTCTTTTTCAGCCGGGGTCTCCCTTCTGGGAAGTGAAATAGGCACTCGATTTATTTGCTGGTGGGGAGGGTGCTGATCTGTATTTCTGTAGATTATACTCTTGTTGTTGTCTTTGGAATTGGTGTTGTTATTGTTGCTAGTGTTCAAGTTGGTCTTGTTGATGCTGCTGGTGGTGTTGTTGCTGGTGATATGAATGATATTGGTGTTGCTGCTGCTGGCTGAGTTGGTGTTGTTTTTGGTGGTGGTCCCTCCTTGTTGCGGTTTAGGCAGGATATCACAGGCCATCTTTGTTCTGATTTGTATAGGCTTGTGATTAACAGGTGTGTGACTCACTGGTGTGTGGTTCACTGTTCCGGGGAGCATCAATCGGATTCTCTCTGGAATGGAATAAAAATATGTGAAAAAAATTAATAGAAATGTGTTTTTCATTCATATACAAGCCATAAAGCCGCCGACATGATGGACAGCACTGACATGGATGTTGCCAACACAGTGGTCATAGCTGACATCATAGTCCCAACCAATGTCATATTAATCACTAATATTGAATTATATTTTATATTGGTAGACCATGGCTTGGTGGTCATAAATGAAATACAGAATTTATGTATATATGTCCACACTAAAAATAACCAAACTTACTGTTCCCTAACATGGCTTCTCCTGTAGCACTATTGAGAATGTTGAGGCGGAGCTTGAGCGGAGGTATGTTGTCTGGTTGATGTGCCCTCTTAGTATCAAGTTTTAGTTGTGCTTTGGGTGGTGATGTAGGCTCCTGGGGAGGTGATGGGGGTTTTGTAATTGGTTCCATCTCCTCATCTGCCCACTCCACCTCTTCTTTAATAGGGCATCCATCCACCAGGGTGTTGGGTTGGTCGCTGTCCAAGTCATGGGTAGAGTGGCGGAGTTCCTCTTCCTGCTTTAGGCCCTCGAAGTAGTCACTGTCATCACTCATCCTTGCCTCACCATCAGCCAGCTCTGCTCTTGGGCTGTAGAAATAGATAAAACTTTAATGGCAGTGCAAATAGATTGGGTTATACATTATGCAGCCAGAAGAGATGGAGAGGAGGTATAACAAACTCTGAGACTGAATTGGTGTTCAAATAACATTATGTATTACCTACTCTTCTGGGCATACCCAGAATTCTGTAATTAATTCACGAGGAATAAAGCATGTCCTAAACCCTTAAACTGCGGGTGTAGACAATTGTCGACACCCACATTTTTAAAAAATATGTGCCCCCCCGATATACGTGATTAGGCTCACACCAGAGGGTGTATGTGCTGAGGAGTTCTCATGAGTCACATCAGCCTTGTCCAGACAGTGTAGCAATATCTATCAGTGTGTGAGAATGTATACACGCTATTAGACGCCAAATGTTTGATTATGTTTTGAAATATATGCCCGCAGTACAGAGTTGACGGGCTCAAATATGCCTGGGGTTAGTGGGTTAAGGAAAAAAAAACAATTGTACTTGGTCAGACAGACCTTTTACCACAAGGGAAAAGGAAAGAAAGGAGTACCAAGCACGAAGGAAAAATAAGGAAAGAAGAGGCAGTTGAAAAGGGGAGAGTTTAGCTCGAGTCCGAAATTACGCCAAAACTCTTATAAAAAGGTACTGCTTACATCTTTGCAGGCCATACAGTAGCTATAGGCGGGGGACGAGGAAGAAAGAAGACTACACTAGACCTGGAAGGCAATGGCCTGTTGCACAAATGGTGCAAGCAAGATACAATGCTAAACAACTAATGTATAATTATGAGGTAATTGAGAAGTACAAATGTGTGTATTGTAGGTATAACATAGCCTTCAATTATTGATAATTATATTTAGGATGACTCATACCATGAAGAGGGCAATACTGCAGAACCATAGTTTCGCATTTATTTCCAGCAGATAAATCGCTTCAAAAACACCAAATGGCAACTCTCTGTAGTTAAGGTATGTGGTCCCCTATTGAATCTGCTGTCCAAGGCTACAGTGAACAACTGAATATACCCCGCCTAACCGAGTTTTTTACATTAAATCTTCAGATTGTTTTGAGGCTGCGGCTACGTCAAAGTTTATTCATATTATTCTCGTTCAATTCGTTGTCAATGTATAAGCAGATCAATAACAAATTTAGTAGTTTAGATGCAGGACACATAATGAATTAAGTGTAGGCCTAGCTATCCTAAAGTTGTGTGTGTAATAAATCTGCCATTATCAGCGAATTTTCGCCAGAGTAAAGAAAAAGCTATATCACTACCTACCTGCATCTATCATGTGATGCTTGTTTCTCCGCCTCACTTTTCAAGGGCTTGTGGTTAACGTGGGCGGTGAGAAAATCCATCTGGTCGAAAAACTTCCACTTTGGTCTTTTTGTATAACCCTCCCCGCCTGGCCCACTCATACCGCGTTTGTTTCTCACATAAACATCTCTCAATGTGCGCCACCTTTCTTTACACATTTTCCACTCTCCTGGCAGCCCTAGCTCGTTTGCGATAGCCAACCAGGTAGTATTACACTTCTTGGGGTCTTTGTAATCAATGGAACTAATATCGTACAAGTGGGGATACCGTTTAACCTTTTCTATCAACGTGTCCACACACAGAGGACGGCAGTCATTCTTTTTTCCAACACTTGAGTTTTTCTCCGTCATTTTTAATTTCACACTTTAACACTTGGTAACACTTGAGCCACAGGTGGTGGGAAAAACCATGGAATGTTGAGGAACAAGGAGAAAATGTTGGAAATAGTGAGGATGGTGAGAGAGACACAGTGTACGACTACTCACACCCAGCAGATGTGTATCGACGTACGGCAGCGGCTTTGTCCGCCGAGGAGGCCAGCCTGGTCCTGTTGCTGTACGACCAATACTTTACTATCACCAAAACTCTTTCTGATGCTTCAATAAACCATTTGTCAATAAACAGTTAATTCCGCGGTTGGTGTTTGTAGTAGATATATGAACACAATTACCCATACCTATTCCAGAATTGCTAGACGGGAATAAAAGAGCCTATAATAAAGGTAAAGTGCCATAGACAGTGACGCCAGGGCCAGGTGTTGTCGGGTGTGTGTCGGCCAGTGTCGGACATGCTCGGCTCTACAGGTGGGGCGTTAAATAATAAAAATTATAATTATTCATAATTCACGCCAATGACGACGTTCATTACGTGAAAGTATTACTTTATTAGTATGCCACATTATTAAGACAAATAACGTACTTTCTGATCAAATATTGATGTGTTGCACCAAAGGGTGGGACAAAAATTATGGGCCCTATGCAAGAATCTCTGTGGTGCGTACGATGACATGGTACCAGTACGACGGCTTTATTGTTTTTCTATGGACCCATCGTATGCACCATGAATGTTCTTGAATATGGCCCTATTTACCAAGTTGATCAGCTGCATGACAAACTCGGCCAAACTTTATTTCACTTATTAACAAACATTGCCGAGCATTATTAAGAAACACATTCAAATTCAATTAAATGCTAAGAAATACACTATATTTTTCTATTGACATTTAGTGGAAGTGTATATACTGGTCATATTTACCGTCATAACATGTAAAGGAAAGACACAACTCACCCAATATTGCAAGTATGTGCCAGCCGAATTATCCTAATAAAATCACATGAAAAGATGCTGCAATTGCAAATCTTCAGTGCAGTGTAATTTATATTTTTATAGTAGGGGCGGGCTAAACGAGTTCAGTTTACCCCAACACGCTAATGGTAATCCTCAAGTTAAGCCACAGAGATGTAAACCAAAATTTTCAGTTGTATCATATTGTTTTTTTCTTTATTTTCTTTTTTGTACAATCCATTATTCCCTGTTTTTATGTTTACTAATGATATTATTGGGTGTTCTACTCATGGATGACCAAATTATTTGAGCAATGAACTTTTAACCCGACCTGACCTATTCTTACCTGACCAAATTTAACCCAGTCTGTCGTAACCCAAAGCCAAAAAATATCTCTCGGCTTTAGCCTAACCTATCAATAATTGCGAGCAAAATATGATGAAAACAAAATCTAAGGATAAACTATGGAATCACTCCTCCATCTCTTTGTGTGTTATTTGGGTGGGTGGGGAGAATCCTCTTGGAATGTAAGGATTTGATGTTTTTTTATGAATTGATTGCCGGAAATGCACACTATTGGTGCTGAAGAATGATGCCTAGGTTAGGACTGAAGGACTCCACGGTTAGGATCAAAGGAAGCCAAGGTTAGGGCCAAAGGATACCCTGGTCGGTAAATATTGAAAGAATTACCGTTATTGTGTACGGATTTTCTACCTTCATTACCCACGTATTTAGACAATTCTAAGACTATTGTTTTCTTCTATGGCATTTCCTCCGCAAATGCCCCATTTCCAAGATAGGGCATATTCAAATGGGGCATTTTGAAATTAGCCTGACCTTACCTAACCTAACCTAGACCACATCAGACTACCGGGACCTAACCTGGGCAGAATACTGGGACCTAACCTGGGCAAACTACCAGGAAATAACCGTGGTAAAGTACAGGAAATGACCAGGGCGAAATCTGGGACTTAGCCGGATCTGGCAACACTGTTACAAAACGGTAATTCTTTCAATAAATACCCCCTGGTCTAGGTTAGGTTAGATCAGGTCAGGTTGGTTTGTCTGCCTGGAAATACTCATTACAAAATGTAAACAAAATACATTATTTCTGACAATTCATTATAAAAATTATAATCCTAACATTTCAGGATGATCCCCTCCCCCCGAAAAAACAACATAAAGTAATGGAGGAATGATTCCATAGTCTTACCTGTACACTGCTTAAATATTTTTTCTTAGGTACAGTCGTGGCACATAGTCCTTGACCAGACCTCCCCATACATCCTGGTCAAGGACTACAGTATCTGCCGTGACTGTACATTGTCCAAAAATGGATCAAGATGAGCAAAATGGAATCTTCCCTTAGTAAATGTAATGAGCAGCAGGTTGAGGAGGAAGAATCAGCTTGTAAATGTAAATCTCACACTGGTAGGTCACCAAAGAGATAAGTGCAGAGATAGCCGGCATCAGGGCAGGAGGAAGGTTTTTCAGACAAGTTCATGATTAATGGAAAATTACCAATTACTTTGTTTTGATTCAAACAGTAAGCAAAAGATAGCACAGGGAAGCATTTGAGGGGACAATGCACCAGAAGACAAAGTTGTTCATTTTTTCAACACTTTAAAAAATTGTAATAACTTAACTACTCTATTGGCTGCTGTAGACTGACTTTGCTTGTGCTGTGAATATGAACAATATAGCCTACTGTACTGAATTAAAATAGAATGAGGGTGAAAATAGTGAAAAGTACTATACAGCATCACTTATTACATTTTTCTCAACAGAATTAAGAATGCCCATCTGTAAACTGAATTGTGGAGCAGCGAAGAGGATTCATTATCATTGTTCCATTTGTGAAAGTATAATTCTCAAGTGGACTGATGGGATGGAGCATGTTCACAAATGTTTAGAAAAGCAGCAAGAGCAACAGAACAAGTTTCAGCCACTGAAGAAAACCTCAGAGGAAAATTTGAAGGCAGTCAAACAGGCTAATCATGCAGCTGCAATACCTTTTGGTCTAAAATTCAAGGATGTGGAGAATGTCAAAAGAAAGTTTATGAGAAGAGATACTCCTCCAGGGTTTGAGACAATTCCACTAAGCAGTGAGGAGGTGGAAAAGCACTATGCATTAGAACCATGTAACGGTTGTTCTTTTGGTTGTAAGGGTATGAAGGATCAGGTACACTGTCCATTCTGCTCTGTGGACAAGTTCAAACCTTCAAGGAAAATTAAAGTGTTGGCACACATTGCAACAGCTCACTGCCAGGACCACAGACCAAGTGTCATTTATAAAGGTGAGTTTAACATTCATCCGTTTCAAAAGAAGAGTTACCATATGGCCAAGTATAGTGCAGTTGTGTTTTTCTTGAAAGTAAAGAGTGCCTCCTTTTGACAGGAAATAATGTTACTGTATAGGAAAAAGAATAGTAATAATAATATTTATTCTATTATTGTTTTAAGTATGTGCCAGATTTGGACTAAATTCTAAAAACATTTACTTTATATCATTTATATTATATCATGCATTGCAGGGTACAAGATGATGATCTGTAGGCTGAAATGTGGATCAGCTAAGAGAAGCCACTATCATTGTTATGTGTGTCACAGAATACTCACCAAGAAGGCCCTGGTGATGGCCCATGTCAGCAGGTGTTGTGAGCAGCAGGAGGATGTGCAAACATCATTGAACTTGGTGCCAAAGATTGATGAAGGACAATTAAAGACACCGACAGCTCTCCTTAATGTTAAAATTGAGGAAATGAGTGCAATTAAGAGAAAAGTAAGAAGGGAGATTCCATCAGGGTTGAAAACCATTCCTTTACGTAGTGAGGAAGTAATTAATCACTACACCCTAGAACCATGTAAGGGCTGTCCACTCGGATGTACTGGAATGAAGGACCAAGTACATTGTCCTATCTGCTCAATATACAAGTTCAAACCCACCAGGAAAGTTAAAGTTTTGGCACATATTGTATCAGCTCATTGCCAGGACCATAGACCTAGTGTCACATATAAAGGTATGTATTCAGGAAGGGTTATTGCTTGAATGTATTACTATACATGCTGTCGAATTTAATCAGTAAGATTACTCCTCAGTGTTCGTGTATATTGAACTGCATTTGCATTCTTCATGAAATATGAAAATATATGTAAATTAATAATTGGGATTTCTGCAAGTACTGTATGGGTATATTAAATTACCAGTTCCTGAGATTATATATTTGTTCATTGACAGAAAATACGATAACCATCTGTAGTGAGCACTGTGGACAAACCAAGAGAAATCATTACCACTGCTGCTTCTGTGACCGGATACTCACAAAGAAAGCACAGGTGTTGATGCATGTGGTCAAGTGTTCGAGTGATAGCTCAGAGATGAAGCCTTTTCCCATGGTGAAGAGTGAGGATAGGAGGAGTAGGAAATTGCTTGTGCGAGGCTATAATGCCAGCATCACCAAGCCCTGTCCACAGTGTCATAAGCGATATCACAAGAAGTATCTCAAGTGCCACATCCAGAGTGTAAGTTTGGTGTGATTGATTGATAAAAAAAAAAAATGCAAGTAACATTAACAGGTTGTTGTTGTTGAAGTTCCTCAAGCTGTCTGGCCGAGCAGCTCCGACATTAACAGGTAGGGCCATATACCATAGGAGATGGAAATATAGAAGAGGGATGACAAGCATTGAAGGTAATGCGAGGATTGATTGAGAGGGATTATGAAGGAAAAAGAAGATGGGGAGGACCAAGATGTGGTGAGTGATTGTGTAAAAAGGCATGGGTTAGGAATGGGTGATCTTGATGGAAGGTCTGAGAATAGAATGAAGTGGTGGATGGAAGTAGAAGTTGGTGTAATTTCAGGCATCTTTAGCACTGTATATAATTTCAGATGCACAACACAAGCAGGGAAGCCAAAGCAAGTATCACAGCACAACATCACCACTACTCTGTGTGTATAGACACTCATACTGGGCTGTATGCAGTGGCCAGAGCTATACGTGGCCCACAGCACCCTATCCATGTAATGTGTCGGCTTGTGAGCAACCAGCAGCAACAGCAGCAGCGAGTGGAGTGCACACTCACAGCTTGCCAGGAAAGGTTGCAGACTGAGTGGAGAAATGGTAAATTAAGTATATACTTGTACTCTACAGTTGTATCGTTTTAATATTGCTAGGAGTTGGACTGTACAACAATTATGTATGCAGATACAGTCCCTACTATGACACCCATTAAAATATGATTAGATTATTATACTGTATCGATTTTTATAGTAATAATAGTTGCTAAGAGTACCATTCTGGGGTTCTGTACTAGTTTATGAATACCTGTACGAGCCGCCTAAGGCAACCCTCCCCTTTTACTTATAGGGGTGCTGCTGGTAAACCAAACAACAACAACATGAATACCTGAAAAAGTTACAATATACTAAATGATGATTAATGTTGTATTTTTTATTTCAGACTACCTGTGCCCACATCTACAGTCAGTGGCATTCAGCCGAGTAAATGCAGTGCCATGTGAGGTGGATATACAGCAGCTGACCCAGGCACCAGGGGTCTCGGAGTATCTCATCACACAGTTGAGGCATTTGGCACTTGAGGTGGAGAACCAGGGCACAAAGCTGCTCATGGAGGTGCCTGGGCTACCCCACGCCAGTACCCGCATGAAGTGGTTTTCGATTTTCTCAGGGACACAACAGTTTCAGTGGTGGTGCAAATTTGGACGTACCATGGTGAGAACTGTACATTGGTCTCTTTGAGTTAGTACCAAGTTTTGACGCACTAGAGTAAGTACTGAGGTATTTGGGATCAGTAGTAAGTAGTAATATATGACCATAGCATTAATTCTGTCATCAGTCTTTTCTTCAGTGAAATAGTTGATCTCTTACAGGTCATTGCTGATATGAAAGTGAAACGTGTTACCTGTCAGTGTAAGGCATGGAATTGCCTGCATGTAACTGTTGTACGGTGGTGGCTGGGATTGGCCCTCAGAGAAGAAAGGAGAGTGAGACCAGAAAAACCAAGGAAGGTTTGCAAGACTACTGGTGGGCCCTCAGAAGTCAAAGCAGAAACAGTGCATGAGGTAAATATTCATCACTTATTTAAAGGTTTATAGCCACTAATGAGTGGCAGTCAATGGGACAGAGTGAAGCACACACAAGATTGTATGAAACACAATTATAGCACACATCACAGATGATGAGTGGCCCAGAGACCTCACAACCCACGTGAGACCCGAGTCAGCTTCGGCTATGGCTGCGTAAGCAGGAAAACCTCAGTAAGCCGACTGACAAATAGCCCTATAGTTATTTACTTTCAGGTTTTGATGATATGGTAAATGTTCACAACTGATGCCAGTAGTACATGTATTTAGCTGATATGTCTACTAACCTGCAATTGACAAGCTTTAACCAATCATAGTATGCTTTGACGGAATTGGCTGTTTATATCTATTATTGTTTATATTAGCTCTTGTGTAACTCTGGGATAGTTGAAAATATAAGATATTGTGGTTTTTTATATCATTTATGATTGTCTTCTATGAAATAGACACTTTTTCTCACTCAGTGTCCATCAGATGATGATGCCCTAAAGAGGACTGTGGAGTACTTGTGTGGGGCCAAGTGTATTGAAGCCTCAGCCCTCATGCAGAACAAGTTTGATCAGTGTTCCTTGCCTGAGGTGTTTAGTCCGAGTGAAACAGAATGTGTGTACTGCCAGGTTGCTCTCAGTCCACTCCAATTGGTCACCAGGCATATCAAGATATTGGTGAAGGGAGGACCACCCTTACTTGGTTAGTGTTGCCAATTGTTTTTATCTTAATTTTCCCTTATCTATCTGATAATTTCACTCTTAACTCCTTGTTTCTGCTTGAGGGCCCTGGCCATAATGAAAAATTTCCATTTTTTGATCGACCCCTCCTCTCACTCAAATTTCCCACCCTCTTATACTCTTCCGTATGTACTTGAACTAATCCCAGATGGTCCATCATTCAATAGTTAAATTTTTTGGTGTGTGTGGGCTCTATGGGTGATTGTATATCAGTTACTTTTGATTTTTCTACTGTTATTGTTTTTCTTGTCTTCCTTCAAAGATTGGTGTTCCTCTATTTTTGGCATTTCAGCCTGTCTATTGCAATGCCAGTCCTTCACTCCCATGTATCCCCTACCGGAAACCCTTCCTTCCTTTCCCCCCACCAATATCTCTGTCACTACCCATCCCTCCAGTCACTCTATCAATTATATGCAGGGTATGACTCAGCAGTACGGACATGCCCAGCCTGTCACATGGAGTACCGTTATCAGGATTGGCATCATGGCGTCTACAACTATGACAACAGATTATTCCTCTCTCTACCTTTCCTTCTCATGATTCGTTCAGCCATTACTGTGAGTTTATACTGAAGGAGGGTTGGATGTATAGTACTGTAATTGAATTTTCATATTCGGAATAATTTGACTAATGCCAAATAACCTGTGTTCCTGCTCAACCATTGTGGCTTTGATTTCCAGCCTTGTTAATGGTGTTTCTCTTAATAATAATTGTCAAGGTAGTTCCCATCTTATTAATTTTACTTGTTCCATTAGCAAGTATTTGAACTGATGTTACACTGTTGATAATGGTTTTGTATTTTGAAGTGTATTGTTATCTTTATCAAAGTGTTTTATTATCAGGTAATCCTCATCCCCAGACAAACATCTCCATTTCAAGTGTGGCAGGAATGCTGGAGGAGGAGATGGGTGGTGTGAGTGCAGAGGTGTTGGAGCAAGCTTACCTGTCCTTTGAAGCCATGGTGGTCCACCACTATAGCTACTCTTGTGTTCGCTGTGGCTACTACCCCAGCATTATTGTTATGATGTCAAACAAAGCTGCTACCTTCAAATACACTGGTTGGTTGTATTGTTAATGCTTTCACATTTGCACACTTGTCATTATCTTTATGTACATTTAATATGAGTGCAATAATCGTTGCTGCCTTAGTAGCAGGTAGATTTGTTAAGATTATCTTAAATTAATTTGAATGCTGTATTTCAATGTTTTGATACCGAGTCTTGAACATTGACTACCAGAGACGTCAGGAGATCCTGACCAGGTGTTGGGGGTGGCCAGCGAGCCTCTGGTGGATGTAGACAACTTTTGGTGTGATGTGCAGAAGGAACTGATTGCTCAGGGTGTGGTGCAGGAGGGATGCCAAAACCCCATCAAACTGGCCCCATCCCCAAATTACTGGGCCCCTTACCTTGGCCCTCACACTCGGGCCTCTCCTCTGATTCAAAACACTGAGGCACAGATGACTCAGCAGGATTGCAATGCAACAGAGCTTGTGTCGGAGGATGTGGTGTTACAGCTTCTGGCTGATGAAAAGGTTTGTTATCATTAAAGGCTTTTGACATAGCCAGACTTATAGGTCACCAAGTCCTCCAGCCTATACCATGATACTGACTCGCCTCCTTGGGGGGGGTTCAGAGAGAATGAGGCAACAGAACAATAAACTGGAGAAGTAAAGTTACAATGTTCATACATATCAAAATCTACTTCAGTAAATCTGAGAAAATTTTATAGCTCATTATCACCTACTATTAACTTTGTTGAGAAAGTATCCTCAGTATGGAGATACCTACTCATATCATGCTGACCAATAATATTGCAATATTCTACTTTTCTTTCAATTAAATTCACACTAAACTTTACATGAGAGTAAATGTTTATTCTGGCTCTAGGTCTGTCAGTATGTCTGTTGCTCGATACCTTAATCCTAAATGCTGTGGCCACAAATATAGCTCTTCCAAACTACCCTGTCATGTACTAACACCCAGTCTTCTCCCTTATTTGCATAATTCTTCTCCACTTTTTTCTTTTGAAAAGTGCATCTTTGTAGAATTTTTTTATCTGACCAGCTGGAGATGGTTCGTCATTTGTGTTGTAAGCTTGGCCTGGAAACAGCTGGCACCAAGCTGGAGCTGCTCAACAGAATTGCAGTTGTGCCAAAAGTTATATTTGATAGGACCTATGCTGCCACCTTCACCACTTCAGGTTAGTTATAAGTATATATTAATATTATTTATATATTCATACATAGTTTAAAAAACTGATAGCTGACCATAGGGCAAGAAGAGATACAGAGCTATGTATACAATATACAGAGCTATGATTATTGTACAGAAGAAATTGATTAATAGACTAGACGGCTTAGATGGAGGGAATGAAACTATTATGATGTTGCCATCACTTTATCCTAACAACCCCTTTTACATTTCCAGGAGGCTGGGTGACTGCAATATGTCCACACGGGGTTACTTATGCTGCCAAGTGCTTATCGAGGCTTGAGACTCCTGGTGACAATGTTGATGTCCTACGCTCCTTCAAGGTAACCATTTGTTAATAAATATAGTAAATTTTTCTGTACTTTATGATTTATGCTCAAAGCTAGTGTATCTTCCACTTGACTGGCTATTGTGTGACAGACCAAGCTACCTTATCAGTGTTCAGAAAAGTACAGGTTCAGGTCACATTTTGTATTTGTGAAAGCATGCCTGCTTCTAAGAATAACTTGCTAGACATTTGTTCGTTCACACTTATAGTAGAAAGAAATATAGTCGGTAATATTCATGTCCATTGTTATCATGGCCCAAGGTTAGGCTAACTAGCTAAATTTTCAATTGTACTGTATTAAGCTTAATTAAACTTTGGCCAGTTGGGCAGGAGGTGCTATGTTACCACTGTTCCACCCTGTTGCCCAGCAGTAACAAAACACTACAAAACATGATTTAAAGGAAACAGTGGCTACTATAGTAATAGAATTTTTGGTTGTAAATCTCCTTACAGTATCCCCAATCCAACTCCATCTACCTAGTTGCTCATTTTTACCTACAATGTGTTTAAAGTACACTTGGCTACATATGTTAATAATTTTACTTCAGCTCTTCTCTATACAGACTTATAGTACCAGTATTTGGGTTTCCTTTATTCTAAAAATGAATACTTTATAATATAAAGTATTCATTTTTAGAATAAAGAAAACCCAAATACTGGTACTATAAGTATGTTAAACATATCAAGGATACAAATATCATTATAGGTATGACTTGGCACGATCCTCATACAGTTCTCCTATCTTGTAATTTTACTTTCTGCATCACTACCTGCCAGCTGTCCCCTTATCCAAAATTTTTTTGTTTTCCTTTTTCCAACAGCACCTGCCAACTGTCACCATAAGTGAGCAGGCTGATGTACTTGCTGAAGCAGCCAATCAGCCCCATTCAGTGCCTCTCTTCACCCCACACAAGGGTCGGCTGGTGGAAGCAACAGAAAACCATATCAAGGCAGCTCAGAGCAAGAGCATGATAGTGAGCCTCCCCACACTGATTCAAGACCGTCCTCTCAACAAACTTTGTCCTGACCTTCACCCCATCACTGGTCTGGCTGAGAGGTATAGCATTATGCTTTAATAAATTAAAGTGTTACAATGTCAGTGAATTGGAGGGCTTTCATTCCTACAATTTTTTTTACAAAACACCACCTATACTGAGGTATGGGTTTTTGGTATACCCCCATTCCTTGAAAAAAAGGAAATGGGGTATTGATAATGATGTTTTTGCCATACTAGTCTGGAGACTTCCGATTCCTCCATACTAGTAGTATGAAGGAATCGGAAGTCTCCAGTTCATCAACAAAACTTAACAATAACTTTATTAGCCCATAAACAATGGTGGGCAAATTTTGATGCAATTTCTTAGTTCCATATAAAAATTATCCAGCACTACTCGGGAGAGGGTGTCAAACCAGATGGCATTGAGCGGGTTAAGTATGTCGGCAAAGGGATTCACAAGGCTTAAAATATTGCATACTTTGTGAAAGTGCAACATAATTGTAACTATTAATTGGTTCCTACATATTGTTGATTGTTTGTTTGTCAATCACTCACCTTGCATGCACACAGGTTTTGCTTGTTTGACTGGAACCACCACTCCCCTCTCAAGTCTCCTGAGGATGTGCTGCGCCATGCCACACTACTCAAGGAGCTAACAGGGTACTCCAATTCACATGCAGCCCGGAAACTTGACCAAAACAAGACAAACTCTAAAGTGAATCCCTATTGCACTTACAGTGCAGCTCACCACCTCTTCTGCTTCAGACTGGTGACCCACCTACACAACGAAAGGATCAATCGTGAAGTAGCAAAACAATTCAAAAATTTAAGTAGTGTAACATTGAATGATATGGGACAGCTTGTTAAGTGTGATATTATGATGGTTAAAGCTGGTGGTTACACTCAGACAGTTGACACAGACATTGCCAATGGTCTTATCTTCACAGACCTTGATCATTTACCTGCCACAGTCATAGCTGGATCATCAGATATCAGTGCCTCAGTAGTGAATGTGAGTCATCATAGTAATGGTACAGAGAATGTGACATGTAAAGTTGAACATTCAGATGTGCATAGTGAGGCTCCAGCAATATATTTGGACAGTCAAAATGATGTGCTAAATGCTGTAAGCCATCTTGTTCACTCAGATATCGAGATGCTCGACTCCTCAGATGACACACCAGTTATCATTACAGTAGGATGAAGAAAGTCACACAGTGTGGCTGTAATCCAGATGAAGGTTTTTCTAATTGTTTCTAATTACCACTCGAGAGGGAAGAAGACTGTACTTAGCCAGAAAGACCTTGTACCACAAGGGAGGAAGGAGAGAGGAGGTGCTTTGAAATCCGTAATGTATATAGTGCCCACATCACTGCAGGTGCTACAGGCTAGTAACACTTGACACTTGGAGATCTTTAAAGACATTGCAGATTTGTGCCATTAATTGGTAACTACAGCTGTCATCATATGAAAATATCACACACTGATACTGCATTTAAACAAGCTGAAGACTAAATCTAGTGTCACAAGTTATTTCCCTTTTCGCAAGAAGAACATCAGACTCCTTTAATATAATTGTGGTTACTAGACTCCTATATAAATGATTGATTCAAGAAAATTTAAAAGATGACTTTATTGACATTTTATGTCCTGTACATATATACTGTATAAAGCACTATGAATGTTAAAAACAATTTAGTAAATTTTTTTTTCCATTCCTGGCCTTGGAGCCTCCTATCCCTTGAAAAACAGGAAATGGAGTATTGATGAGGAGATCAATCCAAAATACCATGTTCCCTCTCATACTCTCGTACTTTCTCATAAACATTGTTGTAATACTTTATTTTTGCTACCACAGATCTTGCTTCTCTAGTGTTGCCAGCAGAAAAAGCAGCATCAGCATCTCTGCAAAAGAGTTAACAAAATTCATGTTTCTGAGAGATTATAAGTGTTTTTCTATACTTTCATCAAAAATAAATTTCCACAGCCATATGATTTTTTATGTCATTGTACTACAAACAGACCAAATAAATCAAACAAAACAATTATATATCTAGATTCTTGAATACAAAAAAAAAATGTGTACTGATTTAATATTCTAAGACTTATATGAGCAGGAAGGGAAATGGTGTCATTTTGCCCCCAAAAAGTGTACTTCAGCAAAATGTACTTGATAACATCATTTGAAGAGAAGTCTTCATAGATGGCATTTCATTCCTTTGACCTAAAGAGGCAGTTGCAAAATGTAAATTTTTGGTATATTGATACAGTCTTGTATTTATTCACAATACATGCCTGAGTAGACGTTTTAGAATCTCTTGGTTACGTTGCCCAATTGCTTGAACAGTTTCCTTGTCCTCAGCTTCTGCTAGTTCTTCATTCACTTCCATTATCTCCATCAGGAATGCAGGCTCCATGTCTAACTACAAAATACAAAGCAGTCCAGAGTCAAATATGAAAAACAGACTATTGTCAGATCCAACAATCTCAAAGCTTTCAAGCAAAACATTGATTTACTGAAGAATGAACCACTAAAGTACAGTAATTTACAGATGGGTGCCCTAATAAATGTATTTGTCCTGATTCAGGATCTTTTAGATAAACTTGTAAGAGAACTGTCTATATTATTACAGTCTCTGTTTCCTGAATTTTTTTCACAAGCCTCCTGACAAACATACTGAACATCTTCATTACTTTGGTAAGGGATGTTATTTTGAGTTTAGAATAATTGCTATAGAACTACACCTGTCCTTCATGGAGTGGCTGGTCAGCAAGTTCCAGCAGGTAGAGAGCTCGTTCTACTGGATGCAAGAGACATCTGTAAGCTTTGTTAATGGCTGATGAATGTCCTACAGCAAACTGTTGCTCTTGCTGAAAGTAACGTAAGAAACTTTGTGATAGCTATTGGAGATTATAAATGGGAACATGATTAATAAGGTGTACCTGCAGTCCTATCACAAAATAGGAATAAAAAGCACTTGTTTACAGCATATAAACTGAAATTATAAACTGAAGTTGGTTATTATCGGGCTACATGAGTAATGTGTAGCTACCATAATTTTATTTGGGAATGGTGATGGATGCATTAATTCACCATCAAAATGGTCATAATTCTTCCAATTTTTTTTATTTTACTATATCAATAGCCAACAATATTCAGAGTCAAAACTGCTTATTGGTTGGATAGGTAGGTAAGGGGTATCTCCAAAATAAACATTTCCTAAAGGAATAAGTATTATTCAAGAGCTTGTCCATATTCACTACCATCAATTTTTTTCTGTCAAATACATTTCTTATTACATGTACGTTATTTCTTCATAAGTTATTTCCGTTGCAAATGCATAGCTTTCGTAATATAACTACCTTCAATTGATTCAATTTTCCTGAATCCGCTGTGTGTACAACGGCCATATTAGTGCGAACGGCTAATCAGCGTGCTTGATTAATGCACCTCAATTTTAAAAGCCAATCAGTGTGCTTCATTAATTACAATGGCTTCCCTTTGTACCCGGTGTCCGTCTGTCCCCGAACATATTCTTCAGTGCAGTTTTGAGAATAACGATGGCAGTTTAGACTTTTTATGTGTCCACGGAGTATAACCGACGTCAGTGAACTGACCCACGTGTATTAAGGCCTGTATTTACCGCCACTCTCAAATAAAAAGATACCGTAATACCAATTCAAGATGGCTACAAAGTGTTTACATAATTCCGGTAGACTGCTAAAGTTAGCCCCTGGTAGTCTGCCCCCGTTAGGTCCTGGTAGTTTGCTCCGGTCCTGATTAGGTTAGGTTAGGTCAGGTGAGGTCTACCTAATTCTATTTAATGTGTTGTAGTGTTTTTCAGACAAATCTGTAGTTCATATCTGGCAAAAATGAGTGTTTTCGGAGATTGGGTGGGGGGAGGGGGGGTTGATATCTCCAAAAACACTCATTTGCGACAGATGTGAACAACAGATTCGTTAAAAACATACTATTTAACATTGCATTCTGAAAACCTCAAGTCGAAAAGACATTATGGACAAACGCTTGAATATTATCATAGAATTAGTCAAATTCACTGGTAAAGTTAATGAAGTGCCATAGATCTCAAATATGGTATATATGCACTGTTACACTGGGAAATGACTTCATAAAGTAATAACAACCACCAACCAAAATATGAAGGAAATTGATAATTGGAAAGTAACTTCCTATCCTGTGGCTCTTCTTAACTATTACCGATGTCCATTTCTTTCACTTAGTGATACAATAACACACCTCAGATTTTGTTGAATATCTATCTGGATGAAACCTTACTTGAAGATTTCTGTAAGTCTTAACCAGTGCTACTGTATCTATACTAAAGTTTCTCTCAATTCCCAACACTTCAAAGTGAGTATAGTCGGGGTTTAATGGCTGTAATTTGTTACATTTATTACAAAAAGCAGATGTGAGTGACAAGTTTTCATCACAATTCCAACACTGTTTAAATACCAAGCTACAAAACTTCACTCGAGGCAACTTTAACATGAGCGGTTGAATAGCAGTGATGTAAGAGCTCATACGGCCTTCTTCCAGCTTTTCTTTCCTTCTATATGATAATGAGCAAACCCTTAATAAAGTCACACGGGAAGATGTAGATTGCCATGGGGTATTACTTAATAACAACAACGATATGCCCCGCTTATATGGAGCTTGTAATCTGCTACCGTACAACGCCATGTTTATTTACCTCGTGGTGGTTGGCAGAAGAATAGACACGGCACTCTGACGGCAGGTTTACAGATCCTAATTAATAATATATTTTAGTCTGAATTACTCTCGGATAACTAAAACATTAAGTGAAAGTCAATTGGCGAGGTTTCTTTTAAATTGCATCATCTTGAGAGTTAAGGAGGGAATCACAAACAGCAATTTCGAGTCAACTATTTTTCTGCCAACATTGTCAGGTTGCAGCAGCAGCAGCAGCAGCAACGGGGCAGTGCAACAGACACGCAAGAGTTGACAGTGTTCGTAAACCGGTGAAAAGTGGTGAACGCTCATGTCAGGCGGCTCCATGAATGACTGTGTGAATAGTGAATAGCCTTGTACCTTTATAATGTGAATTTACCGCGTGTTGTCAATAGTCTTAATGACACCACTGGACAATTTTGACAACAGGAAGTGGTGGAATTAAGGTAAGCAACAGGTTGTTTTGTACTTGGCAGGATCATTACTTGTTCAACTTAACTTCACAGTCCGTATTTACTCTCTGGTTTGTCAGTAAAGCATGTGATAGTTTATTCATATGAATATATCTGTACTGCCATTATTGATGAGTTCTATATAATAGATTTCGCTCTGTTCAAATGTATATATATCTAAAGATCATGGATTTTATTTTTGGGGTGCACCATCTTTTTTTGTCAAACCCGACAGTAAAATTTACGCGTGTAGGCTATATAACTAGAACAAGCTTAAACCGGTATCCACAAAGCAATAATATATACCTCCTCATTGATGACATCACAGGCATAAAGGAAATGCTTATATGATTACTTTACCGATTACTTATTTTTAATGAGAAGATATATTATTGATGACGGAATGAAAAAGCCTTAATATGGTTATCTTTACTTGGTGTGAAATATTCACTGTCACGTACAACCACAAGGCACAAGTAGATGTCATCCAGCTGTGAACGAAAGTGTCAGCGGTCCTGCAACTTACATTATTAGAGTATAATGAGGAGAGAAAATAGTGTAGACCCATTTCGTGACGTCACATCATTTCCATGCCATATTCTTCCTATGTACTCCTGCGTAAAGTAACGTTGTGGATAGGATTATGAACGGAAGAGTAGCTTGGGGCTAATTACACGTCGGTTCAAGTAGATACTCCAGTGCAGTGTAAGTTACACCCACCATTGTGGATCCGGCTCAGAGTGGGCGGGGCTAAGATTTAGTTGACAGGTGAGCACAACGTGTCGGGGATAATGTAATATCATCCAGGAACACAGCAGAATTAGCCTACACATGTACGAGATATTCAATTTTAGTGTGATATATATTCTTATGGTCGAATTTCCGTAAGCGTGATAATAATAGGTAGGATATTACCTCGCGCAACTCCTATAGGCTATACTGGAAAAAAGCTCACTCCGGTTTTGAGTCTTTTGACGAAGATCGAGTGTATCTTTGACGCCATATTTGTTAATGTTGTCAATCCATTTGCCAGCATTTTTCGTGTTCGTGTATTATGATATCTAGGAATGGTGTGTTGCTTTTCCCTTTCTTGCTGCCCTTACCCCTTCCCCCCTCCCCTCCACACACACATACACAACCTACCAGACCAGCCCGCCGACACACAGGCACACAGCCTACTGGGGGATATATTAACAGTTAACGGTTAAGGGGTCCGCGGGTCGGCTGAACTGGCTTGGGTTATCTTGCAGCCTCTCCGGTCGGTCAGAAAGGGGCAATTTTGACACGAACACTAGATTGATGGCAGAATATCCCAACCCACACCTTCACTCACTTGTTTTTAGGGATAATGTGGCACCAATAGGTTTACTTGTATGCATAGGACGAGTTTTGCAATAGCCTTATCACAAGCACGAAGGCGAAGTCATCTTAAGAATCCCATATTAAAAAGCTGGTTACCGTACGTCTCACCAGATCCAACGCCAAACAATTTTATAAGTAAAAGGAATAAAATATATTGTCCACTAGATAAATCTATACGATACCGGTATAAACAATCACACTGGTGCCACATGTACCCATAAACACAGTGGTGTCACATCTACCAGGAGACGCGCTAGAGCCTAGTGGCGCCACGCAGCCACTGTACAGTACCGTACAGTATTATTGTTGTTGTGTTTCTCAGGCCCGGGGTAAGACGTGGGTACTATTAATGTATTTCATTCTCTTCATCTCTGTCTGTTATTTGCCGGATATTTTTTTAAACAGTACTGTAACTGTTTACCGAGTCACTGAGAGATAGCCTACCGTCTCTGTTGTTTCTATCAAATAGGTCTAACTCATTAGGTCTGCCACCCAAACCTTTACTTGGTCTGCTCTTATCTCCTTTCTGTATCTTTCCCCACTGACTATGTAATTTGATTTTTCCTCTTTCAACTCTTCTCAAGTCTATTTTCTCCTTTTATATATATATTTAAAACTGGATTTTTATTTAATTTCGTTGACACTACTTTGGTTGAACACGTCATCATTCACCCATGATTGGCAAGGTAATCTTCACCCTTTTCATAATTCCATGATATAGGAAACATTGCTGTGGCGCTGGGCTCAGTCTGTCTGGAGAGAGAGAGAGAGAGAGAGAGAGAGAGAGAGAGAGAGAGAGAGAGAGAGAATATATGTGTGTGTGTGAGTGTGTTGGACACTTGTACCTACTGCGTCTCTCACATCTGTGCCTTTCTACACACACACACCTCCTGTCTCATACAGTATAGCATATATGCCACTCTCACCTGCAGTCAGTCCTCTTGCCAGTGTTGCAAATGTGTTTTTACAAATTCAATATAAGTGTATAGTGGCATCATCACATGAGCATAATTTTACATGGAAGCGAAATTTTGATTATGCTTCATCAATATCTTTTTTATGAATATTAAATTATTATTATTTTATATTGAATTTGCATTAAACTTGGCATATAATACCATTTATCAGACAAACAAACGACTTTTAATTGTAATAATATCTACACTATTTCATCTCTTCTCGTCTCACCTTTTCCTCCAACATACCCTTCCTCTTCTCCTCTCCCTTCTCTCTCTCTTTCACTCACTTCTCTTTTCCCTATCTTCCCACCTCATTTCCTTCCTATTTATCACAGCTTAAGCCTACCTTAGTTCTCTATAACTCACACACATATATACACACACACAGGACGCCAAGGGTGTATAAATAAGGCGATACAAAAGCAGGCTAACATAAACAAAGACTCGTCAACTTGCACTTCTTTCTTGTTACTCTATCACCACATCTTCCTTTTCATACCCCATACACCATATCTTCCCTGCTTTTCCTACCAGCTTTCTTCCATTTTTCTTATACTTATGATAAAATGAAAAAGATGAGGGTAAGAATGAGTACGGAAGGAGGGAGGAAAGTAGTAGGAAGTAAAGGATGAAACGATTGAGGGGAGTAAGCAGTTTAGGAGTGACGGAGGTAGGAAATTTGGGAGGGAGGAAGGGAAGGAAGTCGTGAGGGAGAGTGCATTACGTGGGTACTGTACAAATGGAGGGAGGAAGGTAGTAAAGGAGGGGAAGTGGAAGGGAAGAAAGGTAGAAACGAGATAAAACTGAAGAGAGAGAGATATATATATGGAGGGAGGAGGGTAAATGAAGTGTGGCGAAATGACCTTGGAGGAGGGCGTGTGCCTTTACACCTGACCCTCTCGACCTATAGTAAGCTGTTCATGTTTTTTTTGTTTTTTGTTTTTCTCTCTCTCTCTCTCTCTCTCTCTCTCTCTCTCTCTCTCTCTCTCTCTCTCTCTCTCTCTCTCTCTCTCTCTCTCTCTCTCTCTCTCTCTCTCTCTCTCTCTCTCTCTCTTGGTGTACAGGAATTCCCAGAGCTGTGGGTTTCTTGGAGCCGAACATTTTTTTAATCCCCAGACAAAGTAGCCTATGTAGCAACGGATGCAAACATGTCCTATATACTCTAATGTCTAAACTTTGCTACCATTATATATAGGCCTACGATACCTTACTCATCTGTCAATCACTCTCCGCTTTTCTCCCCATCCGTACTCTTTCATTATTATATTCTCCGTTTTCTCCCCTCTTTGCTCTCCATTCTTAGTCTACTCCCTACTCTTCCATGTAACCTACTTACCATCCCCCTCTTCCCAGTCCCAACCCCCGACACCCTACCTTCCCATCATAGGCCTACAGTACACTAACCAGCCCTTCCCTTCCCCATTCACTTCCTTTCTCTCTCCATGACCCTCCTTTCCCAGTTCTCACACACATTACCAACACTCCCCCCCTCTTTCCGCCCCATCCCACCTCTCCACTCCCTACACCCCATACTTTCAACACAACATTTACCCCCCTTTCCCTAGTCACAGCTTCCCCTACCAACCTTATCCCTCTCTTTTCTGACGCCTCTTCGTTCCTGTTTCAATCTTTTTCAGCTCATCAACTCAAGCTTAACTGGTATCCATCCATTGCATCGTCTTTCTTACCTACGGCATTGCAGCTGCACTGACATTAATTTTTTTTTTTTGCTTTTTTTCAGTCAGGCAATCAATCAGTCAGTCTTACTCCTCAGTCTTCCAAACTACTGGAACACTTCGCTTCAGCGCTAAATATAACACTTATGGAGGGTATAATTGATTCAGATAGAACTGGTTCAGTCATTATACTGCCCAATCACAAATGTGCTAATAGATTCAAAACAAAATAAGACATGATGTGGCAATGTACTTGTACGTACTCTTCCTCCTCCCTGTTGTTGTGTTGTGACGTATGGCAATGTATGGGAGGCCTAATTTAAGAGAGGTGAAGAATTTGTAATGTGGGAAGGAGGGTAATGTAGGGTTGAGGAGAATGGAACTAATGTTAGGTACTATAGGCCTACTGAGCGGGCTGGGGGTCGTGTGTGTGTGTGTGTACTCTTGTATGCGTGAGTGGAGCCTGGAGCCTGGTACGAGGTTGCCAAATGAATAGGTATGTACAGTAGGTATTGTGACGGTGATGTGAGAATGATTAGATAATGTATTTTATAATATGAGAATTACAACTTACCTTGCCCTGTTAATTTATGATCTCGTTGGTTGGCTGCAGCGAAGAACAAAAAAAGTCGGGGATTAATTCCCCGTTTAGGCCTCAAGCACCACGCACATAATAATAATTTATGTTAAGGGTTCTTCCCGATATATATGTATTTATATAGATAACAAATCTACTGGTGCATTTAAACAACCAATTGCAAATTTTCTATATTTATTCAACTCCAGTATGCCAACATGAATAAATTAATTTCACACACACACACACACTCACGCCACGCTAACTAGCTACTCGCTCTCGCTACGTCTCGTTCGTATACGTGACGATAGTCTAGGTTACGTTAACACTTGTAGTAATTCTATCAATTGTTACGCGAGTTGGAATATTTCTTAATGTCTCACACTTGGGAATAATTTAGAGTCTCACAACACACTCGTAATTTTCTTCAAAGATCCAACTCCCTTACCTTAATTCAGTCACTGAACCAGCGTCAATGCAACTAGTCAGTATACAACTGTAAAGCCTTGTGAATCGCGTAATATACAACGAATTCGGCGTTTACGTTGACCACTCCCCACTGCACACGTGGAGGATTGATCTAGGTAAGGGAAGCTGACGAACGAGTGTGTCCTTCCTTCAAGTGTCCTGTTCCAACTGCCCCAATTCTTCCTCCTTAACTGGTTCAAAATTTCTCTGACTCCTCCTCCTATTTTTGTTCGTTTTTCCTAACTGGCTACGATTTACATGGTACCCTCTCATTCCTTAGTTATACCTGCAATTGCAATTTACCTATGGCGTGCTAATAATTCCCGATAATTCCCCTCCACTTCACGATCATTTGCAATACCATAAGTTACCCTGGTAGCATAATTTATCAATACAAGATGTACTTAATGTACGAACACCTATATGACTGAATGTGACAAATTCAGTTGAAACCCAGCCTTCCTGACCCTTTTCTAATTACCTGGTCTATTTTCGGATACTACCAGCGGATTAAGACTACCTGCAGATTAACCCGCACCCATCTCCTTTGTCTTATGAATGGAATATTCCAGAACCTTCTCTAGAACATTCTATATTGAGACCAGTATGGAATTTTCCACTCTCTGTAATTCAAATTACGTCACGAGTATTATGTCTGACTCGTGACATTCGCCCACACAAAGAGACATTGCTCTATGCAATGTTTAATAGATTCGTGAAGTGGTAACAACGCCTTTGCATGTATAACTATTACAATAACAATTCATCCACACTTCACTTATTCTTGTATGTGTCAATTACTATCACCAGTTACGTATTCATTTTTGCCAATGAGTGGAAAACTCCCAACAGTTACTTTAGCTTTTCAATCTTAGGAAGAAACTCCGAGACAAGAATGAATGTACCTGGTAATTTCTGCTCAGTACAATTTGTACACATTTAAGCAATATATAAGTGTGGTGTACGTAATGCATTGTGTATTTGTTACATAATATGTAGGAAATGCAACAATATCTCTGGAAGGCAATACATATATTAGTAATTATCCGAGCCTGGGATCAGAGTAAACCGCTAGAATCTGTGTCTTGGATAAGGTTACACAAAATACTGCAATAATAATTCTGGAAGGCAATATATATATTAGTAATTTATCCGAGCCTTGGACCAGAGTAAACCGCTAGAATCCGTGTCTTGGATAAGTTGCACAAAATACAATACATAGAACATCGGATTTTTCCCCAATTCTAGGAAACCCCTTGATCTGAGTCGCATAAGACTCGTGCTCGTTGCGCTCGGAGAGGTAACCATTACGAGCAATTCGACCCGGAGGATACTTCTGCCGGTCGATCTTCGCATGAATATTTACTCGGTTAACACTAATTAACGAGCAATTTGACCCGGAGGATAATTCTGCCGGTCGATCTTCGCATGATACCAACTGCTTCCATGTCATTAATTTCCTTACGTACTGTATCAATCAGCCGTACAGGAATAGTATATGGTTTCACCCTCACTGGTGTGTCGCTCGTAAGCTGAATCTCATGACAGGCTACGTTGGCAACAGCAGGCCTGTCAGAGAACACACGTGAATATTTTGCCAGTACCGCATTGACTCTTGCAAGTTGGTCTGGTCTTAAATTCTCCGAAACGGAGACCTCAGCCACTGTCTCACCTTGACGAGCTTCAGCCGTCTGGGAGTATATCCCTCGTCACCCTCGGGAATTACCACAGCCGCGCTAACCATGTCTACTGCTGGGGAAAAATGACCACGGACTAGACTTAACACTTCACTCTGTTCTGAGGTGATGTTATAACAGCCTGCCCCAAATGTGGTAACAATGGAAGTACACCCCTGTTGGGTGGTGTAATACTCCTTAAGCATATTAATGTGGAACCGCTTGGCTTCACCTTTGATTTTAACTATGTAGTTAAGGTCATTCACCTTCTTGACTACTTCAAAGGGACCCTTCCACTGAGCCAACAACTTATTATGAGCTGTTGGTAACAGAACGAGACACTTCCCCCCTACCTGTAGCGTTCGGAGCTTAGTTTTCTATCATAGTAGGACTTCTGAATCTCCTTTGCTTTAGATAACTCCTGCTTTGCAATCTCGCAGGTTTGCTGTAATCGTTCTGCCAAATCAATTACATAAGAATAAGTGGTTTTCACCACGGGATCCGATTCCTCATCGTCCCAAAGTTCACGTAGAACCTGAAGTGGTCCTCGAGCAGGTTTACCATACACTAACTCGAATGGACTAAATTGCAACGATGCCTGAGGTGCTTCGCGATACGCGAACAGTAGTGGCGAGATATACCTGGACCACTCCCTAGGTTGTTCTACTGCCATCCTCCTCAACATTTTCTTGAGAGTACCATTAAACCTCTCACACAACCCATTACACATTGGATGATAAGGTGTTGTCCTCAACCCTTTAACTGAGAGTAATCTCCACAATTCCTCCATCATAGCGGAGGTAAATTGACTGCCTCGATCGGACAATACCTGCTTTGGTATGCCGACACGACAGAATATATCCAACAAAGCTTCAGCCACTGTAGTGGCTTCAATATCACGCAGAGGCACTGCTTCAGGCCATCTGGTCGCGAAATCCACACAGGTAAGAATATACTTGGCACCGTCCGTAGCCCTCGGAATAATCGGTCCAACAATATCAACCGCTACTCTCTCAAATGATTCTGAGATTAGCGGTAGAGGATTAAGAGGTGCGGGCTTCACCCGACCCCTGTCACACGTTTTCTGACAAACGTCACATGACCTCAACAATCTCCCTATCTCTCTCCCCATACCTGGCCAATAGAAATGAGACTGAATCCTATCAATTGTTTTCCTCATCCCCATATGACCCCCTAATATAGCATGATGACCCAGGGTAAACACAGCCTGTCGGTATTTCTCTGGTACGAGAAACTGAACCCTCTCTTCCCCATCGGGGTTTACTGTACGTCGGTAAAACCTGTTTCTCCTCCTGACGTAACTGGTTACAATACCATGTCGATCTCTACTATCACCCTCAAGTGCCTGCTTGCGAACAAGTGCCAATGAAGGGTCACTTGCTTGCTCTGCAATTACATCCTCGCAATTGACGAGGTCGGCGGCAGTTGTCACCTGAAGTGGAACAACTGTTTTCTTTGCATGCGTCATACCCCTGGTTACAGCAGCTGCACCAGTCTGTGTGGAAATTTCCACTGAACACGCATTCTTAACCCCCGGTATATTTCCTATTACCAAATCTGACACAGGATTTTGCATGACTGCTGCAATTACCTGGCCTGTATAGAATGGACTCTCCACTGCAATTTTAGCAAGAGGATAGAGCCTCCTGGTACCATCAATCATAGTGATAGTTACCTGCTCCCCTGTAAAATCATTAGAAGCAACTAAACCATCAGCGACACAACACCCCGATGACCCATTATCTCGAAAGACTTCAACAGATATCCCGTTAACAATTCCCGGACAAATATGGAAACCAGACTTACCTTTCGAGACTCCTGTCGCGTTTAGTCACAATTGATGAGGTTCGTGAACCGACTGAGGCACTCGTGGTTCTACACTAGGTTGAACCACCACAGGTGAATACTGTGGTTCACCCTGTGTTGCAGCTGCCGATCGCTGATAATAACCCTTATTTCCACCGTGGTTATTACTATTTTTCCAGTTACTTTTTCCTTGGTAACGGTACTGATTGGACTGCTGCGAATAGTGATTATTATTACCTTGTTTCTGGGTATGATTAAAATGAGGGTTAGGTTGCAGACGAACAATTTGACTCTGCTGCTGTGACTGATTTTTACTCGACTGGTTATATGAAACAGCAGAGTTCTGAGAAGGCTTATTCGACTGATTAACTTTCTTATTATACTGAATCCGCGTGTGGTAACCATACGCGGTAAAATGTGCGTCCGACATATCCACCATCGTTTGCAACATTTTCACCTTGTTGGTTTTCAGCTGAGCCGACAATTCTGGAGGGCAAGACTTCTCCAGCTGTGTACGCAGCAACAAGTCTTTTACCCCCTCCAAAGTCTTAGGTGTTTCGGCCTTCTCCAACCACTGATCCAGGTAACTGGTCAGACGTGCACTAAACTGTGCAACAGTCTCCTTATCCTGTAAGGATGCACGCCAGAACTGATTCCTAGCGTCATCGACCGTCAATCCGTACGCCTGTAATAAAGCCTTTTTCATGTTCTCATAATCTCTGGCGGTACTGTCGAGTCGGTGGAGAATGCTGAGGGCTTTTCCATCGAATAAATTAATGAACTCGAGCTTCTTTATATCATTATCTAATCTATACGTGTCTGCAACCATTTCGAATCGCTCAATAAACGGCTCGATATCGTCTCCCTCTACGTATTTTGACAGTTGTAACCTTGGGGTCACGGTGGTTGAGCTTACACCCTCACTTCCACTCGAGCTTTGACTTTCACTCGCACGTAATTTCAGTTCCAATACTTCCTTTTCATGTTCCCATTTCAATTTTTCTTGCTCTCTCTGTTCCCTTTCATTTTCTCTTATGGCCGCCCGTTCAAGCCGTTCTTCCTCTTGGCGGGTTTTCACGTATACTTGAATTTCGGCCTTATTTTCAATTCCCAATAGTTGAGCCTCTCCCAACAATTCTTGTACGGTAGACATTTTTAATTTATTTTCTATCGTTTCGGTTGCCTTAATTTCTGGACAGTTATGACTATCTACTCGTGAAAGTGTGCGTGTGTGTGACTGGAGTTAATACAACGCTCAGGCCCCACGTTGGGCGCCAATATGTGACGGTGATGTGAGAATGATTAGATAATGTATTTTATAATATGAGAATTACAACTTACCTTGCCCTGTTAATTTATGATCTCGTTGGTTGGCTGCAGCGAAGAACAAAAAAAGTCGGGGATTAATTCCCCGTTTAGGCCTCAAGCACCACGCACATAATAATAATTTATGTTAAGGGTTCTTCCCGATATATATGTATTTATATAGATAACAAATCTACTGGTGCATTTAAACAACCAATTGCAAATTTTCTATATTTATTCAACTCCAGTATGCCAACATGAATAAATTAATTTCACACACACACACACACTCACGCCACGCTAACTAGCTACTCGCTCTCGCTACGTCTCGTTCGTATACGTGACGATAGTCTAGGTTACGTTAACACTTGTAGTAATTCTATCAATTGTTACGCGAGTTGGAATATTTCTTAATGTCTCACACTTGGGAATAATTTAGAGTCTCACAACACACTCGTAATTTTCTTCAAAGATCCAACTCCCTTACCTTAATTCAGTCACTGAACCAGCGTCAATGCAACTAGTCAGTATACAACTGTAAAGCCTTGTGAATCGCGTAATATACAACGAATTCGGCGTTTACGTTGACCACTCCCCACTGCACACGTGGAGGATTGATCTAGGTAAGGGAAGCTGACGAACGAGTGTGTCCTTCCTTCAAGTGTCCTGTTCCAACTGCCCCAATTCTTCCTCCTTAACTGGTTCAAAATTTCTCTGACTCCTCCTCCTATTTTTGTTCGTTTTTCCTAACTGGCTACGATTTACATGGTACCCTCTCATTCCTTAGTTATACCTGCAATTGCAATTTACCTATGGCGTGCTAATAATTCCCGATAATTCCCCTCCACTTCACGATCATTTGCAATACCATAAGTTACCCTGGTAGCATAATTTATCAATACAAGATGTACTTAATGTACGAACACCTATATGACTGAATGTGACAAATTCAGTTGAAACCCAGCCTTCCTGACCCTTTTCTAATTACCTGGTCTATTTTCGGATACTACCAGCGGATTAAGACTACCTGCAGATTAACCCGCACCCATCTCCTTTGTCTTATGAATGGAATATTCCAGAACCTTCTCTAGAACATTCTATATTGAGACCAGTATGGAATTTTCCACTCTCTGTAATTCAAATTACGTCACGAGTATTATGTCTGACTCGTGACAGGTATGTACGTGTACAAGGGGTGAAGGTGGTGGGGTAGGTGGTGGTGACAAACAGAGGCAGGCAGACAGAGCTTATTTTTTTATTACATTGGGAAATAGCACCAGTCCCATGCAGAGGGAGACAGAAAGAGCGAAAGGGTCGGGGCACAAACACAAACAAACCAATATATAAACAAACAGAGACCAGCTGAGGGATAACTGCACCGTGTTATCTGTAGGCTACCACAGTTCCTGCATCCTCTTACCTTTTATTTTCCTTTTCCGGGAGTGCATCATTTCTCTTCTGTATCACGAGCTCGATAGGGTCACTGTAGGCCTATCTGTGGCTGGAAAAAACATTAGGCTACCTTATGACTAAATAAGTGTGGTGCATTTCTTTTTAACTTTTTTGGGCAATACAGCGTTGGTAAATGTGGAGTTATTGATTCCTCCAAACTATTTCTATGGTTCTGTTTCATGGCATACTTTGGAGGAATACCCCCTTAACGAATGTACAATACTATACACTGATTCCCTTCCCGTTGACACCAGGCCTTTGATACCGGTATATACCAGTTGTGGGTATAGTCTGTCAGAGTGTTTCAAAATTGAGAAAAATACTTAGTTGTGCAATTGTGTCAAATTTGGGAAAGTGTAAAGTTCAGTACGGTAGATATCAGCCTTCTGAGTCTAATGGAAATCATATTGTAATAACTTCGCAAGATATATATTAACCTTTTACTTCATGATTAAAATGACTATAAACAATTGGTACCCTTTTGTGACAGAGGACAAACTACTAGTACGAAGTTTGTATTAGGTCGACATCACACGAATCAATAAAGTTCGTCTGGGGAAATGGAAAACACAGTACAGACGTGGAAGCCTTGCCAGTTAGTCCCCTACGCCCTACATATGAAAAGAGTGGGAGAGACAGTTCCTGATTTACGAGGATGGGCCACCAGAGCACACCCACTTCCGCTCTTTATAGTCAACAGATTTTACCCTTTGTACCTCGAACTATTTGTAATTTTCAACCGAGTACAAAAACTTTCGTCATTTAGAATATTTTATGGTCAACAGATTTTTTTTTTTTTACCTGTGTATCTCGAGCCATTTGTATTTTTCTACACAGGAAAAAAAACTTCGTCATTTAGACTATATTTGTGGTTCATATTGTTCACGTTTTCACTTGCGGTCGACTTCTGTGTGCTTAATTCAGTTCGCATCATATTTTATACCTCATGCAAGAAGAGTCAAGAACAAGGTGATGACTAGGCTTATGACCCCAGCACGATAGTTAGCTCCGTACAGGGTGGGTCTGACTATAGCGACAATGATGCTGTTATGGTAGTAATGGCTGACGCAGGTAACCTCACCACTACATGATTGTCCTATTATTTCTTTGACAGCTCGACCACCTCCTTCCCTCTTTACTGGACCGTCATCGGAGTTATTTATTGTTTTAGTTTGCTCTAGACTGTGTCCAGCAACAGGCTCCATCGCTATAAGATTTCTTTTCGTGGCACAGTTTGAAGGAACCTGTAGCCACCAATTCACACGCAACGGGTTCCATCGGTATAATATTCCGTTTCCTGGTACGATATGAAGGAACCTGTAGCCACCATTATCCTTCCCTTCATAATAACGGATGCGAGAGCTATACATTACCGGGGCTGACAATTTGGACACGAGGAGGGTAATGAGGCTGGCGCTCAACTGACAGTTCTGGGTAATGAAATGGCACCTCCAGCCAACCAACCAACCAGCCACCCAACCAGCCAGCCAGTCAGCCAGGCGGACGGAATGGCAGAGAGACGGTTAGACGGACACACGGGACAAACTGACACAATGGCAGAGAGACGGTTAGATTGAACGCTGACAGAATGACAGACAAGACCGACGGATCAACAACCAGACAGACGGTTAGACGGATTGACGCACTGACAAAAGAGCGAAGAGACGGATGGACAAACACACATACAGACAGGCAGAGAGAGATGGACGGACTAGGGCATAGACAGACAGACAGACATGGACATTAAAGTACACACACACACACAAGGACAAAATTACAGAAACGAATTGGACAGACAGACAGGCAGACATATACACACATTAAATTACCAAACAACAGACATACATACAGACAGACAGACTGCCACAGCTGCCCACACCAATTTACAACAACTTACCCACAAGTGTTGAATCCAAAAGTAAATTCTGTCGGCTCTCAATCATCGTAAGGGTAAAAATCACTCTAGGCTAATTTCCAAACTTGTGTAAGAAGCTCCGGTGTGTGTGTGTGTGTGGTTTTTTTTTCTGAGGTTGGAGGTAAGTTTCCAGGGCCGACATCCGTTACCTTGCTTCTGGTTGTTGATGTGGAAATGGTAATCCTGGTGTGGCAATCTTCAGCCAATTACAGTAACTCTTTTTTACAATATCCACTGTGGGTATTTATTATCAGCCGCTGAAACAAATAAACCAACAAGCAATCCATTTATATATATATATATATATATATATATATATATATATATATATATATATATATATATATATATATATATATATATATATATATATATATATATATATATATATATATATATATATATGTTGGTGTAGCCAGGGAGTATATTCTCTTTTAAACAAACGAGGTTGAAGGAAATGGCTTGTTCTGCATTAATGAGTTTATTATTTATATTTTCAATATCTCTTACAGTTTTTCTTAAGTCTTTACTTAGATGGTGGATAAGTGAGACAAATGTTGAGTTGTTGGGGCAGGTCGACGTTTCGTCCAGTACATTGGACATCTTCAGGAGGAAGTGGTGATTCTGAGTGTGTGAGGGGTATTTATCTATTTTCCGTATGTGGGGTGGGCGGGGCCACCATATCAGAGGCCTAGTGATTGGTGGATGGGGCCTCTGATATGGTGGCCCCGCCAAACCCACATACGGAAAATAGATAAATACCCCTCACACACTCAGAATCACCACTTCCTCCTGAAGATGTCCAATGTACTGGACGAAACGTCGACCTGCCCCAACAACTCAACATTTGTCTCACTTATCCACCATCTAAGTAAAGACTTAAGAAAAACTGTAAGAGATATTGAAAATATAAATAATAAACTCATTAATGCAGAACAAGCCATTTCCTTCAACCTCGTTTGTTTAAAAGAGAATATACTCCCTGGCTACACCAACATATATATATATACATACAGCCTGTGTGTCATGATGAATATATTAATTAATAGTTGGCACCTCCTCAAGTGTTGCGACATAAACAGAGAGAGAGAGAGAGAGAGAGAAAATCAGCAGGTGACATTCGCTTTATTCTTAACTCAGACGTCTTAGTTAAGCATCGTCTGGCGTTAGTCCAATCAGAGTAGGATTTTTTCCCTCCCACAAGAAAAATCATCTGGCATTAGTTAGAGAGAAAATTATTATGGGTTCATCATGTGTGGTATGTTGTTGTTTTGTGGTGTTGTGTTGTTGGTTGTGGATGTTGTTGTGTTGTTTTTGTTGCTGCTGTTGTAGTGTTGTGTTGTTGGTGTTGTTTGTTTTTTGTGTATTTGTTATGTTGTGTTGATGGTGTTGTGGATTTTGTTGTATTATTTTTATTGCTGCTGTTTAGTGTTGTGTTATTGGTGTTGTGTTGTGTTGTGTTTTGTTGTAATTGTAGTAGCGGTAGTGTCGTGTTGTTGGTGTTGTTGTTTTGTTGTAGTGTTGCTGTGTTTCATTGTAGTTGTAGTACCGGTAGTGTTGTTGGTGTTGTTTTGTTGTTGTTATTTTGTTGTTGTTGTGTTGTTGTTGTTGTGACTGAGTGTGGGAGTGACTAGGCTGGGTATCGAGCATCTGCCAGGGTGATATATATACTGTACGGTGAGACAAGTGGTCATTCATTTCTCTCCTCTCCATCACTTTATCTTATACCCTGTTGTATCCTTTCCTTCCTTACTTGACCTTATCTTAGCCTTGTGCACTGTATCAACCCTACCCTAGCCTAGATTACCTTGGCCCTACATTCCTTACCCCACCACACCCCACCCCACAACTACTCTTACCCATCAATATCGTACCGTATCATCACTATCATCACAACTACTACCATCATACCACCTTTACTACTCTATTTCTACTACTACTACTATTACTAAGACTTCTACAGCTACTACTACCACTACTACTCTACTACTACTACTACTACCATCGTCAGCATACCTCTAACATCAGCACCACAACCACAGTCACACACAATTCCAACACCCACAACCACAACCACTACCACCACCACCACCACCACGAGACAGCTAGTGATAATACTGCAGCGTAATGATCACTTGTACTCCTCTCTATGCCGTGCTTTGTTCGAGGGTCGTGTTTGTGGTTGTGTTGTGTGATGGTGCTCCTATCTTTTGTTGAGGTTTATAGGTATACGTGTCTGGGTGTTTGTGTGTGGGTTATATTTGATGATGTTGTTTTTTGTGGTATTCAGAAACGTGTGTGTGTGTGTGTTGCAACTCATTATAATTCGTATCTGTCGTATAATTTTGTAATATTTTGTACTAAATTTAGAGAGAGAGAGAGAGAGAGAGAGAGAGAGAGAGAGAGAGAGAGAGAGATATGAAGAAAGGAAGGAAGGAGGGATAGAACAGGTGAGAGAGAGAGAGAGAGAGAGAGAGAGTGTGTGTGTGTGTGTGTGTGTGTGGTGGCACTGGCTGGCGTAGCCCAAGTGAGAGTTGAGCTGGCAGTGTGCGTGTGGCGGCCCTCGAGCCAGACCACACCACTCCTCGCTCGCACCGGCACCCGATCCACTCACTCACTTACTCACTCGCTCGCTCGCTTGCTCGTTCGCTCACTTTCTCACACCTGACCTGTCCCACCCCTGCCTGCCCGTCCCGTCTCTGCTCACACCCGGTTAGCATGTGGTGGTTGTTGTGTTTATGTATCGTCACAGAAAGTCACAAGAGGGAATGAGATTATAAGTATAGCCCTATAGTTCATTATCACTTGGCTACTATAAAGAATGATGACCATAATATTATATGTATGAGGCTTGTTATGGTTTGACCCTTGGAGGAAGGAAGGGATCTAACGTTACGGGACAGAAGTTAGGGATCGAGGGTTTGAGTACCGTACAATGCACCTGTAGCCTACTCTGTCATATGAGAGAGAAAAGAAACACATGTGAGTCGTTTCCTACCCCGTGTTTTCGTGTGTGTTTCTTGGTTTGTGTTTGGACAAGGATAGAAAGAAAGGGACTGAGTGTTTGTATGATATGACGCGGAAAGAAGGTAGGGATCGAGGGTTAAATTAAGTACAGTTCTGATATTCTGTCATAGAAGAAAAGATTCCCATGAAGGACGCATTGTACTCGTGTGTTTTTAGGCTTGTGCTTCGATGCAGAAAGAATAAATTATTAGATTTAAGTACAGTCACCCAGTCATAAGAAAGGTTAAGGAGCTCTATGAAGATACACCTTTTACGGTAGGATATATACTTAACCTCGTGGAATATCTGTTGTGCTCATCTATACTTGATGACGGCTGATGATATCTGCCATCACCTTTCTTTCCTTCGATCATATATATGTCGTTTTATCTACCCAAATAAAAGTATGATTTGGAGTAGTGTAACATGATCAAAGTAGAGACAGAAACCCCAAAATTAAGATGCAATGGAGTCTTAAATGATGACAGCGTTTCCTTCTCATGGGCTTCATCAACTCGCTGACTTGCAGGGACTTTGTAATGTTTGTGTGATGAAAATATTATCACTATTAATTAATTAAGAGGTGGGACATCCTCACATGGTGTTGTTATTTCTATTTTGTCGTCGTCACATCCCTTTGGATTTATGTTTGGTTATGGTTATCGTATTGAAATGACAAAAAGGAAAGTGTCTGTGTTAAATTATCAATATAACAGAAGCAAAAAATTACTGAGAAGTGTGAGACTATAAATACAGAAGAAGATAATTACTGCACTGGTGTGAAATCATCGTCGCAATATAAAGTTACGTCCTAACTGGAAATTATCATAGTAGGCTAACAGGATTTTAAAAGTGGCTGAACGTGATTGAATTGGTCGACATTAAATGCATTTAGAAATATTTAGCAAGTGTGAAAGAGTAGGTTAATCGATCTTAGTAAATGACTGAACCAGTGTGAATGATTTGCCCTCGGTAATCAGAACTTGCATGCTCAGTTCGGAATGAAAATATACCTTACACAGAGTAGTTTCCCGGTGTTTTGTTCCGACTATAGGCTACCGATCGCGCAGGTCTTAATTATGAGGTAGGCTAATCTGTAGTCGGCGAATTGGAGGGCTAGCTTATACCGATGCTTCCAAGCTGCCCTACAAAACAGATCCCTTACATAATTATATACTGTGATAATAGTTTGTTTTCTGACATAGTTTGGAGGAATGTTTACCCTCCAATTCGCCCACAACAGATAAAGACTTGAGAATATATATGACCTTCGTTTGGAATCGAATCTCCTGGCCTGAAAAACAATTGGAATCGAATCTCCTGGCCTGAAAAACAATATATAGTCAAGTAAAAAAAAAAAAAAAAAAAAAATTGTCTTTACGTCTGAATCAATGAACAGGAGATATTCTAAAAAAGACATACTGTAGACGATGACGATGGCTGGTGCGATGGCTATAGGTCTAGTATCGTAGTTCCTTCCTTGAGCCATATATTGTTTTCCCTTTTCTTGTATTGATTTTTTTTCCCTACTCGTTCCTGCCATCTTCACTTTTACACTTTCTACTCAATTCCTTCAAGTGTTCTTTCCTCTCCCTCTCTCAATTTTCCTATCTCTCCCACTCTCCACCTATATACTCTATTCTCTACCCCCTCCCTCCCCCTCCTCACTCTCTCTCTCTCTCTCTCACTCTCTCTCTCTTCCAACTACATCTCTTTCCCATTGACTTTCCTCTTCCCCCTATTTTCTTTACTGCCTCGACTTTCTCATCTCCCTCTCTCTCTCTCTCTCTCTCTCTCTCTCTCTCTCTCTCTCTCTCTCTCTCTCTCTCTCTCTCTCTCTCTCTCTCTCAACTTTCATCTTCATCCCCCAACTTCCCTCTCTGCCTCTCTGCCCCCTCTCCCTTCCCTCTCCCTCTCTCCATCACCACCACTACCCTTTACCCACACAACATCCATGCACCTGAGAATGAGTGTAGGCTATGGACGTGATTAATGTGTGTGTGAAGGTATGAATGTCCAGGAGAAGCCTAGCCAGGTGTGTGCAGCCAGACCTCAGTTTATTTCATCACGCAATAATAATAATAATAATAATATGTAGGGCTACTGAATCGTCCAAATATATGTCACCAAACAGAATCTCTATTAATTATATTGAGGTGATTTGTTTCGTGGGATGGTTTGGAGGAATCGGTAGCCCTCCTATTTACCGTTGGCAGTCTCAAGGTTATCATCTAGAATACATACACGGTGAATAAACCAATAATTATAGGGAGTGGAAGCGAGTGGAAAAGTGGTGGTGGAAATATTGCTACAACACCTGCCAACACTAACACCTGCCAAACACTAACACCTGCCAACACTAACAACACCTGTCAGCTTTAGAAATATGTATACACGTACTATACAGTCGCGGCACAATGTCCTTGACCAGAATTCCTCTTACACCCTATAGGCAAGGACTTTGTGCATCGACTGTACATACAAACGTCACACAGCATTAAAAAGGTAGACCATATATTCAGTCCCCCAGAGAAAAGGAGGAAAGAGGGTGTAATTGAATGAAGACGTAGACGAATAGAGGCAATAAATTAAGGTACGCAGGTCTCTTGTCATGGGTGAATTGGATAAAGTCTTAATTACTCCAAACTATGTATATTAAGACTGATCCCCTACTCGTACACTGAGGCAATAGTCTGTTTGTTGGCTTAGGATGTGGGAATCAGCAGCCCCACAATTACTCATCTATACAACGAATAAAACAATACCCGTAAAAGACTTAAGTTGCTGTAAAGAGAGAGGGAATTAATTTACCAGCACACACACGTCTTGCATACAGAGATAGTTAGTTATTCAGCCCCTCAGAAGGAAGGGTAAAAGAGGCTTAAACAGAGAGACGTGAGTGAAATGTAAGTAACTTAACCTCGTCACACACACACACACACACACACTCTCTCTCTCTCTCTCTCTCTCTCTCTCTCTCTCTCTCTCTCTCTCTCTCTCTCCCTACATAAAATGGTGTTGGTTTTCCTCAGCCTTAGGAGTAGGTGTAAAATGTGGTGTGAAAGTTTCTAAGTACCCACACTACATAGCCTATACTTGTACACCTCAATCAACATGACGTGTAGCCTAAACCAGTTTGTAAATATACGAGCGACAACACCATCTCAAAATTATGGGTACTCGGGTAAAAAATACAAAAGGGAGGTGTTTCAAAGTTAGGCTATGTGTAATCAGAGGTGTTAGGGATTGTACTGTACCTGACACATACCAGAAGGATGTATAAAATAGATGAAAACAAAACAGAGATGTGTGTGTGTGATTGTAAACTATAGCTTGCCACACAGCAGAATGACGTATGAGATAGATGAATTCAGTGGTGTGAGTGAATCTAATTATACGCCCACCACACTCAACTCATGAACATCAAAGGAATTAGTATTCAATTTTCCTCTGCAGGATATTTAAACGAGTGTAAACGAAGGAGCTGTGGTAGAGGAAATGTAAATACACTTACCACACTTCCTTAGAACTGTGAATTAATAAGTGTTAATGGTGAAAGGAAGAAGTGGAAGTAAGCGTAACCATAATAAAGTCATGCCTCCTTTAATTAATGATGTAACTAAAGAAAATAGTGTGAGGAAATGAAAACACACACATAGGCTACACACACACACACACACACACACACACAACTATTCATAAATATAAAAAGAAAAGAACCTCCCAGAGAGTTAAATAGACAGGTGTAGCCAGTGGAAATTGCATCATATATCCACGTCACACTTTTGAATAGCAGATAGATAATTATTCACTCCCCCCTCCCCTTCAGAACGATGTCTAAAAAACAGGTGTAAACAAACAGGTGTGTGAAGAGCACCGTTAGCCTTCCTTCCTACACCTGCACAGCAACACACGTGCACCAAGTTAAAGAGGCCGGACTGAGGGTGAGTCACTCCTTCACTCCTGCTCAGTCTTCCTCCTCCTCCTCCTGCCCGCTGGGGGTCTAAAATTAGCACTCGGTAAATTAATTGGAGGATACTGATTGCTTCAAATTGTGCCGCAGAGCAGACCACTTATATTGAGGTATCTGTTTCCTGGTACAGTTTGAGTGAATCGGTATCCTTATTAGTTGTTAACAACATTATTTTACTTCATTTGAAGCCATAGGGCAATAATTATGTGATGTAAAATCTTTCAAGGGCATGTGATGACGTCTGACAACTTTAGAGGCTTCTGATGCCTCCAACCCGTGCCACAGAACAGAAACTATACCGAGGTAGTGTGTTGCGTGGCATAGTTTGGAAGAATCAGTAGCCTCAAATTCGCAGACGAAATCTTAGCCCCATAACTCAGACTTATTTATACAGTTGCGGTCGACTAAAGTTGTTTCAGTCCCCCAACTGTATAAACTCTGCTAATGAGGAGGGTTTGGTTGTCTAAGAGATACATAACTTACTGAGAACCTGAGTGTAATGTATAGAAATATAGTTTGTGGGAATGTGTGTATATACGTCAAGAGGCAGGCATGATGGGAGGGTGAACAGTAACGCCGCTCACAGATGCATAGGCCTAAACCATTTTCTCATATTGCATCATGTCCCATCACTAAGGGTTTCAATGGGATGTGTGGGCAACTCAGGAGGAACCCACCCAACTCCAAGAAAAAAACAACTGATAAATGTGGTCTGTTGTGTGAGTGTTTGTTATTTTTTTACTCCATTCGATGCGGTTATTGAATTTTTAGGCCTACTTCATATAAACGGTATCCTTTTTGTATCTTCCTCAAACTTTTATTTTCCCTCTTCTATAATCCTCCTTTTCTCCTCTTCCTCCTTCCCTCCTCTCTATTCCTCATTTTCTCCTCTTCCGCTTCCCTCTTCCATCCTCTTCCTTTCCCACTTTACTCTTCTTCTTCTCCCCTCTTATCGTTCCACTGTGGCTTTGTAATCTGGAACATGTGGTCAGTCTATCAAGAATTCAATTCACCCTCTTTGATCTGTTGGGAAGCAAGTTGGACCCTCCACAAAGGCAGACAGACAGACAGACAAACCACGACCAACACACTGCCCTACCATCACTACCACCACCACCAGACAGACAGACAGACAGACAGACAGACAGACAGACCAACACACTGCCCTACCATCACTACCACCACCACCAGACAGACAGACAAACAGACAGACAGACAGACAGACCAACACACTGCCCTACCATCACTACCACCACCACCAGACAGACAAACAGACAAACAGACAAACCACGACCAACACACTGCCCTACCATCACTACCACCACCAGACAGACAGACAGACAATCAGACAGACAGACAGACAGACAGACCAACACACTGCCCTATCCATTATTAAGTTTAAGTACTCCAAAATCCAGAAATGTGATGGATGAAGAGTAGGTGTGTGCTGAAAATGTGGGCGTGATAAATAGCTTATAACCTCCCATAAGAAATTGCAATAAATCTCCGAGAACACACACAACTTTTGCTGGACGTGCCATGTGTTGAATATGATTTAGTGACGGCATGTGATAAAGTCCTGGTAGGTGGATGGTCGTGCATGATAAATCTCCCAGCCTCGCCCAAACTGACTTTTCCCTGCGTCATGTGAAATGCTCTGGGCCAGTTTTACAGTAGCTGCATTTTGCTCGGTTCTTACTCACAGATCTCGCATTTCAAGCTTTATATCCATGTTAGTTCCAGTGTACAAAAGCCAGAAGGATTCACTGAAGTATATAAGAGTTACACAGGCCTCATATAAACATTTTCGCTCGGATAGCCTAAACGATAGCATCTCAGTATTTTAACAATTAATCATTCACTCACACTGCCTGAAAAATATGAGAATAAACGACATAAAATTTGAGTCATTCGAGCAATATGAAACCCTGGGGGACTGCAATGTTGAAGTACAAATATGCTGTCACAGCACTCATGTGCGTCATCCGTGTACGACTTGTGTTAATAATCAATACTGTTCTTGACTCAGTTCACATGGTAGCAACGCGTGGGTGACAACGATATGTGTGTGTGTGTGTGTGTGTGTGGTCGGAAACGATAGTATGAAAAATATTACCATTAACAAAGCCCACTGCTATGCTGTCTGCACACACACACACACACACACACACACACAGAGGAAGAACAGTGTTGGTAACTACAGCCCCGTCTCTCTTTCCTCTTGTCATTTAATAGCAGACAATAAACTTAACGTACTGAGTGTATTAGAGAACATAAACGTGTCAGGTTTCAACAAATTAGCAAGCAGATTTCAGGTCTGCATTGCCAAAGCCTCAAACTATGATTATGCAGCCAGAGAATAAATTAACTGACGGGAAGTAAATGGTGGACGCAAACAATAAGGTCGAAGAGAAGCTACAGTCCACTCGCTGCAAATCCTAACAGTAAATGAAGAGACCTTAAATGTATTATAATGGTCTATACGATTTAATAGCAATCTTATAAACATTAAGCATAGGTATGTACGTACACACATAAGAAATATACATACACACACACCACAATCAAGCTTACACAATCATACACATGCGCATCTTAAAACAGACATGAGAGAATGCGGAAGATGAAACAGGTGGGGAGGAAGAGGGACACAATCACAAAAACAAGTTGGCAGGGAAGTAGGAAGGTAGGCAGAGGTGAGGATGAGAGGGAGGTGCATGGAGAAAAAGAGAAAGGAAAGGGTAGAAAGGTACAGTGGGTAGGGAAAGGTCTCTAGAACACACACACACACACACACACAAGCAAAAACACACACACACAAGCAAAAATACACACACACACACACACACACACACACACAACACACACACACACACACA
>JAWQEG010001694.1:0-32554 GCA_033782935.1 Petrolisthes cinctipes
CAGGAGACTCGAGGGTATGTGCTGGCAGAGGGAGTCGTGGGTGTCAGTACTACCACAGATAAAACACAGACACACCCGGGTTGGAAGGGAAAAAGTAAACAATGATCCACCTATACCTAACTGATACCCAACCCAACACTATACAACTGCTCACCCCTGCTTCCTTCTGTATCTGTTAAGCTGAATGTCACTTGATCTAGCTTGATTTATTTGTATTTTTTCAGAACCCAACCTGAATTCAACTTACTTAGTCTATTGTAAATCAGTCTAACCTAACAATAATGAAAATACAGTATAAATTCCGTGTAACCTTTTAAGATTGGTGATAGTAGGCCATAATATAAAGCTCTACGAGGGAGTTCCAGTAACAGTAAGAAGGGCCTAATTGCAGGAAGGAGGAACAGCAACCTACTTTCACAACCTGTCTTGTTTTTTTCCAAAGTGAGCAGCAATATGCCAGGAGAGTGTAGGAACCCTTCCGTCCCCTCCTACCACCACCTGGCCGCAGCTGGTGGCTGCAATACAATAACTGTAGAGGAGGCAGGCGGGCAGCTGGCGCTCATAACGCAGGCAGAAGCTACGCCATGACACCAGCTGGGCTCTGAATAATGGACTTAGATTAAATAGTGAGTCCTCCTATATTACATCAAGCGGCAGCAGGAGGCGGAGGCTTTACTTAGTGTTCGTTCAATTTTTAATTAAATTTCTCATCTACAAGAACAAATGCACAAACTGTACGTGTGTATTTACTCGTATGTTTAAACATTTTATATGCATATATCACATGTAGATACACACATCTGTCGGGTATACGTTCTGTGTAGGTGTGTGGGGTTTCTGTTTTGAATTCCGTATGCATTATGTGTACAAGCTGTGTACATGTGTGTGTGTATTTTTCTGGCTTCCCAAAACTGCCATTTGTGGATTAAACTGACATAGAAAATAACATTAATAATAAATAACAGCATTATTTTATCTCGTGACTAAAAAACTCAGATGATTTATGTTCGATTTGCTCGTCAATTACACACACAGTCATGTCAATATTTCACTAACAACAGTCACACACAGTCAATATGAACAAATACACACACGCGTATGTTCACGTAAACACGGTATCTAATCAAAGCAACATTTAAATCTGAGGGAGAAAAATGATATGGCATTCAACATCTCAAAAATGAAATATATATATAACAAAACGAGAGAACTGACATGGGGAACGATACAAGGGGAGTATTGGGTAAGTAGTAACAGCAGACGTCAGAGGGATTATATTATTACATGTGTCCCTGACTGTACACTGGTTTAATAATAATAATAATATGCTGGGCTGGAATACTGCCGTTGCCCTCCTTGTATTAATAACGCTGAGCTGGGGAATAATACATGTATGGATGTGCATACCTTATCATGTTATATATACCAACACAACCAACGCATTTACGGAGGCATGAATTAGTAATCGTATAACCTTACAAGGGGAAGGAGGAGGAGGAGGAGGAGGAGGAGGAGGAGGAGGAGGAGGAGGAGGAGGAGGAGGAGGAGGAGGAGGAGGAGGAGGAGGAGGAGAAGGAGGAGAAGGAGAAGGAGAAGGAGAAGGAGGAGGAGGAGGAGGAGGAGAAGAAAAAGGAGGAGGAAAGATAGACTATAGGAAGAGATTAGATTAGAGAAGTGTGATGTGGAAGAGAAGGAAAAGCAGTAGGAGAAATTAGAAAGGACTGTAATGATGATGAGAAAGTGTATGAAGAGAGAGAGAGAGAGAGAGAAGAGAGAGAGAGAGAGAGAGAATGTGGAGGGGTCGGAGGCAGTGCGGGCGATGTGTCAACACTACATGGTCGCCTGGGACACCTTCATCACACTTCCCTCTCTCTCTCACACACACACACACACACACACACGCACACCATTCCTCCCCCTACTCTTTCCCTCTGTCAATACTTCACACCTCTCAGGTTCTTTCTATCACTCTCTTACTTTTCCTAGCCCATTGTTTCCCCATCACACCTGGCCGTCTCTATATAACTTTTCAGACAGTCCATATCTCAGCATCTCTCTCTCTCTCTCTCTCTCTCTCTCTCTCTCTCTCTCTCTCTCTCTTGTAATACCCTCGCTCTGCTCTCACTCCCAATACTTTAAACCTCTCAGTATCACTCCAGTACCTTTCACACACTGTTTCACACTCACGTTTCGACCTGCTCCCTCAAGTTATAGTACAGTTTGAAGATTATAGAACCCTCTTTCCCCCAGAAAACCTTTACTTCTCCTCCTATGTTAATCTCCTTCTCAAATATTTCTCCCCTCCATGCCTCCAGTTCTTTCTTCCTTCTAATTAATCGTGGTATGTGTGCAAATAATAATTAACATCCAACACTGCCCATATTAATTATTCTTGATTAAAAAAACAACTTCGTTATAACCTAATATATATATATATATATATATATATATATATATATATATATATATATATATATATATATATATATATATATATATATATATATATATATATATATATATATATATTCTCGAAAGTTCGCATATATATTTGTCAACACGTTACTAGCAAATACCTTAAACTGTAACTTACGATCCTGAAATCGAATATGCCGGATACTTGCTCTTATTTAAATAATGTCAATGACTAAATCTATTTTCTCTTAAGACATGTATGAGATTAATATTATTATTATTGTTTGCGTTACAGCTCTGAAGCCATTCCTCTTCTCCTTCAACCTTGTTTTCCCACCTCACCCTACTCCATTTTTTATTCATTCCATTTTCACACCTCCCCCCCCCATCTCTCTCGTCTCCTATTCACTCTGTTATCACACCTCGCCTCTTTCTTCTCTTTCATTCACTCTGATGATTCTTACACCCCCATCTCCCCACCACCCCATCACCACCACCATTCTATCGTCTTGTCCTCAGAGCCCCTCCTTCCCTCCCTTGGCGCCCCTTCAGTGGATCCCTGCCATGTTCCCCTCACCTTCTTCCCTCTCCCACCAGACGGAAGGAGAGGAAAGAACCAGAGAAATGTGGAAGAAGAGAGAGGAGCGGCCCGAGGGTAGGGGAACAGAGGGAAAGAGAGACCAGAAGGAAGGAGAAAGATATGGAAAAACTGGAGAGAAGGAGAAATATATGGAAAAACTAGAGGGAAGGGAAAGGAAAGAGAGTAACCCAACGAAGCAGACTTTGGAGTTATGGTGCCCTGATAATCCCCACTACTCAAGGCATTAACATTAACATATCCAGATTCATTTGTTACTGTAAGCTATTCTGAAATTATTTTTTTCTTTCATTGTACTAGGATTATACTGTTTATTAATGAATACCAAATAACCTTATTATCAGATACTGAAGTCATGATACAAAGGAGTTCGTGAGATACTCTGTAATAATAATTGTACCCATATACTGAATTTCCTGTACAATGAGAGAACATGACACCTAAATATTTTTGCTGCCATGCCAGACTTTTGGAAATTATGGGTTGGTACCTAGAGAGCCCTAAGTCAGCGCCAGTGTTTGTCGTCCGCCAGACTGAGGTTTACACGAGCCGCTGGAGACTGCGACAACCCTTTTTAAAATTGGCCTCAACTTGCCAGGAACAACAGTAGCACGTGTGGCCGCCTCACCCAGTGTCTCAGGGGAGCACTAGTCCAATATAACAAGTGAGGCGGGGTGAAGTGGAAGAGGGAAGGGAAGAGGGAGAGGAGATGTGGAAGGGGAAAGGGAAATGTTGAAGAGAGAGGGGAAGAGAAGGTTGATGTGGAGGTGGGAGGGGAGATGTGGAAAGGGAAGGGAGGGGAGGAGAGGGGATGGGAGAGTAATAGTAACAGGGATAAAAAACAAAATGGAAGGAGTTAACGGGAGTCTATTAATAAGTGGAGACTGACTGGGGCAGTAGTTTAATATTATTACTGAGGCGGGGAGGAGTGGGACGAGTAGAAGTGGATTTGAAAAGAGGCAAGAGAAGTGTAAAGAGAAAGAGGAAGGGGTGAGAGAAAAGCGAGAACGTAAGGGGTGGGTTATGGTGCAGGGAACAAAGAACCAAAGGGAGAGTTGGTTGAGTTGGTTATGGTAAAGACAACAAAGAGACAGAAGAGTAAACATGAGCCTATCTATGGGGTCTAATGGGAGTGTGGACAAAGTATGCATGAAAGTGAATGCGATATGTCACAATCGAGCACGTTAATGAATCATTGATTTATTCTTCATCCTATGGTCAGCACCTTTATTTAATGACAGTGAATTATTGTAGATCATTTCGTTGCGGGTCTAACCATAAAAGCCTATGGAAGAATCGGTCCTTGGCATTGCAGAACCGTAATAAAATTTCTTGATCAAATTCTTTTATATGAAAAAAATAAATGTGGCAATATGGACAGTCACAGATAAGGATTTAAAAGTCACTGGGAATTATATTATTTGTAAAGGAAATTATGTAAATCATTTAAAAGAGCAATACATTTCGAGTATTCCACAACTCAGTATCAGTGAAGGTTTGAAAACAAGAGACGATTAATTTCAATAATATAATCAATCGTACAAATATGGACGCCAAAACTTTTTATACTATACTACAGTAGGGAAATTATGAACGATATATTTTATGCTTCAATGCGGATATACGTTCACCATATTTGGGGCCAATTACCCAACTTGTGTAAATCATTGTGAATGTGTTGGAGCTGCTGAGTTGTGACTACAGTGGTATCGATTTTACGGTCATTAGTAATATTCGTATGTTTGTTTTGGTCTGGCAGTTGTTTTTAGGCTTCAAAGAGCATGACGGCCCTCGTTTTTTGGACATAATCTGTGAGGCAAATCTTGCTTACATTTATCACATTGCTGTGTTTGATTACGATACCAGTGTGTGTGTGTGTGTGTGTGTGTGTGTGTGTGTGTGTGTGTGTGTGTGTGTGTGTGTGTGTTGGGTTATTGGCGGGCATCTCACTCGCACAATTTCCCCGGTTCTCAAGCTAGTCCAAAGTTTCCTCCTTCCTTAATTAAGCCTCGAATTTGAAGGGAGAACATCTGACCTTAGAATGGAATACGAATGACGAACACCCAAGGAAATAAAGTTGTACCAGTGTGACGGACCACTGACCTTGTGTATCCCCGGGCAGGTTGTCTATATGAAGTCGTCGCTCTATATGCACGGTATCAAAGGCTTCACTACAATCCGCCGTGTTGGCTAAGTCATCGAAAAGAAATGGAATTTTTTCATATGCACCTTTTGTACTTTTATTTGCACATATCTAAAAAAATATGAAAAGAAAAGTTACATATCGTACATATTTATTTTTGTTAGTCGGCACTCTGCAGGCATGAAGTATTTCCTGTACAAAAATATAAAAAGGGGGAAGGATTATGTAACTATTGTTATTGTATATACAGTTGACAGCATGCATTAGTTTCATTCCAGCTATGTATAATGACAGTGTTTTGTTCTGAATAAATCTCCGTTACAACTTCATAATCCATTAATTCTCCAAAGCAAAATATCTACCCTCTTTTCATACTGATTTCCCATTCTACAAATATATTTATCATTTATTCCCCTGTATATTCCCTTACCTTTCACCCTGATTCTCCCTCCCCTCGTGTTTCTTTATTTTCCTCGTGTATCCCAACTCCCCATCTTTTATCGTGATTGATCTCATCCACTCCGTCATTACGTCTTTTCCCTTGGTGTCCCACTGGTCCCCTCTCGTGCCGCTCTCATCTCCACTTGTCCCCCTACTCGCTGCCTTTCATCTTCCCCCTCTCTCCCCCCTCTACAATTTCTCTCCGATTCTGGCTGACCTCTTCACCTCTCAAGGACCTTTGTCGCCCACCTCCAGTGCGCCTCTCGCAAAGCAATCACTCCCATGAAATATCATATCTGTTGGGGAGTTGTGTTTGTTTGTATAGAGAGACTTGGACGAAAGTCATGACGCTCCCGTCTCTCTGAAAATTGTGAAACTATTACAGCTGATACAGGTGGACTGGTGATCGGAGTTTATATTTATTTTTTTTACAATAACATAATACAAATAAACATAATACAAAAAATAATCTTCCATAACTTCTGTCACTGTCCCCTCCACAACCTCTGACACTATACCTCCCACAATGTCAGTCACTCTTACCCACATTCCCAGCCGCTCTCTCTCCCTCCCCACAACCCACGTTACTGTACACCTCACAACCCCTGTCACTCTCAAAACCCAACCCATCCCTGTCTTTGGCATAAACCAAGTTCCTGGTTGTCTCTCCCCTTAAAACTAATATCAGAAATTGAGCACCCACCTTCTGCCTCTCCAAGTAATTCCCCAGAGAGCCTGCCTACATTTTAACAGTACCGGTAAGTGCTTTAGGTGTTACATCACACACAGGAGGTGAGACAGAGCTTCAAAAGGACTTACAGCAGAGTAGTGGGTAAGAAGCCTGACTAGAGGCATGTACAGTACATCGTTATTTACACTACAGTCAGGTGGTTTACAGTATATATTTATCATGTTAGGGTATAAGTTCCTTGCAAGTCAGTATTTTAACAACAGGCAGAGATTTTGTTTCTAGCCCAAAACAGAAGTAAAGCATACAAAGGGTTATTTTACAACAAATTATAAAATAATTTGGTATAAAATTGTTGCAAAAGTTTTTTCACTGTTTATTCTGACCGTTTTGTGACTATGTACCTCGTCCTTTCTACTACTCAATCCTGCTATCTGTCTTTTTATAATCCTTATCTTTATTTTCTACTGTCTCTTTCTCTACCCTCTTCAATAATGCGAGTCCATAAAGGCGTCCCCTTTTCTATTTTGTCGTCCTCATTCCATTTCCCATTCTTCTACATCATTCACACATTTGCCCTCTTTTTCTCTCAGTCATCATCCATTTTTCTTCCTCTTAATCTTCCAACTTCACATCTCCTCCTACTCATCCTATTTTCTCCTCTTTCCATCTCCTACTCCCTCCTTTCCTCCTCTTCTCATTTTCTTCTCTTTCCATCTCCCACCTCCTCCTTATCTCCCAACTCTCCTGCTCCTCCATCACCAGCACGTCTCTCTTCCTGCTTCCTCTTCTCTTTCATCATCACTAACCTTCCCTCCTCCAACCTTTCCTCTCTGGGCCTCGTTTCTCATAATAACAATATACATAAAGCGACGGCGCCTTGCGAAGCTGTCCAAGCGCCGCAGAGATTTGGAACGTCAGGTATGGGCGAAAATCGTACCCAAAAGCATGTTGTCTCAGACTACATAACGACCCTGTTGACTTGCAAGAATGCTCAAACGTTTCCGGAAAGCGACAGTCCATAATATTATTTAGTATATGCCTTTCGTTGCGATGCTTTGAGGGCAAATTTACATAGTGGTTTTGGTTTTACAGTTTAGTGCTTCTAGGTCAAAATTTTATAATACTTTGAGGTATAAATAATACTGTATAGTACTTTTTGGTCGAATGCTCATCATAATTTTAGGCCAAAATATTCACAATGTTTTGACGCCTGCAGAAGACGAATGTGCGAGCCCTAGATATGTCTGGGATGCACACCTCACCATTCTTCAGCTGGACCGTCCTCAGGTTAAGTAAAGTGGCAATTTCACAGCCGAACGATATCTGTAGCCTCGTGTATCTTGCCCGGGAAATATTGTGCCAAGGGATGGGTGGTGGTGGTGGTGGTGGTGGTGGTGGACCGTCTGTGCTTCTTCCCCTGAACATATGAGAGTCTGTGCTTCCCTTACTGAATACAAGAGAGTTTATGCTTCTCCCTCTGAACATATGAGAGTCTGTGCTTCCCCTATTGAATACAAGAGAGTCTGTGCTTCCCCTATTGAATACAAGAGAGTTTATGCTTCTCCCCCTGAATACAAGAGAGTTTATGCTTCTCCCTCTGAATATATGAGAGTTTGTGCTTCTCCCATTTAATATTTGAGAGTCTGTGCTTCCCCTAATGAATACAAGAGAGTTTATGCTTGTCCTAATGAATACAAGAGAGTTTATGCTTCTCCCTCTGAATATATGAGAGTTTATGCTTCTCCCTTTGAATATATGAGGGTCTGTATTTCTCCCATTTAATATTTGAGAGTTTATGCTTCTCCCTCTGAATACAAGAGAGTTTATGCTTCTCCCTCTGAATATATGAGAGTCTGTGCTTCCCCCTACTGAATATATGAGAGTCTGTGCTTCTCCCTCTGAATATATGAAAGTTTATACTTCTCTTACTAAATAATATATCAAAGTTTTCTGTACATGTTATGGCTGTAACCATTCTTATTTTCAGAGTTCTTATCAATTCCCAATAGTTTAATCTTTTCATGTAAATCATTTCAACATAAGAATGCAACTGCCGGGGCTTTACTTTGACTAACATGAAACAATTTTACTCTAACATGAAACTATTTTACTTTGGCTAGTTTTATTCACCACAGGAAGAACTTTATTACTTAATCCCATTTAAGTTTTACGGAACAAATCTCCTTTGAAGATTTTATTAGGGTGCGTTTTTATTTAATTTTTATTATTATTTTCTTTTTCATCAAACAACGTGATGATTTCTTTCCCCAGCAATCCGTTTTTTGCTTCATGTGATTTTCCCCTCTATCTTAATTCCATTTTATTTTTACCATGGTCGAGTATCTTGAGGCCATTTTTCTCCTCCAAATCTTTACTTCCTTCCTCTTTGTTTTCCCGTTTCTTTCATTATTTATTGCGGCTCTAAACCCTCTCTCACTTTTTTTTTTTTTTTTTTTTTGGCTTCTTTATGCTCGTGTTCACAATTTTCCCCTCCTTCCTTCCTTCCATCCACCCTCCTCGTTATGGTAGCTCCTCTAATCTCTCTCTCTCTCTCTCTCTCTCTCTCTCTCTCTCTCTCTCTCTCTCTCTCTCTCTTGCGCCTTTGCTTCTTTAACTATCCGATTCTCTTCATTTTCTCTTCGACGATCATTCCTCTTCGTTATTTTATTCTTCAATGATACGGTATTTTTCTTCGACGATAAATAATTCACTTGCTCTCACTCTCTAACCTTCTTACATTATTTCCCCCCTCGCCTCGGGTTCCTCTCCCTCCCACCTTCACTTACCGTTACTTTATTCTCATCTTCATTGGGAAACTATTTCAGAATCTCGTCGGAACATTTTTAACTTGTGAAGGAAAGAACAGCAGTGCAAGACATGGCATAGCAACGGGTGGGTCGAATAGGCAGCAGTGAAGACAAACAAGACCAAGGAAGCAAAATAAACGCCTGGTGGGAAATGATGTGGGAGAGAATAGAGTTGAGAGAGAATAGGCGATGAGCAGAGAGAAAAGCAAAGTTTAATGTTTGATGAGTCTACACGGGAGGGAAGAAAGAACTTGAAAAATAAAAAATATATATCTAAGGGCAGGAAAAGAAAGAAAGAAAGAAAAAAAAAAAGGTAGAGAATAGGCGGGGATAAAAGAGACTAAAGGAGAGGTGGGAGGGAAAAGATCAAGGAGTAATATATGAATGGAGGAAGGAGGAAAAAATGTGATAAAGAGGAGCAGTGGTGTAGCCAGAAAGAACACATATGCATCACTCTCTAATGTAAAAGTCTTGCTAAGAAAGGGTAATTGAAATTGTAATATTAAATTTGTTTCATTAATTTTGTTCATGAATGCATAATATAATAAATAGTAAACGCAACTGTACTTAGTCAAATTACAGAATCATTTGTCATCAGTATACGAGCAAATAGACTGGTGGGTGACTCTGAACTTTATATTGTTGTCTAATAAACGTGGTGATAATGTGAACTCCCTACGTTATGGTATTGTGTTTATTTCCTGGTATGTGGTAAAATTATCAGGATCAAGAAATGTACAATACACCGACAGCATTTTATTCATTTAAATAGAGAAAGATGTCTGCTCTCTTCGCCTTGTGTTTTGTGTTCCACTCTCCACTTCCAGAACAAAAGGAGACAAGAAACCAAAAGTTCACCCCATTTCGTCTGTTGTTGGGAATTTGCATAAACTTAATCTCAAGTCCATTACGAAGATCACCTCGCCAGACTCATCACCCCTACCTCCCCTGCCCTCCCTCCCTCTCTTCCTTCACCCCTAGACACTCAAAACAGGACCCCCTTATCTCCCTTTCACTCCCTTAACACGGTGCTAGAAACATCTCTCCCTTTATCTCTCCTTCCTCGAGCCTAGAAAGTTAATCATAACAACTTGACCCCCTCTATCTATCTTCCACTTCCCATTGGTCTCCTTAATACATTTTCCCTTCCCTTCCCTTCCCCACCCTTCCCCAGTTATCTCTTTTCCACTTCCCATTAGCCCCCCGCCCCATTCACCTTTCCTTCCTTTTCTTTCCTATCCCTCTCCCTCTATCTCTTTTCCTCTTCCCGTTAGCCTCCCCATCACCTCTCCCTTTCCCTTCCCTTCCTTCCCCTTCCCACCCCTCTCCCTCTATCTCTCTTCCACATCCCATTAGCCTCCTCCACATCACCTCTTCCCCACCTCCAAAATAAAAAAAGAAGGCCACCGCAAACATGACTATATTTATTTTGGCCTCCCTTCATCATAACTCCCGACGGACCACAGCCATCATCACCTTTTCCTTTTTCCTAGACACCTGAAACATGACACCCTTATTTCCCAGAGCCCAGATTCATTACCCAACTCCCTTGCCATCAGACACCCAAGATTATACAACATCCTTTATTTTCACTCCAGACTCCAGGTCAGTTTCTTTTCATTTCATGATTTTTGTCTTTTTCTCTTCCTGTTCATTTTTTCCTTGTCTTTCCTCTCCTTCTTTTATAATATATTATCTTAGCCATTACTGTCTAATCCTAGTTTTTCCCTTCCTTACATATCCATTCTTGTCATGACCTTTCTCTTACTTTTTACTCCTGTCACCTAAAATATGACCTTCATTTTCAAAAATTCATATTTTTTTTGCTTCGTTTTTTCATCCACCCCAAGCCCTGGAATTCTCTCTTCCCTCTCTAAACCTTTGACTCACATCTAAAGTCTCTATTTCCAGGACACACACAATGAAAAAAACAAACAGCAACGTAATGACACCCAGAGAAATACCCGGAAGGCCACGTCCAGCTTTTCGTGGACAGGAAGCAGCAGCAGATAATAACTAACACATGACTGTCCCTAAACACGTCCCCCTCCCCTCTATTGAGTAGGCAAACAGAATAATATTGAGCCGAACCCTCCAAAGACAAACAAACTGGCTTGGTCCATCCACACAAAAGAGAAAAACAAAGAAATGTCCCCTCTCTCTTTACGACCTACGATCACGGCCGTGTTCCCAACATCTACCCAACCCAGAAAGTTTCGTCTCTCTGCAGGACAATTAGACCGAGTGGAAATGTCCATGACCACCCCAGTCCAGGTTCCAGCAGGAGCCCAGGACACGTACCAGGACAAGACAGCGAAAGGCACAGAGGGATTAGACTCGGGATTAGTGATAAGAGAGAGGATGGGGAAGCTTTCTGGCAAAAACAATAATCTTTGAACCTGAAGAAAACATGAGCGACGGACAAATTACCTCAAGATTACGAGACGAAGCAACCTCAACGATGGTTACTCTTTTTCTCAGTGAGGCTCCTTTTTCTTTTTATTAAGGTACAGGGAGAGAGAAAGTTGTAGCACTATATTTATCCCCATGTGCCCATCCCATGAGAGAAGAGACTAAAATATAATAGAAAACCCCACATACCAATGATAAAAAAGGCCAGAATATTATAGAAAACCCCACGTAACCATGAGAGAAGAGGCCAAAATACCATATAGAGTCCCACCTCCCCATTTGTCAGGGCTTGAGCAAACTACCCATGTCTCGAGGATCATCTGAGTAATACATTAAGGGTCTCATCATTACTATCCTATCCGTCTCACCTCATTAGTCACGCTCTCCATCACACTCTCTTCCTCCTTCCACGGTCACTTCTTGGCACGCCTCCCACTTCTCATACTTCTTCCCTAATTAAGGCACTCTTTCTTTTTATTTCTCCTATTAATTTTTCGACCATCATATTATTTTATTCTCTTCATGAAATCTCCCTCAATGGCTCGTTTTAATTCTTTTAGCCCATTTAAATTCTTTCACTCATGTACTCCTCACATTCTGTCTACAATTTCAGAAACTCCATCACATTTATACAATCCCCTTTACCACAAGAAGAATATAATATCAACTCTGCTTCTCATAATCTGGTCTAAAGTACTACTCTCTACATTTTCATTACTCCCATTTGATATACTTCACCCATTAACTTTTACACCAAAATAAATTATCCCTCCCTTCCACTTTTCTTACTCTCACCTCAAGTATCTCTATTCACTTGGAACTGCAGGAGGCCAAGCACGAGAGTTTGAGCAGGATTCAGCTTCCCCAAATAAAAACTCCTCATAAAAACCTTCAATTTCCTCATTTCCGTCCCACTCACGCGCTTCCATCCAATAATTTTTAGCTTCCTTCCCCTCCAGGTTTTGCTCCAAGTCTTCCTGTTGCCCTTCTGATGAATGACTCTCCTTGTCACTCTCATTAATCTATCTTACCTCAATTCTTTAACGAGTAAGAGAGGGAGAGCTCGGGTACCTATGAACGAAGTGGTTTTCCATTATCTCAATACAAATGCCCTAAATTGTTAAGTTATTGGCCATTCTCCCCTTTTATGAGGCTGAAATAAACGAAGGTAACGCTACCCACCAATGAACGGCTGTACTTTTGGACTATCTCCTTGTACTATCTCCCAAAACGCCCACCAGAGCAGTAAAGTAGTGTTAATGTGGCAAGAGACCTCGGCTCTGGGCTGCTGGACGACACCATTAATCTCGGCCTCTCTCAGCTGCCTCTTTCTCTCATTCCCAGGGCAGTAAATTAAGTGATAAGAGAGACACTCCGCCGCTGGACCCTCCACCACAACTTATTACTATCAGAAGGAAGAGTAGACCAAGCGCAGATAAGACCAAAAAAGAAAGAAGTTGCTCGTTTCTACGGTACATTTCTCTGCTAAAACATCTAACCACGCTGATAGACTATAAACATACGTCATATATAACGTTCACGGTTTGAGCCTGGGGTACGAGAAGCATTGTACAGAGTAAAGGAAATTTTCAAGATGCCAGTAAATTAGTGTTCGCCGTTATATAAACCAAACTTCACAGGAGGATACATTCGAGGCATCCAAGGAGTGTCGTGACGCACCCACAACACTCTGGTTAAGTCTGGCCACGTCTGTACAAGTCTGGGCAAGTTGCAGCCAGTCGGGGTTATGACACGAGGGTGGAGGGGTGAGGGGGGCGGAATTCCCTCAACTTTCGCAACCTTCGTGATCACTTATGATGACTCCAGCTTTCTTTTCCCTTGATTTTAGCTGCCATTGCTCAAGGGAGATGGAAACTGTATGGTGAAATGCAAAGGTGTAGTTACAGAAATTCTTACCACCTAACATACTACATCATTAGATCAAATAATAATGTTGCCCTGATTCTGCAACTGAACACACGACGAAAAATATCTGCTTATGTATTGCATTTCAAACTGCTCAATCTTAAAGTTATGGAAAAACTTCAGGAAAAATATAACTTATAAACGCAACAGCCAAAACGAGTATAGGATTTAAGAGATATAAGTAAGAGTAGGATTGAACCCTGATCCTTAGCAGTATATATCCATGATTATTTTAAATTATAATCAGCTTGATTCCAGAAATCTGTATAGAAGGCCGAAGAATGAATGACCCAGAACAAGCTAAAGGGAAAAATTCATCAGACGAAGAGGACATAGACAAGGAAGAGGTTCAAGGCAACAGAAAGAGGACTCAGACAGGATGAGAAGATGCTATTGGATACATGCAAGAAGAGGAGGAAGAGGATTTAGAAAAGGAGAGTACGGTACTAAGCCCCGGGCAAGAAGTAAATGAAGTCCCTTTGTAGGAGAATGACGAAGATGTACCAGGTAAGAGGAAGAGGACCAGCTTCCACAGTGATGAAGCAGCGCGAGGAGGACAAGAACCCTGGCAAGAGCAAGAGGACAAAAAATTCGTGAGAGGAAGAATGGTGGCATTTTCCGGTGAGGTGAACAATTTGACTAATGGTGAGGGCAGGAGGAGACATTGGTGGGGGTGGGGGTGGGTGGTAGGGGTGGATGAGAGAGGGGTGGGATGAGGGTGGAAATAGGGGTGGGAACGGAAGGAGGGACATCTCATATCTCTACCCGGCTACTGGGGACGCTCTCTGCCACGCTTGATAACCCTGCTCCTTCTTTCCTTCCTTCCTTCCTTCCTCTACCCTCGCCTCGTCTTCTCTCTACTAGACATCGTCACTGCTGTTCCCTACTGTCTCTCTCTTCACTACATCATCACTCTTGTTTCCTACCCTCTACTTCTCCACTATAACCGTTATTCACTGTCTCCATATCGCCTCCGTTTCCTTGAACTCTCTCCTCCTCTCAATCATCAGACATCATGATTTACACACTTCCGTTGAAAAATAATACTGCACTGTTAATAATAATCTTTTCTATAATTCCCAACACATGCCGCTGATTCGAACCACTGTCATGTGTGTACATACATGTTTACAGATTTCTACAGTGCATATATCATATACGTTAATGGTGGCCAGTCTAATCAGATCCCCCAACCTTACGTGTAACTGGTCTTCCCTGCCTCCTCCTTCCTTTCTAAATCCTTCTTTCTTGGTCTCCTTCTAGCCTCCTCTAACCTCTTCTCCTGCTCACTTCTCCTTCCTATGATTCACCCTCTCCCTTTCTGGCCCGTAACGTACCCGTCTGGTGAGGACAGCCAGATCACGCTTGATGACTCCAGTCTCATCCTCCCCTTATACTTCCCTCCTTCTCATTCCCCCTCGTTTTCCTCACACTCCTTTATTTCACCTCAATCATCCTTATCTTCTTTTCCTTATCACTTCTACACTGTACTTTCTTTCATGATAGTAGCGTAGTTGACCCATTTTTATCAAGCAGCCTCATAAGAACCATCAGGTCTGTAACTCCTTTGAAAGTTCCATTAAATTTTTGTAGTCACACACAATTCCCTGTTCTTCTTCGAATCTATCAACCTCCCTAATTCCTTCCCATATCCAGATCCCTTACCTACCCACCCACTCACTCACTCACTCTCCTCTCTCTCTCTCTCTCTCCTCTTGCCACAACTCCCCAGCCCCTCCTCATATCTGAAGCCCGCCTGCTGGGGACGGCTGGAGCCCGGCTGATAACCTTGATCCCACTCCACATCCTTCCCCTCTTTTGCCTCCAGCACAGTTTTCTTTATTCTTTACTTTTCTTCTGTGATTTACCCATCCTCCATATCACAGTTTTCTTGTATTTTTAACCTTTATTCTCTAGTTTCATTCGGATTATTCTCACTTCTACCTAACACGTCTTTTTATGTAATTTTTACTGATTAGTTTTCTTCTGTAATTCACTCTTTCAGAAATATCACACCTTTTCTATATTTTCAAGATTAATCTTTGTGATTTTCCTTCTTCTCTATCGGGTTTGACAGTGTTCTAAAAACCTCCTTATATTTATAGCTTTATCGTCTTGATGTTTCCTCCTCTCCAGCCTTTCCTCAGTTGTTCTTCTCATGTAATTTTCTCCATCTCCCATTCTCTTCACCATCAAATCTTTCTCCTATTCACTGCTTTTCAATCACTCTACTTTTCACCACTATAATTATTTTTCTATCACCGTTCCTCCACTTTCCCTTTTCCCTACTTTCATTATCTCTCTTTTTCCTTCACTCTGTATATTCCCACTCCCAGTTCTTACACTTTTTCTCTTACCTTACTTTTTTTCCCTGTTTTCTTTCCTCCTTGTTTTCACTCTACCAATCCCTTTAGTGTCATCTCCTTCTTCCCTGCTCCTAATTTCTCTCTCTCTCTCTCTCTCTCTCTCTCTCTCTCTCTCTCTCTCTCTCTCTCTCTCTCCCCCCTTCATTTCCACTCTCCCCAACTCCCTCAGCCACACACTTTGCCTAAGTCTGCCTCAACGTTCTCTGTGCCTACTTACCTTGTTCTAAGTCTGGTGTAATGCCGCCTCCTCTTGGCACATCTCAGCCTCGTATCTCCTCTCCCTCTCCCAACATACTTAATTCTCCCTAACTTGGCTTGACTCTACTCCATGTTACGCCTCTTTTTTACTTCTCCGTAAATGCTTCCTCCACTTACTTCCTCTTTTCCTACGTCTCCTTTATTTTTACGTCGTCATCGTAGTCTTCATTTAATTTTGTCTTCTGCTTCTTCTCATAACCCCTGCCTGCCTTCTCCAGATTCCTTAACTCCCCACCACATCTCCTCGCTGTCACAACAATCCTCATCCGCTTGTTTACAATCGTTCCCTTCCACTCGGTCTCGTTCCCTCAAATAGTTTTCCCTCTCTTTCTCCCCTCCCCTCCTCCTCCTTCTCCTCCTCCTCCTCCTCCTCCTCATTCTCCTTCTCCTCCTTCCCCTCCTCCTCCTCCTCTATCTTTCCTTTCGTCCCAACCATCCCCCGTCTTCCATCTCCAGACAAAATTCCATCCAAACCCCAACCCTCCTCCTACATGGATATTCCTCCCATTTAGCACAACCTCCCCCTTACCCTGTGTCCCTACAAGAACTAGAACGGGGTTTGTATTATATTTGGGCAACTATGAAACCCGATGAGTGGAGTCACTATGAAACGTATGTACTTATTTACGGTATGTGATGTTTAAGCTCTCGGCCAAACCTATGTTCTCTTGGGTCTGACAAGAAATACGGACCAGAATCTTTTGAGGGGTTCACGAAGGTACGTCTGTTTAACTTATTACATACGGTACTAAGAGCATCTGATCCTATTATTACATACGGTACTAAGAGCATCTGATCCTATTATCTTACAAGTGTTTTTAGGACACATTCTCAGTCCGACCTCTTTCATGTCAAGCTTCTTTTTGGGTAGGAAAGGCGACCAAGAAGTTAATCCGATTATTTGATAAGAAGAGATAATATAAAAAGATAAAGATGTGTGGTATAATAGATAAAAAGATAAAGATGTGTGGTATAACAGATAATAAGATAAAGATTTGTGGTATAATAGATAAAAAGATAAAGATGTGTGGTATATAGATAATAAGATAAAGATGTGTAGTATAATAGATAATAAGATAAAGATGTGTGGAATAATAGATAAAAAGATAAAGATGTGTGGTATAATAGATAAAAAGATAAAGATGTGTGGTATAATAGATAAAAAGATAAAGATGTGTGGTATAATAGATAAAAAGATAAAGATGTGTGGTATAATAGATAAAAAGATAAAGATGCGTGGTATAATAGATAAAAAGATGAAGATGTGTGGTATATAGATAATTATTAAGATGAAGATGTGTGGTCTTCTACACAGGTACACAGGGTTACACACAAGGAAACGAGTTGGATGCGAAGACAGACGGACAGACATGATGGACAGGCAATAAACACACTGTCAGGAATATACGGGAATACAAGCCAGCAGACAGATTGACCTAAAAAAACAACAAAAGAAAAACAAACACACACACCAACACACAGACTGACAAACTGACACACAGACAGACAGACACACACACACACACAGACAGACAGACAGACAGACAGACAGACAGACAGACAGACAGACAGACAGACACACACACACACACACACCCACACACACACACACACAAAGGACATACAAGGACAGACAGAAATCGGATGAAGAGAGAGAGTAAGAGGCACAAAAATCCTGCAGACTGCTGCCCGGATATACTTTTCCTCCCCACGGCTCGGGGATGAAGGGGCAAAAATAACATAACAAAAAGGATGGGATTGACTCTTGAAAAATGTTAATGGAAGACCCGAGGAAGCAAACAATTGTGAGGCGCTGATGACGAGATGGGGAGATGAGAGGGAAGAAGAGGGGAAGGGGAAGGGGAAGGGAGGTGAAGGAGAATGGAGGGGAAGGGGAGGGGAAGGGAGGTGAAGGAGAAGGGAGGTGAAGGAGAATGGAGGGGATGGGAAATGGAGGAGAGGGGAGGGAAGGGGAAGGGAGGTGATGGAGAATGGAGGGGAGGGGAGGGGAGGGGAGGGGAGGAAGGAGAGGTGAAGGAGAATGGAGGGGATGGGAAATGGAGGAGGGGAGGGGAGGGGAGGGGAGGGGAGAGGAGGGGAGGGGAGTAGAGAGAAGTGGGGAGGATTCTTAATATCTTACCTTACTTCGTGACTAATATTATATAATGGAGGAGAAACGAGTTGGTGAGGATTATTTATATATACAGTAATTTCTTCGTAACCTATCTTACTGTATATACGACAAAATAACCATGGAATATGAAAAGGACATTTAATTTATTGAAAGATGTACACATGGCATTATATAAAGGGAATGAGACGCACAGATAGACAGAGAAAACACAGGGGTTCGACAGAGAAGAACAAGCCGAAATAAAGAAAGAACGAGTGAGCTGGGGAGGAGAGTACATAAGAAACTAGGGAGACAGAAGCCAAGGAGGAAATTGTTAAATCTTGTCCATGCTGGAGGGAGGAAAAAGGTCGGAAGGAGAAGAGATGAGAGAGGGAAAACTCCAGGAAGGAAGGAAGGGATAGAATAAAGTAGTAAGAGATTGGCAACTGAAAAAAAAAAAAAAAAATGGACAAAAATAAATATTATAATCCCCGGAAATGAAAAGTATCATCATAAGAACAATTATTCATACAGCCTACAAAAACATAAAAAAAAAAAAAAAATGGAATGAAGGAAGATATAGAAAAAATGATACAAGGAATTACAAAGGACATTCAAAGAGTAACTAACAGCGTTGGATTTATACTACGATAACTAGAATACAGCACTAGGGTGAGAGGAAGCATAGTATAAAATGGTACTGTAGGTAGGTAGATAGGAGGGAAAGATGCATGCAACTGGATAGGAGCGGCTGGAAGGAAGCAGGGCTGGAAGGAGGCAGGGCTGGAGAGAGGGAGGGAACGTGGAGGAGTGGGAGCTGGAGGGAGGGAAGGAGGGAGAGAGGGAACCTAGAGGAGTTGGGGCTGGAGAGAGGGAGGGGTCCAGGAGGAGGGAGAGAAGGAAGCTGATCCTTGTCCGCTCAAGGAGAAATTGGCCTAAGGCGGATGGGCGAGCTGAAGGTAGGTGGGAGAGAGGTAAAGAAGAAAGTAAGGAGAAAAGGAAGGAAGGAGGAGGAGGAAAGGAAGGTGGAGGAGAGAGAGAGAGATTAGCAGCGAAATTACTGTAGTCTTTATAACAAATGGAGGCCAGATCTGAAAAGCAAAATAAATAACATAGAACAACAAATTAGACATGTGGTTATAACAGTTAAAAAAGAAAACTATACAGAAGTTTGTTACAGTAGGCCGGGGAGAATAACAAGATCCCTGTAAAAAATTTTGGTATAAATTTTCCATATTCCGCTAAATGACAACTCTGTCCCCAGTTGTGTAAATATTGTCCTTGGATATTTAAACCACGTCCCTGATTATACAAACTTTGTCTCTGATTATACAAACTATGGCTCTGGTTATGCAAACAATTCTTTTTTATCTAACATCTGTATTTACTTACATAGTACCAAAGTGACCATGTATCAGCAACTTTCTCTTTAGATATACAGTACAACACCACATTCTCTTTAGATATACAGTATAACACAATATTCTCTTTAGATATACAGTACAACACAACTTTCTCTATAAATATAGCATTATTTTTCATCACAACTTGCTTCCTGACTGTACTTTACCTACTGTATATTATATCGACCAACCCCTGAGGAGACTGACTGACTGACCACCTGTGTTGCCTGGATACCAATGACCAGGGTCAGGAATCGATGGGTGCCTAGGCATAGGATGAGTAGTTAGGAACAATGCTAACCTTCAATAGGGCATCACTGTGCGTACTGAACAATCTACTATACAACCCTATATGAACGGCCAACGACTATAGAACTTTTCTATGACGAATACTATGTGTGTGTGAGTGTGAGTGAGTGTGTGTGTGTGTGTGTGTGTGTGTGTGTGTGTGTGTGTGTGTGTGTGTGTGTGTGTGTGTGTGTGTGTGTGTGTGTGTGTGTGTGTGTGTGAGAGAGAGAGAGAGAGAGAAAGGAATGCAGCTGGAGAGAGAGAGGGAAGGACGGAGGGAGGGATGGAGCACCTAGGAATGTCCTCCTCATCCACTTACCCACCAGATCCTTGCTAATTAATCCCATGTGTAATTAAGGAGAACAGTGAGTAATTGCAGAGATTAGTCTCAGATGCTTTAACACGGTATTAATGGCTTCTCATCTCAACCTAATTCTGCTGAAACCACCCCTGTTACCACCGCCTCCCCGCCCATTACTTGAGGCCCAAACACATTTAACAACTCACCAAGCGCCTTGCAGTGGTATTATCATAACGAGGGGAGGTAGAATACAGCCCAGGCCAAAAGTACTGACATACCCTTCAACAAGTCTATAAGCTCTGACGTTATGTATGATGTTTTGAATTGGAAACTAATTATACAGCCACATGTATGACACTATTCCATTAATTATCGCAAGAGTATTCATATTTTCCCTTCATTGTTAAAGACGAATAATATTGTAGTCACACGGTGTTAAGGGATGTGAATGGAGACAGATATTGTGTCCGCAACTGTACACCCTTAAATAACCAAATTTCACCAACCTTTCTGCTCTTCCTGTAATGTGAGTGGAAGTGTAGTTTTGATAATGGGAAGGTATGGATAAGAGGTACTTGCTACTTAGAGATTACTGTCCCATTCATTAACAAGTAGGGATACCAAAAGGTTGACGTTGAACTTTTGTAATCGTTTCCTGAAAATTGGAGCTGAGGAGTGAGGATATATATTTATGGCAATATGGAGGTAATATTTTGGAAACGACTACATTTCCATATTATAATAAGCACTTGAGATTTATTACAGTACAACTTGGGAATCAATAGTAAAAAATCTTCTACTGTCTTTACGAACACTTTACTTCGTAGGGCAGTCTGGTGCTGGTCATCCGAAGGCGATTTAAGTACACAGAAATATTATCCCCTATTAGAACACGAATAGTAAACAAACTGCAATGTTACATATTCCTAAAGATGTGATAAAACTGGTATAAGCAGCAGTAAGAGGAAGACCAAGTGCTCTCTTTAGGTAGTATACTCTGTAAGACACTAAATAATGCTTAAGAGTTGATTCTAATATTAGTTCACCTTTCTACGTCATCAATGCTCCCTTCTGATACGAATGACCATCTTGAATACAGTGATGTAGAGAAAAACTAATACTTTTCCCAGCCATTATTTAAGGGTTAATTGGAAGACTGAGAGAAGCAAGGAATAATATGATGGTGGGTAATAGTGGCGCTTGGTCAGTCGTGCTTCGTCGCTGTTACTTCGTCCTGGTGGCGCTATCTGCTGCCACGTATGTCCCCAATGCGGGTATCAGGGCTGGCGGACGCATACTAAAGGCTGGGAAGAGCAGTAGTGAGGCCTGGAATTAGGGACACTGAGCATACTTCAGTGTCCTCCTCGCCTGGCACTGGGGACAGGTTGGGGGCACCACAGACACCCATAGTATACGCCGAGAAAGAAAAGTAACTGTGTTTGTGTACGTTGGTATGTCTCGATTATAGTACAGAACATATTTTATCCATGCAATCATCTGTATATCGAAGCTCTATTATTATCAATTGATTTTCAACCATATAATTTTTCTCTGTGTTCTCCATTACTATGCAGGACAGTATGTGCCCTAACCATATCCATAAAATATTGTAAAAGAAAACAATATCCAGGAGACAGAGAACTGGCAGGACGCTTTAGAGGGTAAACACGAAAACAAGACGTACAAAAACGATACCACCAGTAATATGAAAGGAAACCCCACCAGCATGACAACAACCACCACGACCACCACCACCAGGGTACGGTAAACAGTCCACAAATAATGGTAATCTGGACATAAATACATAGGAGATTATATATAACTTATACGTTGTCAGAACACGTCTTGGATTTCAGGTATATAAGTGAGTGTCCAGATCCATTGTTCCATGACTGTGCATAAGGCAGAAGGCTAGACAAGGTTAAGTAAAGAAGTCTAAAGGTATACATAACTTATGAGATAACAGCCAAAGGAACAGGGCCACCATAACTCAAGACAATAATTACGGTAACACAGTATTAATCAAGATAACAGCAACACTACCATTATCAGCACTAGGGACATGTGTTATCAGTAATTACAACACCGAAAATAAGAGGTTACAATAACTGTCACGGTACAACCCTCACAGCAGTCCAGAGAATAAATATCAGGGACAACACTCAGAAGTAGAAACAAAAACAGGGGTAATAAAACAGAATTAACAGTCAAAGATAAATTACAGCAACAGTTACATAGTTCAAGGCAATGGATACAGCAACAAAATTACCAAATAAATATTCAACAAAACAGAAGCATTCATAACAACAGGAACGATTACACCAACAACAGGAATAACAAAGGCAACATTCACAATAACAGGAACAACTACACTAAAAAAACAAGAATAGCAACAGCATCATTCATCACAACAGCCACACAACAACAGGAACAGCAGCAGCACTCACAGCAACAGGAATAGCAGTAGTAGTAGTAGTAGTAGTAGAAGTAGTAGCTGTAGGCTATTGGAAAAGTGTCGTGGTATTGGCAGAGGGGGAGGGACGACGTCGCTACCAACACCTGCCGTATTGTATGGGTCTTGTCGCTAACTCTCAGCCACACAGTATATATTATTCTTTCTTTACACACCTCTCTATTAGTTCACTTGTCTCTGTGTGTGTGTTTGTATGTCCATTATATTCTCTCTATGTATTCTGTGTATTTTATGTATTTTATCACACCGTAACAGTATCTATCTCTCGTTCGCTTGTCTTTCTTTTACATCCTTTGAAATTATCTTTGTGTTCCCCTTCACTCCTTTTCCGTAAACTAGTTTCTCTTCCCCTCTCCATCTAACCTATAGGAGACAGGTATTCTTATGTTATAAGAGCGCCTGGTGTTTGTTATTCAGTGTGTATCGTGTTAGACTTAAGTTGTTGATACGTGTTAAATGAAATAGTTTGTCATCAGGGGTGTTACAATCATTCCTTCTATGAACAATAAAAATGGCTTTAAATGAGAATAATGACATAAGTCGTCATCCATTATATTCCCAAAGATTATCTCCCTATGTTTTCTTTTTCATTTTAGTGCCCATATTTCTTGTCCTACCAGCTACTCTGCTCTCCTACCAGCTCCTCTCTCTCTTACTCTCACTCTCCCTCCTGGTAGCATCTCCCAAAGCTCTACCAGAGAGGTAAGAATGACAAACGTAGATAATCCAGCTGCCTTTTTCTTAGGCCTACACCACACCGTCCCTCGCGGCTTATGGAGGAGGGGAGGGGGCAGGCGGGGATGAGGATATAGGTGGCGGGGAGATAAGAAACAAAAAATAAGAAGAAAAAAAGAAAGACAACGAACGAAAAAGCTCATCCGAAAAATCCAAGACCGAGGCGAGGATATAAGGGTAGAGAGAGAAAAAAAAAATGCAAAGCTGAGTTGGGGATAAAGGTGGCGGAGTGAACGAGATAACAAAATGAAAAATAGACAAAATAGAGGCGAAAATAAAAGCTCAGGCAGACAGAGATATGTTGCAAAGTGGCGACGTTATTTCAAGACAGACAAATGAATAAGCTTTCGCACTTGCTGAGTCGATGATGTAAACATATGGGAAGTATAGAAGAAATAAGGAAGGTGTGAATGTGGATGAGTGAAGAGAAATTGCCACTGAAAAATATAATCACAACACACACATAAGGTCTGAGCATTTAATAAAATCAATCAAGCAATCAATCAATCAATCAATCACACACACACACACACACACACACACACACACACACACACACACACACACACACACACACACACACACACACGGATGAAAAAAGAGTGAGGAGAAAAGATAAACACTACAGAAGTAAAAACAACGCAACTTGAAATGAAAAAATGAAACCACTTTGCCTGAGGGAGACACAACCCGCCTCTGACGTTGGAAAAAAACAAACAATGAAACAGATGGAAGATATCAGAGTGAAACAGACTGATGGGAATAATAAAAAGATTTGCATTTTCTCCCACACAGAAATTCGTCCCTTGAGATTAATCCCTTCTCACTTGAATATTTATTTTGTCTCTTCGTTACGGTCTGTCTCTCTGTCTCTGTCTCTCTCTCCTTCTCTGTCTCTCCTTCTCTCTCAGTGTTACTCTCATTCTCTTCCTCAACCCTTTATTGTCTTCCTTCTATCAAATATTTGCAGTTCTCCATCACACTATAATTATAGGTATCTCATATTTTTATAACTTCTATATTTTCTAACTACATAAGCTTCCTCGAAAACATTATGATTCTCACTTTCACCCATCAAATCCTTTGCGTTTCCTCATATAAAGTGTAAACTCGAGCCACACCAATGCACGCCCTACCTACCCCTTCAACTTTTCACTTTAACCTGTTACTCACGCTATGTTCCCCTCAACCTCCTTGCCTCCTCCCCCTCCTACCTCAACCTCCTTCACGTCTTCCTCCCCTTGTGGGCTCGTGGCGATGGAGGGCGTGGAGGAGGAAATGAGGGAAGGAGGGATGTAAATGACTTCTTCACTGCTCATCGGCGCCCCAGGCAGACTTGACTATCAACACCTCCATCTCATCACCTGCAGGAGGGAGACAGCAACCCTTTCCAGCCCAACACTCACCTAGCAGAGGTGACTTTGTTTTACAGAAAACAAGTCTAGCAGCTCTATATCAAGGGCGATAGGCAATGTTAATGATAATTTCCTATTTTATAAGTACTATTTCCAAAATAATGGGAGTTTTTTTAAGGTACATTAATTACAAACATGTGCAGATAAGGCATTACATACTTTTACAACATAAATGAAAGAGCAACAAGAACAAGAACAATAAGAATACCAACAAACTTCTCATTTGCACATATCGGAGGTTATCTGATTCCGCAACCATGTCGATCGAGGAAGGAAGTGGATGGCATGGCTTCCTGAGGCTGAAAAATATGGTGGTTAATGCGGCCGTTCTCGCCAGCACCGCGGTAAGAGAACCCGCACCAACAGCCCTCAGTGGACCGCTTCCCCGCCGCTCTTACACATGCCATTCCTTTTAATCTAATTGGCCACCGCCCTTATCGGAACACGGCCGCTCATTGGTGGATTATGTGCCGATTACTTGGGGTTTAATTACCTGCATGTACAGTTGTCCACAAAAGTTATGTGCCCCCCAATAGCCACTCAGTACGGCACGAATACCAGGATATCTCCACGGTTGCATAATTATATATGTGTGCAAAAAGGTATTATCGGTAGTATATATTACTTTTCCTTCTCTTTCATCAATTAACACATGATTTACATACGGTCAAAAAGAGGAACGAAACTTATGCCCATTACTGGACAGAATGTGGACGCGCGGTAATGGCAGCGAATAATTAGAAGGGATTATTTGAAGGACTATAACAACCAGTCTTATGTCACGCTCTTCGTCTGTGTCAAAACGGATTCCGACACACACGTACATATTGCAGTATCAGAGGTTGACAGTAACTGGGCCTTTACATCAGTACATGAAAGGCAAGGTTTAATGAATGGAAGTTAATTTAGTATCGTAAACAGTTTCATTAAGATTTCTAAGTTGGTAGATACATGCGGAGTCTATCACATGTGATGATTATGATTCATTTTTTCAGTTGTTCACATTTGCTTAGGCTCTAACAAAATACACACAGGTTTGGTCATATCAGAGGAAGATGTTTCATGTTTCAATCTTGAGTGTGTTCACCCTTTTGTGGAAGGAAGCTGGTCAATTGTTCTCTATTCAAACGCTGAAATACTGTCATACTACTGTAATAATCCGAATCAATCAAGCAAGGAAGAATCAAATCATCCCAAGAAATGTTTGTGTACTGCAAAAATACATTAATCTTTCTCACATTTTTCCACTTCTGCTCAAACTTGACGAGCATAAGGTACAAGAATAAGTTACCCAATTGTGCTGAGCAGATCCACTTTTGTTGGATATAATAAAGTGAAAACAGTTGTCTTATTACTCTTAAATCTATATATGGAGCACACAGAAACTGACTTATCGAATACCAAAATATGAAAAATGCCTCAAATGCGCGTCACTCCAGCGAACGAGGGTTAAATTAAATGAAAAAAAAAAAAAAAAAATCTCTACCCAAAACCAAAAGTTTATAAAAGTCTCGACCTCAGTCAGGTCGTGTGTTTCTTATCCCGAGAGAAAGTTCAGGTAAAGTTCAGCCAAGTATCCACCAACTTGCCAAACTTGTATAAACATTGCAGAAATTATTGTCTAAACTCGCCCAGATTCCTTCCGTCGGTCCGATACATTGCTCCAGGATTCTCCAAACACTACACAAAGGTTTGGCCTGGGGATGCTCGTGGTGGTGGAGGAGATACCGTAGTTCAGCGTCAAAGTTGCCCGGGCGTATATCTAGACTAAAAAATATAGTTGCATAATTCATTTTATGCACTTTCACTCGTTCATGATCTCAGTATTAGTTTCATTCCTATTAGATCAAGAGCAACACACATTCTTATATTCACTAAACACACTCCCTCGACCATACACTTTCTCTCATTCATAGATCAATACATCTATTTATACTTTACATACTCGTACACACACTACCGCTCATACACGCACTCTGTATCCAAAGATCCACATACATATTTATATGTATATGTAAATCTTCACTCATGCTCTCTCATCTAAGAACTTAAGACACCTGTTTATACACTCACATACTCTCCCATCCCAAACCTTCACTTACTCTCTCTCTCTCTCTCTCTCTCTCTCTCTCTCTCTCTCTCTCTCTCTCAACTCAGCCTACCTACCCCGGGGACCCAGCTGGAGGCAGTGAGAGAGGCTCAGGAAAATAACGCAATTTAAACTTCATTTCCCAAAGTCGTTGGCGGCATCGACGACCACATAACTCAGGCCGACCACCGTGCTGTTGTTGTTGTACTATGGTCGTCCTGTGTGACTGCTGCTATTCTTGGTGGTAGTAGTAGTAGTAGTAGTAGTAGTAGTAGTAGTAGTAGTAGTAGTAGTAGTAGTAGTAGTAGTAGTAGTAGTAGTAGTAGTAGTTGTTGTTGTTTTGGTGGTGATGCTGGAGTGTTATATGCTTCGTTGTAAACTTTGTTGTTTATTGTTGTAGTTGATAATTCCTGGTTCTGGTGCTGTGTTGTTTGTTTCTTCTTGTTCTTGTTTGTGGTAGTGGTGGTGGTGTTGTTCTACCTTGGTGTTGTGTTGTGGTTTTGTGGCGGTCTATCTTGTTTCTTACCGCTGTTTTTTTCTTTATGTTCTACTGGTCTCTTCTTCCTGACTTTCCTCTTCCATCTCCATCGTAACGGTACTTCCCACTCCAGCCCACGTCCACCTCACTCCTCTTTACTTTTTCCCCACTTCGGCCTAGTTTCTCCCATCTACAGCCTCCTATGTCCCACTTTTTAACCTACTTCGCCTACAATACAACCAAATTCGTCCCCTCTCATGCTACGTCGTTCTTATTCTTACCTACTTCGTCCCTATTGAACCAACTTACTTTTCCAATCCAGCTTCCTCCCTATACCTCTGTCAAGCTACCTATCCACCCCATCTATTGTACAGCTCCCCTTCTCACCCCAATATACAATACTTCCAACCCACCTTTTAAACCCCCACCACTACCAGCCACTACATGCAATCCACAACAGCCTTCAAAAGACACGACCCTCGGCTTCCCCTGACTCCAGCTGAACTCCCCTACACCTGAGCACCTCCCCTTTCCCTGTACCACCAGCTTCTTCACCACAACCCACCACAACCCACAAACGACACAAGCCACCCACCTCACCCCCTGTCCCCTTCCTCCTCCTCCTCTCCGGTCCCCTCTCTCCCAGCAGCGGCGTCTTTGTAAGTTTTAATATGAATAGTTGGGGGACTTTTGCCTGGCTGGGCCGCTGGTTCGGATATTACCATATAATTCTTACTTAACATCACCAGCTTCCCGACAGAATTTCCACCAAAACATCGGACGGGGCAGGGCAGTGAGCGTATGAATATGGAAATAGCTGTTTGTATTTCGGCTTGTTTTTATTTTTCATTTTTGTGATTGTATTATTTTTGGGGGGAGAGTGAGATTCCGTGTTTGTGTGTGTGTGTGTGTGTGTGTGTGTGTGTGTGTGTGTGTGTGTGTGTGTGTGTGTGTGTGTGTGTGTGTGTGTGTTTGTGTGTGTGTGTGTGTGTGTGTGTGTGTGTGTGTGTGTGTGTGTGTGTGTATGTGTGTGTGTGTGTGTGTGTGTGTGCGCGCGCGCAAGCGCAAGCGCTATGGAAACACAATTCTGACTTCGCCACTGTTATGAGTGGTAGCTGTGTATATTTCTATAAACCATATCGAGACAACATTACTATTTACAAATCCATCAACACGAAAATTCAGCTAAATACTGAGTCTGAAATCTGCCAGCCTATAGACCATTTCAATACTGTACATATTACATATATAAATGATAGTATAGTGTACACACCTTTGTGACCTATATCAACCCTAATGTGAGAATAACTCTGAATTTCAACTTAAAATTATGTATTTCCATTATTTTATGACATCCATCTCTTCTTTCTCATCCACTCCTTTCTTATCAACAGATCCCGTGTCCACAAACCATATCAACCCATTATCATTTTTCAATCTTCATATCCTTGGCCTTTATAATTTTACACTCACAATACAATCTCATCATTGAGCACGTCTCTTCCCTCTACTCTCCATAACATCATCATACCCCACTCCACCACACATTCATTCTCCAACTCTCCCTCAATATAATCAGCACCGTCATCCCTTCACCCACACAAACACTGCCTCATCGACACTTCTTCCCCACATCACAAAAAAATCCACTCGACCAATCGCACAAACCCAACACCCCTCACAGTTCCCCCTAACCCCACCCACACACACACCCAGAAAACCCACACTCCCACACACTACCCTTTCCTAATTAACAGTCACGCTCTCAAATCCACACTTTCTCCCCACCACCAATTAGATTACCCTCACAATATCATTTCGTCAGATATACCCGTATTCAATTATGTTTTGTGTTTTTCACAACTCCGCTCTTACTCTAACACCCACGAACCCGACAGCTAGCACATCCCCCATAACGTTTGTCTCCCCAACACCCAACCACAACCCCGTATATCTCCCTCACACCCACCAGTCTTTCCCTACAACCCCACTATATCCTGAACATCAAGTAGTCTCTCCCTATAACCTCACTCCCAGTCTCACATTCCCTACCTCTTCCCTTACAAAGCCACACTGGCAAACCCCTCCACACCCACCAGCCTTTTCCCCCACAACCGCACCCCCTCCCCCACAACCATGCACCCCATCAACCCTCACACAACCTCCGGTGCCGTGCGAACGACCTGATCGATTTCGATAAAATTTACATAACAGCTTTTCGGTGATGGAATGAAGGAAAGGACTCGTGCTCTGGCTTGACTGAGTGAGGGAGTCGAGATTGAGAGCCGGATAGTGAGAGGGAGTCGAAGGAAATGAGAGGAAATATGCGAAAATTTCTGGAAGGTGGGGTGTGAAGGAGGAGAGGAGGGTGAGAGGCGAAACGGAGGAGGTAAGAGGAAATGTGCGAAAATATCTGGAAGGTTGGGTGCGATGGGGGAGATGAGGGAAGAACAGGCCAGACGAAGCACGAAGAAATACACGAAAATTTCTGGAAGATTAGGTAAGAAGTGGAAAAGAAAGCGAGAGGGTGTCGGAGAAAGAGAGAAGATAATGCGAGAAAATTTCAGCGAGTTTCAGTGCATGGGTGCGAAGAAGTGGGAGTGGGAGTGTGGGGCGTGAAGGAAGGGAGGGATAGAGGTTTAATATTTCCGTGAGGCTGAGAGAAATACGTCTGAGGAAGAAATGAACGAAAATTTCAGGAAGTTTTGGCGAGACCCAGTAAAGGACCACGAGGAAAAATGGTGTGTGTGTGTGTGTGTGTGTGTGTGTGTGTGTGTGTGTGTGTGTGTGTGTGTGTGTGTGATGCATGCAGGGTGATGGTATGAGGTGAGAGGAGGAGGAGGAGGAATGCGTGGAGGCAGAAAAGGAGATATATAAGAGAAGAGGTGCAGTCGTTGGGGTGAGTGACCGGGGTGCAACTTGGTGTGTGAGGTGGTGGTGCTGGTGCAATGCGGTGCGAGGCAGAGGGACCATGAAAGTGTGGTGTTTGGTGAGTGCATGCATCAGTAAGTGTGTGAGTGCATGCATCAGTGTGTGTGTGTGTGTGTGGTGAGTGCATGCATCAGTGTGTGTGTGTGTTTGTGTGTGTGTGTGTGTGTGTGTGTGTGTGTGTGTGTGTGTGTGTGTGTGTGTGTGTGTGTGTGTGTGTGTGTGTGTGTGTGTGTGTGTGTGTGTGTGTGTGTGTGTGTGTGTGTGTGTGTGTGTGTGTGTGTGTGTGTGTGTGTGTGTGTGTGTGTGTGTGTGTGTGTGTCGTGGATCTTCCTTGCTTAAGTATGGATATGTGTGTTTTTGTGAGTCGTGTGCGTCCAATGAATCTGAGCTGATTATACATCAAATTAGAGAATGAGTAGCACATAATGAAAGTAGACTGTTATGATGATGTCCGTAAGTAGCTTGACTTTCTGTGCGTGTATTGTGTACATGTGTGTGCCTATTATTACATGACCAGATCTATAGCGACATAAGAATGAACCAATCTCTTACCGATGAGAGAAGAGCAAGCACACTTCCCCGTATTATAAACTACTTGGGAATAATGCTCCCCTCGCCATTATGTGGGTGGCTTTATCAGGGATCGCTCCATTTACAGCAAACAGGGATGAAAATTAGGGACATCAGGAGGGAAGGGACAATGCCTCGCGTCCCTCTGGATTGCTGACGATGACCAAACAATTTCTTTTGTTGGCGACATAACACACACATAAACATTACATACACGGTGGGAATACACGTGCACACACAATAGCAGTACATTCATACACAGATATACAATGCCAGTACTCTCATACATAGCTCAGAGGCGTACACACTAACCTCAAAACACACACACACACACACACGTACACACAAACTGAGCCATTCATAACACAAAAACCAGGCGCAAACAAAAAAAGGCGACGAGAAGAAAGAATATAACCAGAATGAAAGAGGGAACGAGTATAACAATGGTGTCGAAAAAGAAAGAAAAACGAGGGAGAGAGAAAAAAGCGAGGAAAGAGAAAGAGCCGTGCAGTCTTCCCCACCCCAGGAGACCAATAACAATCTATTCAAACTCACAGATTTTGACACGAAACTTAAACTCTGAAGGCTCCTGGTGCGGGGGAGACTCTTATGTGAGGCGTCACCAGGGAGAAGGAGAGGTACAAGTGGTTTGCATCTACAATGAGACAACGGCTGTGTGTTGTGATATGAGGTTCTCACAAACGAGACTCACCAAGCGTCAGAATAATCTAGGAAATGTGTTGTACAGATGTGAATTGTATTTACACGAACATTTCAGGAGATATCTAGCATTTATGACCTAATACAAATACGGTACCTATTATCTCTTTTTATTTGTGTTCGCTATATTCCGAAAAAAACATAAAACATCATCAATATTTAAGTCATATATAATATATATTAATTATGAGGAGTCTTCCTTCACTGTCAATTCATGTATACTCAGGTCAAAGTAGCACATACTCAAGTAATTTGTTGACTATGTTACCTAATTTATCGATATCAAACACAATAAAAAACAGAGGTAGATTTGAGAACATAATGAAGACATGATCAATGCTGGGTCGGTGAGTAATGTTTTAGTGCTCCTCATATTTTGCCAAGGCTATTGTAGTATGGCTCACTTGTACGTACAGTCACGAGCACTAATAAGTATTCAGGTGTGCTTCGAATACCTTGTAGAGACAGTAAATAAATGCACAATAAGATCTCCATTGGAATTAGTTCGTTGGTGACATGGACTGTTCAGAGCTTCAACCAAAACTGTATACTTATTAGTGCTCGTGACAGTACCGGTTGGGAGGATCTCTACAAAACTAGTATCATATGGTAAGGTAACTCACTGATGTTATATTAGTTTAACAAAGTTCACTCAATTCTGAATGTGGATTTACATTATGGCAGTTACTCAACATTATAGATTATATTGTGATTTTACTTTTCGTCGAATTCCCAATTTTTTTTTGTCTGCTGAACACCCAACTTTATTTGGTTTTATGAACGAAAAGAACGTCCAGCTGGGATGCTTCACCCATTCATCACAAATATATGAACGGCTTTTCCCTCTCTATCACCCCATAGATCAACACCTTCCCCTCTCATCCCACCCCTATCACTCCTCATATATTTTTCTATTTTTCATTTACTACTTTTAGTCAGCATGTTCCTATTCCTTTCCTCCTTTTCATCTCAGAGATTTTT
>JAWQEG010001695.1:5000-144373 GCA_033782935.1 Petrolisthes cinctipes
ACACAAAACCACGTGACACCAGGCAGACCATGTTGGCATCAGATAAGTCGTGGCAAAATGGGATAAGTAAGTGACACCACATAAATTGTAACTCCAGGAAACAGATGACGAGAGTATTATATAGTAGGAGCTAGGTTACAACAATTTTCACCCACTACTCTTCCCTGACACTAATACATCTTTTCCAACCTCCAAAATAAAGAGTAGCTACAGAATCTAGAACACACAGTATATCCCTCCTATAGCAACCCCCATACCACCTGCCTGTCTCTCCCTCCCCTCATAACAGGCTGGTGGCCCCTTTGTATGTGCCTCTATGAATCCTATGCTTTTAAGCCACACCTGCCTCCCCTACCACTACCACACATAAATGAAATACCCCCTACACCTGCTCAGTTCTTGACCCCCAAACCTGCTCCCTACCTCCCCTAACTAGCCTCCTACCATACCCTATATTTCCTTTCTTCATCCCCACACCTGCCTCCCTATCTCCCATTACTAACCCCCTCCCATACCCTTACATTTGCATTCTTTATTCCCATGCCTGCCTCCCTGAACCACCCCACACCTGCTCCCTATCTCCCATAACTAACCCCCTCCCATACCCCTACATTTCCTTTCTTCATTCCCACACCTGCCCAGTCCTTGACCCCCACACCTGCTCCTTATACCTCCCATAACTAACCCCCTCCTATACCCCTACATTTCCTTTCTTCATTCCCATGCTTGCCTTCTTCCATCACCCCATTCCTCCCCATTTTCTCTCCCTCATCTCTGCTCCTCCATTTTCCTCCCTCACTACTTGTCTCCCTATCACATCCCTCCCATTACCCAATAGTGCTTTTTTATAATCCTGGCGAAAGTATACCGATTCTCTTCTCAATAATATAACCTCTGATACACATTTCATCTACATGCCAGTGTGTGTATTAGTTGCAGATATGTGCCTATAGTTGTGTAAAATCAATGTTGGATGTAATTTGCTTGGATAACATTACACTTACCGAAAAAAAAAAAAAGTAATTATATTAATGAGGGAGCCGGTAAATTTTCGTCTGGTTAAAAAAAATAAGATATCGAGTATAGTTTCCTCTGTTTCCCCCATCAATTGCCAACTTAAGCTTACCCCTTCATCCCCCACATTAGCCTCCCCCTTCATAACACCTCCTCCTCTTCACAACCCCCCACCCCACACTTTTCCACCGTTCCCCGGCTTCCCCCCCCCCCATTACCAACACACCTGCATCCCCCATCACAACACCTCCCCCCTTTCCCCCCTCAACTATAGGTGAACTGCCACTCCCCCCCCACCCACAACCACCACCACCACACCTGCATCCCCCTTCCCATGCCCCCCACCCCGGCACCTGTCACAATGCTGGCCTGCCATTGGTCGGTGGTGGCGCGTGCAGCCAATGGTCACTCAGCTGTTACCAGGTGTGACAAGAACGACTGTACGCACGCACGCACGCACGCACATGTATGTACATAATATTACACGCACATACATACAAAGACGTACATAATGAATAGTGACACACATGCACACATACACAATCAGATGTATATGATAAATTTTGACACACACACACACACACACACCGACAAGCTGTCTCATTGACCTTCACACACAGCTGGGCACATTGACACACTGATGCACGTACTGGCAAACAGAAAAACATACACGTGGACACTGAAAAATATGCATACAAACACATACATAACTGGAGACATGGGGGCGCATAAATAAAGTACTCATACACTAACAAGGATAAAAGCACACACAAGCACATATACCCAACTAGATACACCCACTCACACACACACACACACACACACACACAACTAAACCAACACACACATGGCCAAGGGTACAGAGGAGACTGACAGATCCAGGGGCTTAAACACACGTACTGATGCACCTTGGCATACACAGGTGGTAGTGGTGATGGTGGTGAGGGCAACAGAGTGGAAAACACACACACAATGTATGTACGGTACAGAAATATTTGCTTACAGCCAAATAATACTGTACAGGACTCATTCAACACATACCGATGCACAAACAATAATACCGTACTGAAATACAAGTTGATGTCGATCATTTGGCTTTGGCCAGAAGTAAATCTGAGGCGAACTGAAGGGGAAAATAAAAAAATGGAAGAATGGGTGCTCCAATTTTTCAGATCTATCACCAATGTAGTTTCTGAGAAGCAGTGCTTACAGACAGATGACAAACATTACAGACACAAAGACACCATAGATGAATGTGCATACTCCGTAACACCTACACAATTATCATAATGATGCTTTGAAAGTAGGAGCCTTGAGAAACAAGTGTGTGTGTATGTGTGTAACAACTTGAAGTGCTGGTGGAACTAGCCTTACACATTTAGTAACATTAAACAACACTTGAGTCACAGAGGATTAAATATCTGGTTTGGGTAGGTGTCAGTGGCAGGAAAAGGAGCCTTGAAGGGGAGTTAGGGAGGAGTATACTTAGAAGGGGGTAGTAGTATTTGAGAAGCAGGTTTGAAAGGAAGCAGGGAAAATGTTCACTTAATGATAAAATAAGGGTAAAGTAAGAGGAGACAAGGTGGAGGGAGGGAGGGCGGGAGATAGAGAATACAGCAAGAGGGTGGGTGAGTGGGGCAGCAACAGGGGTGTGGGTGGTCATGCTCTGTTCACTCTCTTCACTCACATGATCCACCACAGTTCTTCTTCACTCTCATGCCACATTACTACAGCTTAATTTGTTATGTACAGTACTACACTATGCTTCTACTGTATCAAATACCTGTACAGAATACAGTACAGGGGATAGGAAACATTTGATAGATTGAAGTGCCTCGAGTCCTCCAAAGAATGCCAGGAAACAGACCCAGATGAAAAAAAATAATGGTATCCTGTTGCCTGGAATAGTTTGGCAGAATAATTTGCTCCAATTTACCACCCAAAACAAAATGCTATAATTTATACTCCCTTAAAAAATGGGACTAATTTACCTTAATTTTTTTGTGTTATACTGTATACATATGGGGCATTTCCTGCATATTTTCCACTCTGTGAGAAAACTGCTTCATTGAATACAGTAAAGAACAGGCCTACTGACCCCTTCGTGCTCCTAATATGTTAAGAGACACCGGTATTACTCTCGAGAGATTGTCTCTACGTTTTGTGCATTACAGTATTCAGGGATGCATTAGGACCTCTATGCCTATTTTGATAAAGATTTGTTGAGAAATGGCCACAGTTTCAAGACGAACAACAAAAATTTGCATCTATACCATAAACACAGTGTATTTGCCCTGTTGCCGAGATTCATAAGCTGCCCATACAGTTTTCAGCTGGTACCGGTACTTATGGCATATTTTAATTAGTCTAAAAGCAGTATTAAAACAATAAATTAAGTGGATTTTTTTTTTCACTACAGGAAGTCAGAGGAATAGAGTAAAGAGATGATATAAATTTAAAAAATCATAGCTCAAAATTTAAATACAGTATATATACTGTACAATATACTGTATAGTATAATATTATAACATTGTACTATATTACCAAAGTTTCAAAATAGAAAGACATACAGGTACACAGACAGTATGTACCGTATTAAATCCGTATGAAGATATAATGGTAGTGAAGATGTACCGTAGTGTGCAGATGTAAAGAAAAGTGAAGATGTACCGTAGTGTGCAGATGTAAAGATAAGTGAAGATGTAGGATATAATTTGTGAAGAGGTTTGTTTCGTGATCTGGAGCCTGTTCCAGGTTGGCTACAAATATGAATATTTGGTGGGGTCGACAGCCTTGTTTCATTTCCTGCTTCAGGTATGCTATAAAGTTTGTCTATGTTTGACTTCTGCCCATGTACTTTACTTATGTATTTTGACAACATTGTCACATACTTTTTAAAAGCTAATGCAAAAGTGCTACAAATAGGTTACCTAAAATAATACTCCCAGAGTGAACAATTAAATCTGCTCTACTTAAAAAAAATAACGAGCCTCTGTTAACGTTAGGACACATACACGATTATAAAATAAAGAACATACAACCAACCAATCCCTATAAAAAATACAGCAAAATGCCCAAGTACTCATTTTCACATAAATCGTATGCATAACAATGATAATCTACCTCAAAAACCTTTTTCAATACACAACAAAAGGTATTTCAAATCTTATATTTACTATTTATTCCAACACAAAGGCAAAGAGTTATCATACGTTCTTCTTATCTCACTCAAACTTTGTAGTTCCTCCTCGGTATGTACATATACGAATCTATAAACGTGAATATGGTTATATATTCAGGTAGCGGTGAGTCACGTTTAATTAAAAGCATAATGCAGACATTGACTCGACAGGCAAGCCCCAAACAACCCCACCAAATAACGGTACTTTAACCAAAACAATCATTATTTTTGCTCACCTGACTGAAAGAAGGCACTGCTTGTTTGTCCCATATCCCTAAACGGGAGGGTAATCGCTCTGGGAAGGAGATATAATAAATGTGAAGTGGGATTGTGTCTGCGTGTTGAGGTGTGTTTACAGTTTGGTGGCGACATCTGACGCCTTCACCACCAACCATACATGTAAACAAATATCAGCTGGTTGGTTGACACTAAAAGGATATGCAGTCACATCTATTGGTGGAATAGTCTAAAAGAGATGATATAATATAACCAGTTAGATAAGAAATCGACACAGATCACAAGCGGGCAAATCGTTCGCAGAAAATGTTACTTTTATCATACAGGTGGTAGGCCTACTTCTTAGTTCAGTGGCACTCTATTGTAGGGCTATATGCTTCCTATCCAGAGCGAAGTAGTGGATTTTTGTTGCTTTTAATAGTCCTTAACAGAGCAGATAAATCCTTCTGAAATCCTCCTCGGGTAGGAGTGCGGCCTAGGCAAATTATATCTCACTCGATTGTGTCGGCTCAGAATATTGGAAATTGAAATACACGCATAAGTACTGTGTATAAATTTAGAGATGCGTGTTTGTAGGTGTATGTTTTATTAGTTGATTAACCTGGTTTTAAACTGACAGTCCAGGGAATGGCACGTCTTTCATCAAAATACGTTATATACTGGTCAGGGAAGCAAGATAGAAGTTGTGATTTTTTGGGGGGTGTTCAAAAGGAGGAATGAATGCGAGAATGATTATCCGGCCACTTTACAGTTTTTACCCGGCATTTCCGTCACTCATTCTGATTATTTCTTCCATCCCAGTTGTTGCTCTGCCAGCCACACACCCTTGAAAAGAGTGGTATAATGACGATGAACATGGTTATCTTATTTCTATTGTACTGTGTTCATTTTATACGGTCAGCTTGGGGTACAATCTCATATAAATAGCGTACCTGTATAAAACAATGACTGGGTTAGGAAATTAGGAATAAGCAGCTAGCTCTTTTAGAGTTTTCAGTAGCTATAGTAATATGCTTCCCAAAGGTATATATCACTATTATAAAGAAAAGAAAGCTGTCTATAACCATTGAGAGGCAATCCAAATTCCCTTTATAGAATTAGATCCTTTGTTTATGGTCTGTCCCAGGGTGAACTTGTGGTGAAACTCAGTGTTGCCAGGTGCACGGAAATGTTTCTGTTTTAGAAAATGTTGAAGTCGACACTGGGAAATTGTATAAAGATTGTTCAAGAGTAAACAGGGAAATTTCTCCTCGACGAAATACCCAAAAGACCGTCAATATTTAAGAGTAAACAGGGAATTGTTGAGGCAAAAATAGATATTCTGATGTTAAAGTTGGGGAAATTTCGTCAAACAGACCTGGCAGGTGGCAACACTGATGAAACTTGTTGACAAAACACACCGAGGCAAAAGGTGGGTGAACAACATTAGTTTTTAGGGTCATTATGCAATGTGCATTTAACCTAGTAGATATAAAACAATTGAGCGTTTTAATCTATAAAAAATGTCGAGTGAAATTAATTAAAAGACAGAAAATGTACCATGTAGGTGTAATATAAGTGATATTTCAATTCTTTGAGGCTAAGGGAACGTGGGTACATTTTTCATCAAGCTCATAAGGGGAACAGGCTTCTATGTACAGTCATGGTCAAAAGTCCTGCAACCTGGTGAATAAAAGCGAGCCATTTGATTGAATCTTATGAACCAATATTGCAGAGACTAACAGCTATAGTTTCGGATAATTTTTCGAAGCCATCTCATTGGAAGGTGTTGCAGGACTATTGACCATCACTGTACCATTGGCTGCTATGTCCCAGTGGCTGATATGTACCACTGGTGGCTGCTATGCACCGCGGTTGCTATGTACCATAAACCAAATAGGGTATGCAGGGTTTTTCAACACATTGTATATAATAACAATTAGTTTTTACTATAAAACTTACCCTTAAAGTGTGGTGAAGGAATTTTGAAACACCCTGTATAGGTCTGCTATGCGTACAGTACCATAAGCCTGCTCATTCTTTACTTCGAAACTCCAGTGGACCTGCTCATTCATTACTTCGAAACTCCAGTGGACATGCTCATTCATTACTTCGAAACTCCAGTGGACCAGCAATGGTACGTATAAGCCAAAGCGGTGGTACATAGGAGCCGGTACATAGCAGCCCTGGAATGGTATGTATACGCCAAAATGATGGTACATAGGAGCCGGTACATAGCAGCTAAGAAGCTACTTATTATACTCAGACAGAGACAAATCCTTAATATATTCTGGATTCACCGTATGATAACAGAAATTATATACAATGACTTAATTTAGTTGTGAACAATAAGGACTGGAAAATTAAGACCAAATTTTTCTAACACAACATGGTTTTCCTTAACATTGTTGGTAAAGTCACTGAGCCTAAAAGAAAACCACATTTTTCCTTTTTTTGTATAATCCATCAGTCCCTATTTTTATATGTTGAAATATAAGAGTGAACCCCCCCCCCCCCCCCCCCCCACTAAGAGGCTGGCTTGAGGAGTAAAGTAAGCAACTGCTCGGCCAGACAGCTTGAGGAACTTCAACAATAACAACTAACACATTAAATAGTTCATAGTTGTAATTATGTTCTAGAGTTAGCGTGACTTATACCCTGACCTAACCAAACCTAGAGTGCACATACTGTACATACCAATTTACATACAACTCTTCCTGATATTGTTACGGTGTGACATCTTCACTACCCATACAGAGAAGGATTATGTCACATTGCCCTTTATGTTTGGTAGAGAAATGTATATTAACATCTTCACTATTAAGTGGAAGAAGAGTATGATGTGACATATCTTCACTACCAGGATTATGTCGCACATCATTATGTTTTAGTAAAAAGATGACTATGATGTGACACATAAGATTTGTGTGAGATAGAGAGAGATAGGCTTTGGAGAAAGGAAGGATAAAATAAAGCTTAGAAGCTTTTACAAGTGTTTGAGTTTGCTCTTCCTCTTGGAATTAATCTGATTGCGTGCCTCAGTCGGCCCGGGACTGGGGACGTAACAATATATATATAGATTAATTGTATCAGATAATAATAAATAAATAGTGAGAATAAAGTACACCCATCAGTTGAATACCCTAATCAGAGTGTTTAAGTTTCTAGGTACAGTAATTTACTAGTTCTTCACATTTTCTGTGTGTACAATATATGTGTAATAAATTTCTCCTCAGTTGTCAGCAAGAGGGACGACAGCGGAAGGAAGATGGAGCGTAGGATTAAGCTGAGAACCCTGAATGAGCACATTGTGTGTGCTATTTGTTCAGGGTACCTGGTTGATGCTACCACCGTCACTGAATGTCTCCACACATGTATGTCTCTATTACTGTGCTGTCACTTTTCTATCATTTATATTGTAAAGAGTAGTGGCATAATAATAATAATATAAATAATGAAACTATACAAATGCTTGTTAAATCATTGAAGTGCTTAGTAGAGTAACAGACTTAGAGAGGCATTACATAGAGTGAATTTGATGCATTTTCTATTCAAATAATTGCAACACAAGATATCTAAAAAATATGTAAAGATGTTGCAATATTTCTCTGGATCATGAAAAACTAGCATGATGTGTGATATATTGATATGTATTTTCTTTTCTCAGTTTGCAAGTCATGCCTGGTGAAGCACCTGGAAGAACGCAACACTTGTCCCACCTGCGATATTGTTATCCATCAGTCACACCCACTTAACTACATCTCCTTTGATCGTACAATGCAGGACATTGTATGCAAACTAGTTCCTAATTTACAAGAAGGTACAGTATGATCACTTTCACTTGAGCAGTTTGGAGCCAATAAAGTTTATGTATTCAAGTCATTATATTTTTGGGGTTTTTACAGAAAATTTGATACTATATATTATTAACATGGTCATGGAATGGGTCACATCAATTTAAGGTCAGTGCGGTGGGAATGAGCACCTTGAAAGTAGCATGCGGCTTGTTGAAATGAGACCAGTTTGATAATGAGAATGTAAGTGAGAGATAGGGTAAAAAAGTTACTGGTGTTATCCCATTTCAAAAGTGTTTTTGCTTTTCTCTTCCTTAGCAAATTATCAGTCCATCTTTCCAGTTTTTCCTAAATCTCTTTCACACACTCTCAGATGAGCTGAAACGAGAGAGAGAATTTTACCGGGCAAGGGGAGAGGTGTGCCCCAAGGACCTACCCCAGGCCAACGAAGGGGACACACAGCAAGACGACAAGGGTGTCAATGACACAGATTATCATCGTTTGGATGAACAAGTATGTGTTGGCTATATATTCTTTGTATTTGTAATAAGTATTTTCTTTCATAAGTAATGTACCATGTTTGGCAGTTTGTATTGTGCACTAATTGTTCAGCTACTGTTCCTATGATTTATCAGCTACTTGTATTATTGTATCTAGGTCCACCCCTAATATATTTATTCTGATATACCACAAACATATTGTAGTCTGTTCTTGATTGTTTATATATTTTTTATCACACCTAGTACTGTACCTTATAATCCATCTAACAGGTAAACATCTGCTTGGAGTGTAAGTACCCAACCTTAGCACCACTCAAGAGGCGGTTTATACGGTGCTCTGCCCAGGCCACAATCACACATCTCAAGAAGTTCCTAGCTATGAAGGTGCTGGAAGGGGCACGCAATTACAGGGAGGTAAGTGCTCTTTATTCCTGTTTTTATTTACCAATCCCTGGCCATTGAGCCCCCACCCTTTGGAATACTGATGTTGTTGATGCATGACTTCAGCCACCCAGTCTGGCAGGGACAGGGAATGAAATGGACCCCTTGTGGTGGGCTCTTAACCCATAAAATAGATAAATGAAACATAGAAGTTACTGCTCTTTTGTTGTGTCTTTACTAAGTACCTATGAGGGAATGAGGCATCAAAGCTATAGATGGATAGATTAAATTTGTATTTCTGACCATAACTAGTTCTTATTAATAAAATTACGGTAACTATTTTCCCAACAGATTGATATCATGTGCAATGATGAGATGCTGGGAAAGGATCACACCCTCAAGTTTGTTCAAGTCACCCGATGGAGATTCCGCAGCCCACCACTCAAGCTCAGCTATCGTCCTAGAATTGATATTTGAGTTGTTTTTACTTATTTCGTGTGACAAAACTTGGTTTCTATTCGTTTTTCCCATCGTTTCTTATAAATTATTTCATTCACCCCTTTTAACTGTGGTTGAATTTATTCACTGTAATTGTACCAACAACTCTTGATTTTGCTTGCTATGTTCTACTCTTATTTATTTGTAGAGTATGCAGCAAGAACATATCCATCCATATAGTCGCTGAATCTTCTCACAATCAGTCATTGCTCCAAGGCCAATATCAGGTTCATTGTCATACTGTATAAAAGTTATTTTAGTTGTGTTTTCTGGTGATGGATGGACTTTATGACAAAATCCGGACATACCTACCCTAATCAAACTACACTGTTCTTATACAGAGTATTCTTTGCTCTTTCTCTAAAGATAACCAAAATGGCTCTATTCTCCACTCACAATTTAAAGAGACTAGATAAATGAGTAGTGCATAATATGGAAAAAGAACTTACAATTTTATACTCAGCAGAAAAAGTTTCATTACTTTTGTATGCTTTAAACATAGTATTAAGATTTCTGTGTAGTGCAAGTTTTAGAGAAACAAAAAGGATATCGTGGAATTTTATTTTTGGAATACAACCCAACGTGTATATTCGTGTCTTAAATTTTCACTTGCTCCAGTTTCCAATAGACTGGGTGGGATATATATATTTTTATTTCTCTGGGTTCCTTTCTTCACTTTCAGGGCTTTGTATATATTTATCAGCATCACACCATCTACTGTATCCATCCATCTGTATGTTTGTTGACAGTGTGTGCTGGTGTTAAAACCATGCTAAAGAACAGGCCCTTTGTTGCAGAATAAATGCCACTGACATCTCGGAAATGAACCCATGCCAGCTCGAGCACTGTATAAACATCAGTGTCTTGCCAACTGTTCATACTGTCTCCCACTTTCTCCATGATTTCCCTTTCTTGTCTAGTTCTGGCCATCTCCCTTGCCTGAAAGATAGTTTCTGTGAAACTTGGGCACTTCATACCCTGTCATTGGTGTAGTGGACTCATTTCTAAAATTTATCTTTTGTTTATACAAACTTTAAAGTTCATTGAATGATCTCTTATTGTGATTTATTGCCACATATTTTGCTTATCCTGATGTTTGACTTTCCTTTGTACGATCAGTCTTATTAAGAAACATTAATGTCCCAAGTAGTTTTATCTATTTTATACAGTTAAATAGATAATATCTTAGTATTGATCAAGTGCCATAGGGCCTTAGTAGCATGACACTTGTATAGTATAGTTGTCTCCGTTTCATTGTGATTTAGTGCCACAATATCTTAATCTGAATTCAGTAAACAACTGAACTACCTCATGTTGTGGTTCTACATTTACAGTGCTCTGTCTGGCAAGAGTTTGATTCCTTACCAGGAAGTGTTTATTTTGTATCAGTGTTAGGCTAAATTTCTCACTTTTGTTTAGTCCAAATATTGTTACATCTTTAATCAGAAAATCCTTTCACCTGCGGTTGTGTCATATCATAGAGTGAAAGAAAGATGAATGTATCTTGTGTACATATAGGATATCAATGTATTTTTTAAAAGATTTAAATGTCCTTGCCCATAATGGAAGTACTGTATTTTGATAGTAAAATAAATTCTTGTGTAGCCTATGTAGTACACCTCAGATCATGTCTAGTCTCAGTATTAGATGAGACACTCAGCAATAATGTAGAATCATATTTTACACTGGATCATGGAAAAGAATCCTTTATTAAAGGTGTGCAATATAGTAGAAATATAATTGATCTGTATGCAGTGTAATACCCACACTGCATGAATTATTTACTGCAAGTACTATGCAACACGACCTGAAAAATTATCAACATGACGGTAACTGCATCATAATAATATGCAGTTTGGGGAGAAACTATGGAACTCTTCATGCCAACATGAAAATACTTGACTTATTAAATAGTAAAGTACAGGTATTTTTTAATCAGTATGTTAAGTGTGATATGGTTGTGAATGTTAAAAGAGTGAAAGTTTGAATGCAGTGTGGATGCTGCCATCACATTTATCATTATTTTGTATGTAGTTCTAGTTATATTGTACTGTAATGGAATATCCTTACTACTGTACAGTACTGTATTATGTGAGAATGAAAAGTACAAAATTCAGCATTTGCTTTCATCTTTAAGACCACCCTATGTACTAATGATTATTGTCTTCCACTATATTTGTGTTGATATATATATTTTTTTTCCTCAACTGTAGGATGTCAGTAGCTTGCGACTCTTGTGATGCCCCAAGGTTATTTAGTGAAAATAAAAGGTGTTGGGTGCTTCACATATCTCACATTAGTTGGACACAATGGAGCTTCATGGTGCTGGCTGATTCTTTTCTGCCCCATTAATGACAACACTTATTTATCCACGTCACTATCTGGAGAGAGCAGTTACATGTATACCATCTCTCACAGCATCCTGGAAAATGGTCTTTGCTATGAGGAGTTGTTGATAAAAGGAGTATTTTTTTTATGTTTCGGTGTAGCCAGGATACTTGAAAAACAGCGAGAACCATCAGATCGCCTCGAAAATGTTTGGCGTGGACTCAGGCCTGGTTCCTTGGGATTCGCAGTATGTCCCTCTATTCACTCTGCTACCACCTCTCCTATGATGTTTTTCCCTTCAATGTCATTGTAGATTGTTAGGCTGTCAGCCCATCAAGTCCAGGGTTCAAATCCTGCCAGAGGCAGCTGGCATGAGTTGATTCAGCTTTCTTTCCAACCATTGAGGGTTGGTCAGTAAAATAAGTACCTTGGGGAAAACACTTAGGGAAGGTCCCAGTAACTGTGGTATCTAGGATGGTGTAGTTGCCTCGTATCCCAGGAAAACATGATGATATATCCAGCTCCAGATTCAAAGGTCAGTGTGATAGACTTGAGCATCATGGCAAATTTCCATTACATTGTATTCTCCCCATTTTACCAGTTCTGGAGGTACTAAAGAGCAAGGTTGGAAAAAATTGCAATAATCTAGAGTTGTATATGGAAAATAAACTTTATTGTATTTGGCTATACACTCGGATACATTAATACTTTTAAGTTATATGGTTAAGCCTTTATTCATCAAATTAATTTTGCTTAAGTAGTGGTACAGTGCATAATCTCCTTTGTTTACAGAATAATTTTACACCTAACGTGACACTAGGACTGGCAAATAAATTAAAAGAATGTATAGGGTAATAATGCACTAAATATGAAGCATATAAATGAAAATTATACTGAAATAAGTTAATTCTACATTTTCGTCTAGTTAATGGTTTTATTTTGAATTTTTAGTTATCCTTTGTTGTATTTCTGATGGGAATTCCCCAATGTTGGCAGCTGCACACTTGAGACAGAATCTGTGAGCGTAGAAGACACTACATGAGTTGGCCTGACAGACAACCTGGCCACACGAAACACACTCTGATCCAAGCAGCAGAAATGAGAAACCACCATCACTGGGAAATGGATCTTTAGCTATATAGCACTCCTCCATGAAGGTGACTGCCCGATGGAATGGAGGTTGGCGGCCATAGTAGTGGTATGTCTCGTGTAGACCACACAGCCCACACTCAAATATCCCACCCTTTTCATTCTGGGTATTAATGTCATCACTGTTAGCTGCCATGGTGGATGATTAATATTTTTCAAAGATGCAAAGACCAAGACTTTTTCCAGCCTTCAGTATTGGTCCTCATTTAAACAATTTGATTTGTAATTTATTCTCCCCAAAGAAATAGTGTACTAAACTGCTGACAGATCAACTCTGAAAAGTTTTCATACTGCAGTCTTAGTAAAAACCTTTGCCACTGTGTAGGCTACTGCCAGCTGTTTATCTTCATACCTACATTCACCATGTGCTTGGGATCACCGTTTACATCCAAGAGAAGGTAACTGTCACTTCATTTTATGACTAGTGAGCCTTCATATTCCAGTACTGTATTTGGAAGTCTGTCAATACAAAGAAAAATTTAATCAGAAAAAAAAAACAATCATACAATGTACTTATACAGTACTGTATTCTATTTGTATTGACTTTATGCAACCTTTCTGGCAACATGTCATATAATAAATATTCTCCATTGTATTTTACAGTTAGGTACTGTACAATAAACTACTATGCAAGTGTGTATTATGCATTTTCTGTTAAACATCTGTCCAAATTACTTTTTTTAAGTCCTTCATTTTTTAAGGCAAGGGGTTTGGTGGTACATACAAGTACCTATGAAAAACATAACATTCATCACTTTCCAACATCATAAATACTGTACTGTACTGTACCCAAAAAGGGCACTCTTTAACCAAAAGACAACAGTGGTTTTTGCTCTGACAGTTTACTGTAAAAATTACTTGATATTTGTCCAAGTATGCAGTACGGTATTGCAGTACAGAACTTTATTCAACTACTGTACAACTATTTGACAGTAAGGTACAAGATTTGTTCAAAAGTACAATGATAACTGATAAAAACCTTTAAATCTGCATAAAAATAGATAAATAATAATATTGTCTCAGAACACATCTTTAAACAGTACAGTACATTCAGTAACTGGTAGCATTACAAAGTGCAAATTCAAGAATACCCCAAACAAATATCCCTGTAATAAGTTTCTGTGCCATAAACAACTAATAACAGTAATTTTTATATGGTAATCTAATATGATAGTAAAGGTAACGTGTACATCACATAAATTATTGTACAGTACTGTACTGTAAATTCTTTACCAATACCAAAGTAACAGCAAATTCCAAGGTTATACAGAATTAATGGAAGTGCATTGTACTGATCTATGGCATACGGACCACAGTACGTAGCTCACAAAAGTAGTACCATAGGTGATAATGCTACCACTGCATCAATCTGATGCCCCTTATGGTCCTACAGATATCATTGTGGTAAACAAAAAGTACAGTACAGTATCCGACTGAAAACAGAACTGAAATAGGATAATATTTACATTCATAGGTCTATTTGACCATGCTCTGACAATATACTGTAAAGTAAAAATTCAGGTGTGATAGCACAATGTACTGGTATTTACTGTACAAAACCGTATAAAATTTCAGCTGAAATCTACAAACTGTACTGTATCATATAAATAATTTAGTAATGCACTTCACATGGATAAAGTATATAACAAACTACTGTACACTTGATAATACTATTATTACTTCATCTTCTTGCTTGCTTCAATAGGCCACCATGCTGGTCTAAATGTCTGGACAGGAATGTCGTTCACCATTAGACTCTCTGCTTTAAGGCATTCTTCCACCCTCAAGAGAGCAATTCCAAACTTCCCATCTATACCCCGAACCTTCCCCACTGCCTTCCCCTTCTCATTAACAACTGATGCATCTATAGTAACTGGTTCCTGTTTGTTAGTAGAGAAGACGAGTGGCATATAACGCTTTCTTATGACTCCTGTGTGATAGGTGCGTGCTGTCAGCTCCTGACCAATGTAACAACCTTTGTGAAAGCTTACCCCATGAAGGTAATCCAAGTTGGCTTCAAGGGGCAAGCACTTTGTTGGTGGGAGCTCCAATACACCTTCCCCAACACCCAGCCTGTAGCGTAAATTTCTGAACCCTCCTTCACTGTTTTGGACACCACTCACGAGATCGTCAAGTGATGACCTAGATGATGGAATAATAAGGCGGTGACCAAGATACTTCATACGGGGATCTCTCGTCACCAATACGTCATCAATTGCACCCGTCAGTGGTAATGCCACTTCACTTTCAGCTTTTGGGTTCATATACAAAGATTCCATATCAACATGAGTGATTTCCTTCATATTCAACTCTGGATCATATACACACCAAACACTGTAAGCCTTGTCAACCATGTCAATGATTAGCTTCCTACGTACTTTATACATCTTCAGATGGCGAACCAACTGACTAGCCTTCTCGGATTCACACTCCAGCAGGAAGGTATTGTCGTTCCTCTTATAAACAATAGTGTCAAAGATAACACGACCCTGAGTGTTAAGGAGCATTGAGTACATACTGGTGGCACCATCTTCAAGATGACTCATATCATTGGTAATTAAACCCTGGAGGAATGGTGCCGCTTCTGTCCCTTCAACTCTTACCAAACTTTTGTGCCTCTGACATTCTGAATGGAGTAATCGTGAGAACAGGACCGAGGTATTGTGGAGACGGGAAGTTCGGCAACATCTTAATACTTGGCTACAGTGTCTGACGGAAGATAGCATATTGATTTTTGTATTGTAACTTCAACTGACTTGTCACTGCACGGCTGCACTTGTAATTTCTCTTGTTCTTTTTGCTTAACCACCTCAAGATCTAGAAGGCAAGACATGAGTAAGAATATTTTCTTGCCTATACACCTAATATTACAAAGAGAGAGTCCTGTGTGTCTATTGTTATTATTATTGTTATTCTATTGATTCTTTTCTGCTGAATGGTACTGAACTGATAATAAGCCAACGATTCCTGGAAAACACTGACAGCATGGGGGAAATATTTGTTCATATTACTTATAAAGAAAATCAAGAAATAATTATAGAAGCCGTATACGAGTCATGACAACATTATAAGAATAATAGAGTGTCATAAAATTGGCTTTAGTAGCCGTCAAATCAGTGAAACCACAGACAATCATACTCGATGAAGACTGTATATTGGTCTATGTCTCCAGCTCCATATTGCATATTATACGGGTGCTTGTCCATAAACACTACCATCAATTTTTTTCTGTCAAATACATTTCTTTAGTACATGTACGTCATATCCTAATAGGTTATTTCCGTTGCAAATGTATAGCTTTCATAATACAACTACCCTTAATTGATTCAATTTTTCTTTATCTGCGGGGTGTACAGCAGCCATATCTGGTCAACCATGATATTTCCACACCACTGGCTGTGTATTAATGCGTGAGGCGGCCAATCAGTGCGCTTGCTTAATGCGCCTCGTTCTGGCCACTGCAGCAGTACCTAGCCAGGTACCTATTCCTGAAAAAAGCAGGTGATCAGGAAATCCACCACTTCTTCATAGAGGCAACCAAGCTCTATCCACCAATTCAAAACACTGCCACTCTCGAATAAAAAGGTAGCCTACATATAATACCAATTCAAGATGGCCACCGACTGTTTCCTTCCAGGTCCCGGTAGATTGCTAAGGTTATGTCCCAGTAGTCTGCCCCTGTTAGGTCCCGGTAGTTTGCCGTGGTACTGATTAAATTAGGTTAGGTCAGGTCAGGTCTACCTAATTCTATTTAATGCGTTATTCTGTCGTGTTTTTCGGTGGGAGGAGGGGGGGTGATATAAAAAAAAATTCATTTGCAATGGATTTGAATAACAAATTAGTTAAAAACACACTATAAATCATTGCATTTTGAAAACCTCGAGTCGAAAAGACATTATGGACAAGCGCACGTATATTACGGCATATTGGGTTCATCTAAATATAAATTGCTTCTGGAAACCGTTACCAATAATAATCGATACATACAGCCTAGTTTATAAGGGAACATTATAATATGTATGGTTATAACGAGTGTCATGCAGTATAAACACACATCTACCACTAACTACACCACTTAGGGGCAGATTCTCATTTTTGTAAATTGGAAGGCTAATATTGGTAATTATCTATTCTATTGCCATTTTCTATTATGATGTTTTACCTTCTTTACCCACTAAATTATACCATTCTAAGATACTTTTATTCTATGGCATTTTTTCTGGAAATGCCCCATTTCCAAGATAGGGCATATTCAAATGGGACATTTTGAAAATGTGCCTGACCTTACCAGACCTTACCTATATAGCATCAGACAATGAGGACCTAACCTGGCCAACTACCGGGACCTAACCTGGGCAAACTACTGGAAACTAACCGTGGTAAGGTATTGAAACCTGACCGGGGCAAAATACTGGGACCTAGCCGGATCTGGCAACACTGCTACAAAACGTCAATAGTCTAGATAAATATCGGTAAATATTGAATGAATTACCGTTATTGCGTACGTTTTTTCTACCTTCATTACCCACTTATTTAGACCATTCTAAGACTATTTTCTTCTATGGCATTTTCTCCGCAAATGCCCGATTTCCAAGATAGGGCATATTCAAATGGGGCATTTTGAAATTAGCCTGACCTTATCTGACCTGACCTAACCTAACCTAGACCGCATCAGACTACCGGAACCTAACCTGGGCAAACTACCAGGAAATAATCGTGATAAAGTACAATAAATGACTGGGGTAAAATACTGGGACCTAGCCGGATCTGGCAACACTGCTGCAAAACGGTAATTCTTTCAATAAATACCTAAATATCTATACCAGAAAACAGACGCCCTCAATGGGACTAATTTTGCTGCTGTTCCCTGGCTACTCAATTAACTGTTATATCATCTCCCCTTAATTAACGTTACTTCATTGTTAATTTATCTTACTCAATTAACTGTTATATCATCTCCCCTTAATTAACGTTACTTCATTGTTAATTTATCTTACTCAATTAACTGTTATATCATCTCCCCTTAATTAACGTTACTTCATTGTTAATTTATCTTACTCAATTAATTATAACATCACCTCTTCCTGACATATTAATTATACCGTGTAAGATTATTCACAAGGATTTAGTACTAGTATTCCCCCAGTACTAGAATCCTTGTTATTCATTACACACAAATAATATCACCAACAGCAGGAATAATTATCACTAACCCTTATTACATCATCATCAAGCAAGCTGGCAGAGTTGTGTGTAACTTGTGTGTGACCCCTAGTTATTGAGTTAAATAATGAAGGTCCGGGTTAACTTATCCATATTATATAGTTATATGAGCATTAAAAAGGTATCATTTACGGTATGAAAGATAATTATTGAAAACATGGGAATTAAAAGGTCATTATTTCCGTTATATAGGATAAATATTGAATAACTTGAGAATACAATATATATTATTATTTATGTGACCCGTAGTTATTGAGTTAAATAATGTAGATCCGGGTTGTGTAATAGTGAAGCCAAGGCAAGGCAAGGTAAGGCCGTTATCACACTATGCGGCGGCGCCGCTGCGGTGTCACAGCAGAATGGCGATAACACACACACACAAATGAGTGGTGTCACACACTGCGGCGCCGCACCTCACAGCATGCTGAGGCAGCACCGCCGCATCGTGCCGCATATCAGGGTACTGTCCGACTTAGCGTGAGGGAGCGAAAACGTCCTATAATGAAATCGGTTGATGCAAGGTCAGGGTTCATGTGTATCTAATTGCCGGGGGAAAAAATACTTCTTGGCAACTTCCCCAACTCCCCCACACTCCTCCCCGCTTGCTCACTGAAATGCGACTGAAAAATCATAACTGTCAGTTTAATAAATCAGCTGTGTGCTTCCCGAGGCCTTAAAATTACACACTATAACCGGCGAACTGTGCTGTCATTAACACCAGTTTTTTCACTGATTTGACGGCTACTAAAGCCAATTTTATGACACTCTATTACTCTTACAATGTTGTCATGACTCGTATACGGCTTCTAGGCATTGCTAATGAACCACAATGAGAATTAAACACTCAGCGCGTAAAGAAAAACGGAGTCAATACCTTCCCTACACCCCGTGATTTATTAAACTGACAGTTATGATTTTTCAGTCGCATTTCAGTGAGCAAGCGGGGAGGAGTGTGGGGGAGTTGGGGAAGTTGCCAAGAAGTATTTTTTCCCCCGGCAATTAGATACACATGAACCCTGACCTTGCATCAACCGATTTCATTATAGGACGTTTTCGCTCCCTCACGCTAAGTCGGACAGTACCCTGATATGCGGCACGATGCGGCGGTGCTGCCTCAGCATGCTGTGAGGTGCGGCGCCGCAGTGTGTGACACCACTCATTTGTGTGTGTGTGTTATCGCCATTCTGCTGTGACACCGCAGCGGCGCCGCCGCATAGTGTGATAACGGCCTTACCTTGCTTTGCCTTGGCTTCACTATTACACAACCCGGATCTACATTATTTAACTCAATAACTACGGGTCACATAAATAATAATATATAGAGCGTTATTGTTATTCTAATACAAAAATAAAATAATTTATCACATGCGCTCGTGTCAGGAAAAGCCTTGATGTGCAGTCAAATGTTTATGTAAATAACGTAGGTATACCATAACGTGCAAAAACTACACCACTACATAACAGCTGTAGTGAAGTATATCTTTTTATTGTAATAATTATTTTGTAACCCTTTGTTTGGTTCCTCTAGTACAGTGACTGTCTGAAATAATTTATAGGATAAACGGCTCTTATGGCCTTGAGAAAGTTGAAGTCATTGCCATCTACGACAATGATTGGCACTTTTAGTTTTATTGTACTCGCGAGTTTTACATCTGCACTTTATTACTGTCAATATTTGTTTTACTAATAAGGTTTCAAGGTTTGTGTAGCCTCAGTACTGTTGCTTGGGGTGTATCGTACGTTGCCAGGACTTATCTATATTTCTTCACTCTTCCTTGTGATAAGATAATAAGATATTTAATAGTACTGCTGTCTTGTGTTGTTGGTGTTGCAGGTTATCCAGAGTGTGTGTACGTGGAGATTATTTTTATTGAAATCCAATTAAGCCTACCTTGGATTTATTAAGCTTAAAGGCAAAGGCAAGGAGAATCTTTGGTATTTATTGAAAGAATTACCATTTTGTAGCAGTGTTGCCAGATCCGGCTAGGTACCAGTACTTTGCCCCGGTCATTTTCTGTACTTTAACACGGTTATTTCTTGGTAGTTTGCCCAGGTTAGGTCCCGGTAGTCTGCCCAGGTTAGGTCCCGGTAGTCTGATGTGGTCTAGGTTAGGTTAGGTCAGGTCAGGTAAGGTCAGGCTAATTTCAAAATGCCCCATTTGAATATGCCCTATCTTGGAAATGGGGCATTTGCGGAGAAAATGTCATAGAAGAAAATAGTCTTAGAATGGTCTAAATAAGTGGGTAATGAAGGTAGAAAAACCGTACCCAATAACGGTAATTCATTCAATATTTACCGAATCTTTAAGCTGTGAAAGTTCAGTTACATTGTTTATAATTCTGCTACGTATTATGTAACGTTACATTATTAATAAGTTTAGAGTTTTTAGTGTACCGTAAAATGTAACGTTAGGAGTTTGAGACATTTTCAGGGAAAGTTTCCACAAATATAGGAAACAATTTAGTCCAAACTTTTGGGTATTTATTGAAAGAATTGCCATGTTGTAGCAGTGTTGCCAGATTCGGCTAAGTCCCAGTATTTTGCCCTGGTCATTTCCTGTACTTTACAACGGTTATTTCCCAGTAGTCTGCTGTGGTCTATAGTTAGGTTAGGTAAGGTCAGGCTAATTTCATAATTTGAATGTGCCCTATCTTGCGGAGGAAATGCCATAGAAGAAAATAGTGTTAGAATGGTCTAAATAAGTGAGTAATGAAGGTAAAAAAACCGTACGCGATAACTGCAATTCTTTCAATATTTACCCTTTATTGTGTGGGATGGGTGGGAATAATTCATCATTCTCTGTTTATATAGTTGATCTATTTTCTACATTTATACAGTATAAAGTAGAGTTGTATGTCTTCTATTATGGAGTTGTATGTTTTGTATGTACTGTATGTATGTTTATAAATATGAGCAACAGGAGACTCGAAGCAAAACCAAAACTAGGAATCACTCAGCATTATCCAGGAGGCAAAAGGCATGTTTCTGGCATATTTCAGGCACATCTTCACTACCCACCACTCGTATATCACGTATAATGGGTGTGGGTGCATGTGTATTGGGGTGGCTGGGCGAGGGTATTTCCAGGTTACTTAGAAAAATCATTAATACATAGGAGAGAAGGAAGGTAGTGTTGTTGTTGTGTGTATTGAAGATGGAGGGGGGGTGGGGAATGGTGTTGTCTATTGAAGGCGTGTAGAGGTAATGTGTAGTGTGTATTGAGGGGGATGGAGGGGGTGGGGAAATGGTGATGTGTAGAGGGTAGTGAAGGAAGGTGTTGTGAAGATGTTGGTGTGGTAAGTAGGGGTAGTAAAGATGTGTGAAGTGTGCAGAGATGTTGGTGTAGTAAGTGGGGTTAGTGGTGATGTGAAGGGGTATTCAAGATGTGTGTGTGGGGGTCCACTCTCTTTACTACCATAAAAAAAAAAAAAAAAAAAACTCATCACTATCCATTGCACAACCCCACTTCAATACAATAAGCAAATTGGTAAATCCTCTTTATCCACCTGCCATAAAACCCATAAAAACACGTCTTCACTATCCACTACACATCAAGAGAGCAGCGATTGTTGCTGGCAAGGCAGTTGATGGAATGGGAGATCCCTCGAAGTGGATGAGGAGGGGGGAAGAGCCCGTGAAGCGGATGAGAGGGGAGCAAAAGCCCGTGAAGTGGGTGAGAAGGGGGAGTGGACTAGACAACCAGAGGTTGGCTAGTATTTAATGAAATAGGGTAGTACTCTAAGATTTGCAACAGAAATGGAATTACAATTTTTCCGTTTTTTTAACATTACATTATTCCCTGTTCATATCTGGTGAAATGAATGGGTGACAGTACATATTGACCATGTTTGACCCTTTTGAGGCTGGATGCCCCACATAAAGAGTGCAGGGCTTGAAGGTCCAGTAAATAATGCATCTATATATATGAAGTAGAGTTGTATATATATGCCAGGAACATGCTTTTTTGCGTGCTTATTCCGGACGTTTTTAGTTTTACTGTGTTTCGCATGGTGCTCATATATACATTCATACATACATGTGCAAACAAACATACATGTAACTCTACTTTGGATACCCAACCACTGCTGTTGCTGTCTCAGTCACTAGTCTCTTAAATGTTTCATACATGTCATTTATCTCCCTCCATCCTCACCTCCCCCAGACTACGCCCACACTTCTCTTGTATTCTCCCTGTCGCCTGAATCATTAAATCTCCTACTTGAAGTTTTGCTTCTGTTCTTCATTCCTCCATTAGCCTATTCAATTATACCAGTATCCCGGATCATTACTCTTGCCAAGGCAGCAAATTAGTCATAGCCCTGGAACTCTCCCCTCACCACTCTAGCACCCATTACATACATTTTGATCTCATCTATGACTCTTATTCTGTATTGATGTGATTTATTGGTTAATTTTCAGATTGGACACAGTGCATGATGCTCTCCCGACTGGTGCTGAGGAGGTCTGTACTTTGGAGACTAAAATGGGTATTAATTCCTTAAACATAGACTTGAACTGGTACTGATTAAAATACGGTTAGGCCTACCAGTATAATACCATATTTGGGTTTTCCTATCAGAAATGTTTTTAACTCTTTAATCAGTTTGCTTCATTGAAGTATTATCCTGATTTCTCTCCTTAGCTCTGGTGCCTCACTCCCTCGGGGAACTCTCCCAAGAGGGTGGCCAGGGCAAGAGTCTCCAGCACTCCCTCCTTGCTTGATCAAGCTATCCTCTTTCACTCATGTTTCTCTACCTCGTGTACAGTACGCGCTAAAGGTTAAGGTCATGGCCGATAAACAAATGTCAATAAGATATGCTTTTCATGTAATAGTAACGTAATTATACAAATAACATTTTCCCTCGCAAATTAGTAGCCTGAAGTGTTTCCTTTACGCTCTTTGCACTTTTGAAGCCTTCTAGAAACACTCATGGCCAGATTCTGGAGAAGAGAAGGTGGAAAAGTATCCCAAAGTTGGCGGATGGTGGACTCTAGATTGGGTAGTGATGATGTGTCCATGTCTCGTAGCCTCGTTTTCATTATTCCCCACAAATTCTCAATGGGATTTAAGTCTGGACTGTTTGCTGGCCAGTCATTAAAGTAATTAATACAACAGTCCTGGAGCCAATTTTTAACACTACGGGCAGTATGAGCTGGTGCCCTGTCTTGCATAAAAAATGTGGCTTGTGTTTTTTCAAATGAGTCAGCTAACACTTCATTCAATAATTCATAGTACTAATCCTGATTGATTTTTACGTTCTTTGGCAATATATTAAGTTTTCCTACCCCATGATAGGTAAAACACCCCCATAACATTATATAATCAGGGTATTTCACTGTTTTGACTGTGCAGCGGGAGTCATACGGATCACTACCACACTTACGGTACACTCTATTGTAGCTACAGCCGGTAACAGAAAAGGTAGCTTCATCACTCCAAAGTACCGATTTCCAGTCATTTTCACTCCAGGTTAGATACCTTTCTGCAAATTGACGCCTTTGAAGCTTGTGTATGGCGGATAATAATGGCTTACGGCGTGCACGGTAGCTGCGGTAACCAAGGTCTTTGCCCAACACATCGTGGATAGTACGAATAGCCACATTTCCTAATAATTGTGAGTTGCTTTCCTCAAGTTGCCTTGCTGTCAGTCTTAGGTTACTACTAATTTGCCGAGAAAGAATGCTCCTGATCCTGTGAGTGGTTAATTTGGGACGTCCTGACTTGGGTTTGTGGCGGGGTAAGCTAGCCTCATTTCCCTGATGATAACGTTGCATCCATCTCCTCACCACACTTGCCGTAATCCCAGTTTTATCTGCAATATTTGATGATTTAAGGTTTTCTTTATTTAAAGTAATTATCGAGGCAATGTCTTCATTCGTTGTTACCCTCCTAGGCATTGTTAAAAAATATGAAAGAATGAACTGTCACTGAAAATCCACGCTTAAAAATATCTATACAAAATGCACTCCTCTTCATAAATCAAGGCCACTAGGCTTACTAAATTTAAATGTTCCACTGGTCTGCTAGGCTTACCCGCACGGTAAGAGTTGCCAGTTGTTGCTGGATAACGGATATTTTAAATCACTCCTCAGAATGCCCTAATAAATTGATTTGAAGGAAACCTGCATAGACCCGATATTATGCTGCCGCCCGACTTTAGCTTTTCGCGCAGACTGTATAGGACTCTTCTTTGTCCTCCCATTTGACCACTGGTGGTTATTTCCTCAACTTCATTTCCTCACACCTTTGTAAACTGACCTTACATATCCAAACCACCACTATGTATAACCCTCTCAATCACCCCACACTCACCCCTGATTGCCTTCTCACTCAGACCACACCTGTCATACACATTCTCCTTACTTTTCCCATCCCACCTCATCAGGCCACACACTCCTCTTAGGTAACTCATTTCCACCATAGCTATTCTAGACTAATGGGGCCTATTTCATGTCCATGTCTCTGATGTATATGTCGGTGTTGGGAAGACAATACTGTTCTCAGTTTCCCTTCACTTCCATGCTCATACTTCTACCCTTCAAGATTCTCCTTAAAGATCTTATGACCTGTCTACCCAACATTGCTGTCTCTCTGATTTCCCCTTCCACTCTACTGTTATCTATGCCAGTAGTTATCCAGCACAATTTGTTCATTATTTCTAGTGTTACTACCAGCATGTTTTGGTACTAGTTATTTTAATTTAAAATAACTCTTGCTCCTGAATACATCTTTTATATTGTGTTATTAGAATCACACTATAGTACATTTTGGTATTAGTTTGAGCAGATATGGAGTACAAGTTCTTGGTTTCTGGTATATATTAGAAGTTAAGAAATGCATGAAAATATCATTTTAACCCAAATTTCTAAGCTTTGATTTTCACTTTAGAATTTGTTATATAGTCATAGGAAGGCTACCAGAAAGTCTGTAGCTGTATCACTTTTTTACTTGTACCTAGACTTGTGGGCCGATATGTTGGAGGAACAACCAGTGTAGGTGGATCAGTGCGTTCCACCCATCACCAGAACCACCAACAGGGAGAGGCAAAAGATTATACACAACAAAAATGGTGGTCAGCTGCAACCATCCTTGGAGCTGGGGCAGGAGCAGCATTCTGGCTTTCCTATAACCACCATGCAGGTATAAAAGCTAATGTAGTCATGGTGAAAAAGATATACGGTACAAAATTTAGCAATCGCTTTACCACACACTAGTTTTTCTTGCCTTCGCTACCACTTCTTGGCACTGCCTCACTTCCCTAATGGGAAGTGAGTGAACAGTCCTGAGCAGTTTCTTGGAGATCATTAAGTACAGTAGTGTGCATACTTGGTCTTTTAGAATGGGGCTGAGAAGCCAGTGGAATACTTTCAAACAATTAAATAATGGTACAGCTGTATACATAATATGATAGGGATTACTGTATATCAGATTTTATGTATCAGTGTCTTGTGGTCTTTGGATATATTGCTACACTACACAGTACTCAATTTCTTTCCAGCTGAGATTAGAAGGTACTACTAGCCTTGTAAACATACCTGATTAAAGGTAAAGGTGACGAACATTAAATGTAGATTAACTTCCTCAAAAGATAAAGATTAATATGCTCCAGTACTTTTCAGTTCAGATATAGATATACAGTATATAGCTGATGATATTTTCTAAGCATACTTTTTCTACTAATACTTGTAGAGGCTGCCAGTTCATTAACAGTTGGAGAGAAGGAAGAAGAAGGGTTTGGAGCTTATCGCAGTGGATTACCAGAATACACATTGGATGAGGTTGCTAAGCATACAACAATTAAGGAAAGAATATGGATGGCTTACCGACATGGTGTCTATGATGTTACGGAATTTATTGCAGAACATCCAGGTAGGTTTGACAGAATTTTTTTATAAAATGTAAATAAGCAGTGAAACTTTGGCTCAAAGAAAACTCTGAGATCATTAAAGTACAAAAAGACAATGCATGTAAGATGTTGAACCTGTCTTAAGTTATACTACTGATTGTTAATTGGTTACAATTATGAAATAGATAAAGCTATAAAGAAGTGGAAATTTATGCTCACAATAGCCCTGTAACTAACCGTAGTAATTTCTCTAGCAGCACCAACATATATTCCAGAACTCAGTATAATTACTCAATGTTAAATTAAAATTCCATACTTGTTTATTATGTTTACAGTACTTGTCAAGTATTGGGGATAGGGAGTGCTTAAACATAAAAAATTAAAATTTGATGGTCAACTATTCTTATTCATGTTTTGACTGCACTACAGTTGATATAAAATTCTTATGTAATTGCAGGTGGAGACAAGATCATGATGGGAGCTGGAGGGTCAGTAGAGCCATTCTGGGCACTGTATGCTGTGCATAAGAACCCTCATGTTCTCAACATCTTTGAGACATACCGCATAGGTCAGTGGCAATCTCTTTGTCCTGTACAGAAACAGTTGTAATGGTGGCTAATGATTAATGTAGGGGCAAGTAACTGATTATATACTTATGCAACAGTTCCATTTTTGCCATACATATATGGCACACAATTTTTACTTCTCTAACGCTTCCCAAACAATGTCATAACTCCCATAGGCAATTTGGCAGCAGCTGACGTGGGTACCTCAGTGAGTGATATGTCTGACCCATATGGCAAGGAGCCCAGACGTCACGTGGCACTCAAGCCATCTTCTCGCAAACCATTCAATGCTGAGCCTCCATTGCCTCTACTTGCTGACAGCTTAATAACACCAAAGTGAGCCATCTGTCCAATTTATCCTGCTCTTTAATTATTGTAAAGGCATGCCACTTACAGTATTCACAGTATTGTAAGTACCAAATGTAATAGAAGTTTATTGTATATGGTGTGACTTTATAGAATTAGCTTCATCACAAATCTGGCAACAGTGTCATACCAGACTGGTTGTGGTGAGTAGTTTGGGGTTGGGGATGAAGTAGTGGAGGATGTGTCTGCTGTCTGGTTTGATATAGTTGCCAGACTTGGTAAGCTATCCCTGCTGCTACATCCTCTATGTTCATATACATAGATGTATTTTACATTACATGACTTGCCTTTTACAAAATCCTAATAGCATACCAGTCCCACCATTTCTTGTCTTCCAGTGAGCTGTTCTATGTTCGCAACCACTTGCCTGTACCAGATGTTGATGCTGCTTCATACGAGCTGGAGTTGAATGATGAGCTGAGCAATAACGAGAAAACGCTAACCTTACAAGATATCAGAAAATACCCAAAGCACACAATTACTGCAACCATAATGTGTGCAGGGAATAGAAGATCAGAAATGACTAAAGTAAATATGCAGATTTTTAAAAATATTAATAGCACTTAATTTCTTTTATTTGTTTGAGTACTAATGAACTTTAACTTTAGGTAACTACATTCCTTTTACTGTAACATGTGCAAACAAACTCATGCATTCTGTGGTATATAATCCCTCCCCTACTTATCCCATTGGTTTTTGCAGTTGTCCTAAAAAGTTTTGGAACAATGCCTACCTTGAATATGAGATTGTAGACCAAAAAAATAGTTGATATTCTAGCTCTTTCTGAAACTGTGATCGAAGATCTTCTCCAACTAATGACGAGTGTCATGATGTGTTGGTCTTTATAGTATTATTTATTGGTTTGATTAATTGATCTCTACATTCTTACAGAATGCATCCTGATAATGAATATGCTTTCCATGGATCTGGATCTTTCATTAATTAAATATATATTCAGGTGAAAGGTGTGAAGGGGCTGAGCTGGGGTCAAGCTGCCATAGGCAATGCTACATGGAGTGGTGCACGCCTCTGTGATGTGTTGAAGGACTTAGGGGTGGAGGATGGCAAGACTGATGCCTTACATGTCCAGGTGGGCAGACTTGATATATTAAAGTATGGTCCAGTATACACCCATGAGTCCAAAGTACAGTACACATAAATCATCACTCATAAAGGAAAATAATATTAATATATTTTGTAATAGGGTGGCATCTCAGAATTTTAAATATTCAAAAAGTTTTAAGTCATAAGGGTTAGTGCCCTAATTTACCTGACGTTTGGAGGGTTTATTGTATTGTGACATAACATGTCTTATATGGAGTGAAGTATACTCAGTTAAGGCTTCACCAATGAGCAGAAAACTACTAAAGCATCTTTCACAATTACCATGAAAGTATTTGCATATATATATATATGCAGTATCAGTACAGTATATTCAGTATACTGTATAGTATTATTATGAGTTTGTCTACCCACTTTTTGCAACACGAGCAGTTAATTGCCTGTAATTGCATAAGTAGGAGGCAAACCTAAAATTGGAGTATCAAATATATTCTTTTTTCTCCATCTTATTTGGGTATTTCATTTTTCATTCTGTTTCTTCAGATGTTTTGAATTATCTTTACAGTTTGAGGGGCTAGATACTGACCCAGCCAGTATGCCATATGGAGCCAGCATACCCATTGAGAAAGCCCTGGATTCCCATGGTGATGTTATCCTGGCGTATGAGATGAATGGAGAGCCAATCCCCCGGGACCATGGCTATCCTGTGAGGGTGGTAGTGCCAGGTGTAGTAGGAGCCAGGAACGTCAAGTGGCTTGGTTAGTCCGTCTGTGCTTAATTTTTATCTTGGTGACCCATACAGACAGTTTGACATCTAGAAATAACTTCTGCCATGTAGTAACCTGTCATTGCGGGTTTTCCAATGATGTAAATAATCACCTATTTTTCTTTTAACTTGTCAGGAACATTCTGATGTTCAAAAATTAATAGAAAGCTCTCTATACTGACACTCCATATACCAAATATCTGATTTAACGACTGCTGTATATTTATGCTACCAAAAAATTCTGTATACCGTATACCAGTATTACAATAAAATTTTCAATACATATGGGTGTTAGTGGAGTAAGTGTTGTGTACTGTACAGTTACAGTGTACAGTGTACAGTACAGTATTGCACTGCATTAAAAGTACTGTAGTACACTGACTTAAGAAGAAATACCTGATGGTTAATTAATATGAGCCTGAAGAAGAACTTCATTTTAATTCCACAGGAAGGATCATAGTATCTAAAAACGAGTCTGATGCACACTGGCAGCAGAATGACTATAAGGGTTTTGCTCCAAATGTGGACTGGGATACAGTGGACTTCAAGAAATCTCCAGCCATCCAGGAACTTCCTGTTATTTCTGCCGTCTGTGAACCATTGGAGGGTGACCAAGTTAAGGTTAAAGAAGGCAAAATTAAAGTAAGAGGTGAGTTGAATGAAAGTGAGAATGCAGAGAGAAATAAGAAAACATGGACTGATCTGAACAATTTTAATTTGAAATGGTTTACTCATATTCTATTCAAAATACCATACAAATCAGAGTATCTCAAGATGTTACCAGTCATATTGAGAAGCTCAGGAATAAGGAGTGATTTTAGGAGTATGTAGTAGTAGTCTCCAATCAACAGTATTTGGAAAGGACCCTTATTGCAAAGAAACTTAGCTCAGATGATATTGTTTATTACTGATAATTTATATGGAACGTTCTTTATAGTAACACTGATGTAAACAATTTCTGTTTTTTTATACTGAAAGTATGTACAGTAGGCGGCAAAAGTCCTGTCGCCTCACCTGCTTCACCAAGGCCCGCGATTTTCATAGACTCGAGATTATTAAGTGGAGATAGCGTGTGTATTTCTTGAGTCCATGAACACTGCTTGTCTCGGTGAAGCAGGTGAGGTGACAGGACTTCTGCCGCCGACTATACTGTACTAATTTAGGTTGTTAATTTAATTTGTATTGATCATCAGATATTGTAGATCAATAGGGAAGTTTTGTCTGAGATGTAAGCAATACTTGTAAGATTATGATGTACCTTCTGTCCCGTACTAACCACCTTCAACTCTTCAACTATAATTTCTTCCTTGTTGTAGGCCATACAGTATTCAAGAACATTTGTGGTGCATTCAATGGCATGGTACTGGTACGATGATTTCATAGAAAAAAAATTGAGCCATTGTACCGGTACCATGCCTTCGTGTGCACCATGAATGTTTTTGAATATTGCCCCTCAAGTTACTTTCCTTCTCATCTATGTTGGAGAGGGTTGCCTTTGCATAGTGCCACTGACATGCTAGACACAACATGCACATGGCCCTCAGCCTTTCCTTGATTTCCAGGATGAGTAGTGTAACTCACAAGTATATGAACTGAGGCTAGGTTAGTAGTACAGAATATCCTAAGTGGTAGTAAAAAATATACAAGATATAATCTGCTCTTCATAAGTTATGTGTATACTCCATACAGCATGAGCAGGTAATCAAAGTGGAAAGGTGATGATGGGTGATATGCAGTGATATACCGTATATATACCACTTGGGTATGCATAGAGAGAGGGGAGGTAGATAGTGTGTAAAAGTAATTCTTCTACAGTACAGGACTCTTTTCCTCAGGGTATGCATGGAGTGGAGGTGGACGGAAGATTGTTCGTGTTGATGTGTCCAGTGATGGTGGCCGTACTTGGCAAGCTACTGATACACTTGAGTCAGACTCCTCTCGCCATCCTCATGCTTGGGGCTGGACACTGTGGACCACAGAGGTGCCAGTAGGCAAGGGAGCCAAGCCGGGTTCAGAGGTGGAATTGTGTGTCAAAGCTGTGGACTCTCAGTACAACACTCAGCCTGAAAACTTTGCAAACATTTGGAATTTGCGGGGTGTCTTGGCGAATGCATACCACAGAGTTCAAGTCAAATTGAAGTTTTGAAACAAGGGAACCTGTGATTAACAGAAAATTAATTTTGTGTTGTATATACACCTCTTGGGTGTCATTGGTATATATCGTCTGGTCTAGGTGTATCTATCTATAGCTCTGACGCCTCGTTCCCTCCGGGAACTCCTTCCAAGGAGGTGGCCACGGCAGAAGTGTCTCCAGTTTTCCCTGTTCCAACACTCCCTCCTTACTTGGTCCAGCCTTACTTTTCCCCTTACATTTCTCTCCTTTACATACTCTTCCACTCTGTTCTGCCATCTAACTGGAGGTCTGCCTCTCACACCAGGTCCCACAACTTCACTTCCTTACACCTTATTTCCAAACTCCACACCTTGCATTCTCTCTACATGTCCAAACCACCTCAATGTATTATGCTTCACTCTCTCAACCACTCAATACCAATTGCCTTTTCACTCATACACGCTTTCATTTCTTTCTCCATTCCACCTAGAAACTCCACATGCTCCTCTCAATAACTCATTTCCACAGCACCTATTCTAGACTGATGAGCCCTACTCCATGTCCATGTCTCTGACACATATGTCAGTGTTGGCAGGATTATACTATTTCGTAGTCCCCTTTTCACCTCCATACTCACACTTTTACCCTTGATAATCCTCCCCAGTGATCCTATAACCTGTCTACCCCTCATTGCTTTCTCCCTAATTTCTCCTTCCATACTTCCATGTTTACACAGAACTGTACCCAGGTACTTAAACTCCTTCACTTCCTCCATCCTCTCACCCCTCAAGAGTTATCTCGCACTTATTCCCAGTTGGTACTCCCACTCTGTAAGGTGTAGCAAAGTCAATCACTTCAGTTTCTGCTCTCTCAAATACCCTCACTTTACTTTCACCAACATTCACCTTCAGTTTCCTTCGTTTACACACAGACAAACTCATCCACCACTCTCTGTAACTCCCTTTCACTCTCAGCCATCAACACAGTGTCATCCGCAAATAAACTTGTAAGGTGCAATATTTCTTTACTTTATGTGAAAGTGAATATAGGCCAGTAGACTGTATTGTACTTAAGAGTAAAATTTTTAAGTCGGGCTCCATTTTCAGCCACAAAACGTCCATATAAGCCTTAATAGAACATTTATTGGTAGTGCTGCTGCTGTTGTGTTTGGTGTGATGAAGGTAAATGTTAAGAGTTTCAGAGGTTTATATGGAAAGAAATATTTTTATATATATATAGGTACTGTATAATGTTTAAAATCTTGTTGGATCAATAAAATTTTACATATGGATTACATAGATATCTATATGACAAGCAGAAGTTTGGCTTTACTGAATACTGAGGTGCACTCAGGGCTGCTCAGTGAGACAGCTTGAGGAACTTCAACAACAACTGAGGTGCACTTACAACAAGATTATGTATTTATGTGAGAAACAGTAATGGAGGAAATGTATACAAATATAAAATCCAGGACCAGAATAATGTTTAGACGGATGAACCTCACTGTCACTAGAAGCAGACCCTCAGTAAATAATTCAAGCAACCCATCTGAGTGAATAAAAATAAATAAATAAAAAAAGAACCAGCAGTACAGTTAGTATATTCAGAAGAAAGAAAAATAGTTACCAAGTAGTTGCTTGCAATTTCTTAGAATACTGAATGCTGCTGTGGGATATACGGTCAATTATGTGAATTTCGTACAAATACAGCATATGAAGCATGAGCCAGAGGAGAGGAATGGTTGCAATCTTGGGTGGAAGTGAAATTTCTTTCACCCATATATGCACAGAAATTAATTCTATAGAAGGATATGTGACTGGGAAGAAGGCAAATTCACCCATATAAAAAGAACTACTGGGCTAAACCCTGTAACTAGAAAGCATAATCACAGAGAAGTGCACTAGCAGTATTTGTAATTTTATATGTGTAAGTACAGCATGTTACAATACATAGACGGAGTTGCTTGGCCAGACAGCTTAAGGAACTTCCACAACAATACATAGAACTATACTTTTTTATACTGGCATACTAGCATATTATTGCAAACAAGCAAGACAACTCCTCCCATCCATATCCACCAAGCCACACCACAATCACTCATCACACCTGAAGGTTCTGTAACTGTACTGTAATCTGAGGAAGGGTATATTCTAGGTCTCTATCTTTATTATGTGCCATACTTATATCAGGCTGTTATAGATACAAATTCCTTGCCAATGGGAGATATTTTGAGTTTCTTGAATTTATTTACATAATAGGGTAAGTATAGTACATGTATAGCAAATCTTCCATTTTGTATTATTTACTACTGTAATATTATCAATACAATTCCCAAAATATTTTATTCCACTCTGGGGTTTTTGTGAAATTGGAAAATTGAATGATCGGAGCAAGCTTCAAAAAAATTCTATAAATTTCCCACATTGAAAGTCCATATACATTCAGTTTGCATACAGCCTTCCAAAGATAATTAAAATAAAAAAAAAAAATTTCAATAAGACTATTGTAAATTATATATTAAGTGTAATAGGTGACCTCTTAAGTAATATTAATAGTGATATATATATATTTTTAAAATGGTTATATATTAGATAACAACTGATGTAATTGTTCTAGACCCCATATCTGATCCACATAACATAGTTTCATTATAAAGTATATCTTTTGTTGGAATGTTAGTTTATAATTTTACATGATTAGCTGCAATATAGAATATACTCTTAAGTTATTCGACATGTACTGGTAATACCACTATCAATGACAAATTTTATTGCATGTACTGTAACTATTATGCTATACCCCCGAGTCAAATGTTGACAAGAAGGGAGTGGAGGAGGATAAGGAGCAGCTCTGTAGGACTAATGTAGAGCTTAAGGTAGAGACGGAGGCGTTGAAGCAGGAGGTAGACGATAAACAGCAGCTGGTGCGGGAGGCCTCATTGGACCAACAGTACCAGAGCCAGTTAGATGCTGCCATACACCTTCACCATCAGGAGACTATACAGCTCCAGGCCACCATTGCTGCACTCCATAAGGAAGTTGAGGAGTATGCTGAGAGAGCAATGCAAGCCGAGAGTGATGGGATACGAATGGGGGAACTGACACAGCTGTGTGGACTGGCCTTCCCATCAGATGAATCCAACAAGGATGATAGAAACCTTGATTTGAGCATCTGGGGTCAGCAGGAAGACAAAGAAGGAAGGATTGACAGAGGAGATGGAAGGAAGAATAATTATGGGGATAATGAAGGCAGGGGACCATTGAATGCATGGAATGACCAAATGGCCCAAAAGGAAAGCACACTGTGGGGTGATGATGGTTTTAGAAGCAACTCTACACCCCATCCCTCCACCATCCCCACACCTGCCTCTGTCCCGTCTCTCCTTCCTCAAGCAGTCAATCCAGCCGTCTCTGTATATGGTGGTGGTTTATCGTCCCCTTCATCCATGCAAGGACTCTTCAGCCTCTCTAAGCTGACCACAGCCGCACACCCCAGCACTCCACCAGCCAATAACATGGCCCCCAGTCCATCCAGGGTGCCACAAGAGGGGGTGGAAATTGTGGGTAGGCTGAAGGAAAGGATCAAAGAACTGGAGGAGAGAGTGCAGGAATTAAAGACACAACTGGAGGAAAAGGAGGAAATGAAATGCATCTTGGAGGGAGACCTAGAGAACTTGAAGAAAGAGGTGGAGGAGAAAGTGGAGCCTGTGACTGAGTTGGAGGGAGAGGTAGCAGAAAGTATGAAAAGACTGGAAGAGGCGATACAGGAGCTGGAAACGAGACATTCACAACTGAAAGACAAGGATCACCAGATATCTTCCTTGCATAACGACCTCACAAGGGTACAACCAGAAATGGAGGTGAAGGTGCAGGAGATCGTGGAACGAGACAGAATTATAGAGATGATAGAAAAAATTGAACAGCAGAACAAGATATTGGCTGAAATACAGATCACCCTGGATGAGAGGCAAAAGCAGTTAGCAGATGCAGAAACACGGTTGGCAGAGACTGAGGCCAAACTTGTTAAGGCAGAGGCAAGGGCAGACGAGGCAACCATGAAGGAGGAGAAGGTGACACGGGACTTCAACAAGTCATGCGAAGTCATCAAGGCATTTGGAGAGGAAGTCCATGCACGGGACAAAGAAATTGCTAGGCTACCGAAGGCGGTGATACGGAAAGAAAAGAAGATCCGAGACTTGGTGGCTGTACTAAAGGAAACACTGGACATGCTGAGGAAAGCCAAGTGGGAGGCAGAGACCAGCGGGGGTGAGGACGGCGTCAAGGAGATGGCCGAGGAGGAGAACGAAGTGAGAATGACGGAGATTGTGAGTGTGACAACAGAATGTGAGGTCGGAAGATATGAAGAGAGCAGAGAACATGTGTGAAACAGTAGACAACCAGGTGAAGGGGACAGAGAATATGGGTGGGAATTCAGAATGTGTGGGTCACTGGAGGACAGAGAATGTGATGAGGTTGGCAGAGGACAAGGCAACAGCGGAAACCTGCAGGGAACAAGAGTGGATTAGGGAGAATGAACGTTGGATGCTTAGTTGCTTAGTAGTGACATGCAAGGGATGATGGGAATGGAGTGGAGCGATGAAGAGAAGAACTAGTTATGGGCAGCAGAGAACTCAGATGGTGGTGGTAGTGGTGGGAGATACGACCATTGGGGATCCAGGACTGGGAACGGAGAGCAGCTGAGGAAAGGAGAAAGAGCTTATAACAGTGAATAAAGAGGCAGAAGACTTGAGAATTCCTAATCTATGGTAAATATAGTTGTGATTTTGTTTTATAATATAATATTTTTACAGTAGGGAATGCATTACACCTATCAAAAATATTAATTGTCACACAAGGGGTCAAGAAGTGGATTTTGGGCTGAAGTGCTGTTAAGAAGAGGCGTTTTCAAGACTTCTATAAACACTGTATTTCTTTAAGATGATAAAGTTACAGGAGCAAGTTAGCATGTCAAAATTGGTAGAGTAAAACTGTATTGCACTGTACAGTTGCCAAAAGAGGAATTGCGACAACTATTGACAGAACATTAAATATATTAATGTCCATAGTTGTTTGTAGGGATCATAAGTATGTATTACAGAAGGATATGTATATTTCCTTCTGTTATACATGCTTATAGTCCATACAAATAGTTGTGGATATTATTATGGTTGAAGTTCCATCAAGATTTGTCTCAATTCCTCTTTTGGCAACTGTACATGCCTATTATATTATTTTTCTATTATGGTAGCTATTGACAGTTGTCTGTGCTAAGAAAAAAACACCTACTACAATTTCTTAGAGTGTCGACTTGGGAACTTTCTTGTGGGGACACTCTGTGGATCCTGGAGGAAGCCATATATCAGATGTACAGTCTCCACCTGGGTACCTAAGGATGAATATAGAGAGTCAGCAGTAGCTCTCTTGATGGTGTACCAGTCAAGATAAAAATACTAGAGTATGGAGGTAGGACAGGTTTGTATGGCAAGGTTATACTGTATTGGTGGAGGAGATTGCTTAGGAAGGCTAATTTCAATAGGTATAGGGCTAACTTAATCAGTGAAAAATAATGGTCAGAGATCAATCCCCTTCATATGACAAGAAATGTTAGCAGCAGGCTACTGCAGCATCCCTTCAATGTATTTATAAAACCTGCCTGATCTCATGAGCCAGTGCTGGTCCTTCAGGCTCCTTTCCAAAGTCAACCAAGAAGTTTGTGTTCAGAGTGAGCCCACCCTTCTCAGTGTCAACATCAACTTGCAACATCAGCGATCCTTTTCTGTTGTTGGAAGAAATGTGGTATGGTATAGCTATATCCAATTGTTGATATGCTCTGCATACTGTACGGTACGCGCGAAAAGTTTATATAACATTAAATAGTGTACAGTACTTATAGACTTTGATAGTAAATAACTGTTACTTACTTGACAATCTCTGGATAAAACTGTTTGTCCCAGGGTGAGAACAGAGAGTCTGTAACATAGAGGCGTTTGCCATCAAGGGAAAGCTGTAACATCTGGGGGGATCCCTTAATATGACGACCTTGGATATACACTGGGTCTGGTTGTTCCTGGAAAAAACAAAACAATTAATTATTTATTTACAATAATATGATCATATAAAGTCACTAACATTCATGCAAAAAATTTCCACCTCTTTGGCTTAGCACAGTGTATAAATCCTCAACTGCTCTCAGAAAATACTTATGTACAGTATCATAAAATAAATATTAATGGTTTATTTCAGAAACACTTACATCTAGTTCTGTGTCATGAATGACCTTGACAGGTCCACCTTTTACTATAGAACCACCCAAGAAGATCTGTCCTGCCAACTTAGGGTTAGCAGGGTCTGTGATATCATACTGACGGATGTCACCATGAGCCCAGTTGCTGAAGTATAAGAAGCGGTCATCTAGAGAAATCAGGATGTCTGTCATGATGCCTGTAAGGATAAGTAGTATTGTTATAGAACTATACTTCATTACAGAGAAAACTATTTATTTAAAAGTAAATATGTACAGTTGCCTCCCAAAATTTTGAGACACTACCTGCTAGACTCTAGCAGGTAATGTCTCAAAAATTTTGGAGGCAACTGTACCACATTAATGGGCTTTAAAAGCAGAATGAAGTTGTGCAGCTCTTTCTAAATCACTGCTTTAGATGCTTGACTCCATTCCTGGGATCTTTTCAGCTTATTTTATTGGTGCTTGGCAGTGCCAGATGGTTATCAGGCATTTTTTTTATATGAATGTTAAAGAATATTAGAAAATTTTATTTCAGCTCTTTATACTGTATATTTGTTTTCTCTGATCAGTAGCTACATTAGAAAAAGCTTGAGGGTTATCTTTTTAGACTCTCCTGCAGGTTTAGCAGCAAATATTTATAAAAGAAGCCTGAAGTAACTCATTTAGCATCACCTAGGCTAAGAGATTTCATTTCTTGATGGATTCTTTATGGCTTTAATGTTGCTTGTAATACAATATTATTAAATTTCATTAATACCCATGCAAGCTGTTAGTTTAGCTGAATCCTGACACACAGGAATCAGACAAGAAAAAACTAGCAGCTCTAGGCAATGAATAACAAACTGACCAGGCATCTCTGGCAGGGACCATCCCTCCACCTTCTTGGGTGGGATACTGATGACTTTGTGTGCTGCATAGCTTCCATCTTCCTTACGGTAGAATCTGTTAAAAGTAACAGTAATACCAGTCAGGTGAAATATTACACACATACAGTACCATACAGTACAATACATACAAATCATTATGCAGTATATCTGACATGGTCATTTAAGTGTACAATCTGTACATTACCGTAGTTGTTTGTGGATGGAATATCTTGCATGTACTGTACTTTACTGGTAATTCATACTGCATATTCTTATAATACTTATACATATATATTTTAATTATATTTACCAGAAGTATGTATACTGTACTAGTACCACAGCTTTCTAACCTGAAGACATTGGCATAGAGAGCACAACCAACAAAACCCTCTTTGGCATTTGGGTCATGAAGAAAGCGGATCTCAAGAGGCATCACACCTTCAGGTCCCAAATCTATTTGTTGCATCAGACGACGCTGAGACCAAGAGTAGATATTCAGATGTGTTCCATACTTCCCTGTGGATGATAGGATTAGGTGATAGGAGTCTGTGCAGTCATTGTAAATAAGACTGGGATATTATACACAAGGCATAGAATGGAACTTCTGGAGGAGTGATGTACAGGTAAGGATAGAGTGCAGCAGTGAGTACTGTAAAATATAGCACAACCAGTTTCCTGGATCTTTGTTAGTTGTACATTTCCCCTCTTGCTTGACTGGTTCTCATTTCTGGACCCAGAACTAGACTAAATTAAGTTTCTTTGCTATTGCTAATCAGTCAAAATAAAATACTGTACTGTATTTTATTTATCTTGATAAAATTATTCTACTCCAACATCAGTGTCTTAAGTTAGAATTGCATACTAGATGCAGTACTGTACTGAGGATGTCACCTGCTGTTAACCCCTTATGACCGCAATCCCAGAATACGGCTGTATTATGCTACCGCAAAAACACGTCATATTTTAAAGTATGACAGATTTGTTAAATATGTTCTTATGGGTTTGTAGAGATTGTTTTCACACACCAGAATATGCAAACAGAAGTGTCCTATCACCATCCATAAGCGTAGGAGAACGCGTCAAAGTGAGTAACCGGGCGACGCAGACATACCATAGTTACCCCCACAAAAAGAAACTAGGCGCTCGCTAGCGTATTTTTCTAATCCGTGGCACCAATGTTGTGGCTACATGTCGCCCATGCAGTTATTTATGGAATATTAAATTAAGGTGTCAATTGGTTATGAGGCCGAAATTGTTTTTGCCGCCTTAAGGGGGCGATCGGTCGTAAGGGGTTAAGATACATTTCATTACAACTGCTGCACCAAGAGGATGTGACTGAAGTTCACCACAGAAGTGCGAACTAGTGGTTAGATAAAATGTGTACAGCAGAATGATTATATTGGGTGGATATATATAAATTAAGGTATAGTAAATAAATTCACTACTGTACTGTAATTGAAAGAAAAAGGTGTAACTTTTAGTTTATAACATGTAATTATATAACTTACAGCATTGTGTTGAGGTAAACAAATTTAAATTTCTATAAAGCAAATCATAACTCACCAGCTTTCAAATCTTCAGGAACAAATCCCCTCCCAAAGGCAGTTGGACAGCCCCACTCGGTAGAGATGAGGACATCATGTGTGGGCTGGTACCAGTAGTCATATCCATATTTTGAATCCATATTGGTCCATGGTCCTATCAATATTCACAATTGTATTAAGTATGAGGGTCACTGATTTCATATAATTTATACAGTGTAAGACATAATGATGTTACTGTATAAGAAATGTTGTACCTACATATTATGAAACTTGATACCATATACCATTATGCAAGGATAATGTAGTAGGCTTGATGTAATTGGAATTTCTGTGTTACCAGTTATGGTACACATTGTCTCTTAATGTAGGACCTAGTAACTGACCTGTGTGCTCAAATGTGAAGGAATCAAAAGTGATGAAGGAACCTTTGCCTTCACCATTAGCATCACCAAGGGTTGATATCATCACCTGGCCATTTGGTAGACAGTGGGTAGTATGAGGGTGACTCACACCTCGGGATTTAAGCACCTCTGGTTCCAGGATCTGGAAATATGGTGAACTATGGTTGTAAAGTAAATGCTCTATGTTTCCTCAGTTTGAAGAAATTCCAGAATTATATGCCCCCAATTACTTCATGAATTAAAATATTAATATAAATAACCAAGTGAAAATTTACAACCTTGAACATCTTCGGTTTTCTTTCCTCAGAGATGTCAATAATGTAGACTCTAGATGATCCTAGGGCTGGCATTACGAGTCTGTTGCGCACTCTTGTAGGGTCATCGTAGCAGGAGGAGCAAGTGTTCCACCCTGTGTGATGGATCTCATCATCCAGGTATGGTAGGTACAGACGATGGATCACCTGGGAATACCGAAGGAACTGTATTACCGTATATAGGAATTATATTACACAAGAAATACACAGGATGTAGGCTACATTGTGAAAGACCTATTTTAGCATTCATTTTTACCATTACTGTTACAGTATGATACATATGGTACCATACATATTTGAGGGCATTCATATGAAAACCTTTTTCTTAGCATCCTTACTACTACTACTTATTGGCGAGAATATACCTCGTACTGTTATTTTTGCTTTAGAACTAGAGTCATTACCTTAATTGTAGAATTTGAACAAATACATTGTTGTGTCCAACCTTGCAAAAATCTGGTGAGGTTGGATCCACATCTACAGTGGCGAGGTAGTCCGGCTTGCCAGTGTTGGTTCTGATGCAAGGTAACCACACCAGCTTCTCTCGTGGTCCCTCCCTCATGGCAGCCAGAGGTGATGGGTAGCCTGGACCTGGTAATTTTGATATTCACTCTATCAAACTATTGTTATTTGAAAATTACATAATCTGGCGAAGTGACATCTTTCTCTCGAAGGGCACTTATCATTGTGCTCTTCAGATTAACTATTAATGTAATTTATTTACCATCCCTATTAGAAAAGGTTAATGGTGCAAGTACGAAGATCGCCGAAACATAATGACTGCATAGTGTGTTGGATGCCCTGATGCCCACTGAGAAGCTCTCACAGTGATGAAGGAGATCGACCTTGATGATGAAGAGAGCACCGCGTTTATTGCTTGTTCATGCTGATGACGTTGTTTTGTTGTCTTTGTATTGTACGATGAATTCCCTGTATACTATAATTATATAGTTCTTGTAAGGTTTCATAATTCCATTATGTTAACATATCACCAGAATGACTGAAAGGGTAATGTAGTGCACACTATAGTAAAAAATATAAATAATTTGCATTTCTGTCTGATCACCATTTGCGATTCATATAATTCAGGGGTTGCAGAGACTTTTTTTATTATTGAAAGTCATCTGTTACAGCATGAACGACAGCGTCGACAGCTATTTAAAAGCTAAGCAATACGTACGATCGTTCCAAATTTCACGAAACTTATTAACATACGTACAGTATTAACTTTCATGCATATGCATGTCGGGCAAATTTATTCATGAACCCCGGCCTTGTATCCTAACTAGTATTTCCGAAGCATCTGTCTGACTGTGTGTTGTAGAGGCGGACTGGCGGCAGCGAAGATGTTTGAACTTTGATAAAATGAATTAAATGATAACTGAAGAAGAGAGTTATCTCAAAAGTTCCACCACACTCACAAATAGTCGCAATTAATTATATTTACTCATTTTAAGCTCAGTTATGCCCCAGAGGAACTGACTTCTGATTTTTTTTTTTTAACACTAGTGATTGTATTTAAGATACGAAAATGTGAAACAGGAAATTTGAACAAGTAGGCCTCTATATAATAGTCACTATAAATGTTCCCATACGATATCAACACTAGGCAGCAGCAGATGCAGTGTTCGCCTACCATGTTGCCATCTGTAATAACTTATTTTATATCACTCATTTATTAAACTGGAAGAAAATATCAGATTTTAGACCACAAAAAGCATAAGTATGTAAAATACTTCATTTGTCGATATATCCATTACCTTGTTAAATACTCTGTACCGTACGTACACTACTGCATGAAAATTTTAATCTGTGTATTACACAATTTGCCCCCGACCTTGAAGCCCGTCAGTTACCAAGGGCGAGTTAGTAGTGAAATATTGGTTTTGACAGCAGGATATGGGTGGGTTAGTTATATGGGACAATATGGAAATGGTTAAACTCATGAATAAAATAGTCTCGTACGTGTCTTCTCGTCCTTATCCCCAAGGTCCTTCTTATTAATAGGAAAGGCCTTGCCTATCCCTTCACAGTCCTCTGAAACGCATTATCCCTGCCTGATGTGTTTACTAATGAATCGTCTTCATCTCTTTCTCCCTATCTTATTATTATTCATCTTATCTCTCTTTACAGTCATTTATGTCACCTTAACTCTCACTGTTCACTTCCCTCGTGTTGGGGTTACTCGTTGTCTTGTTACCTCACATTATTATTAATCTCTTATACCTCGAGATACCGAGTCACCCTTAAAGATTCATCGTAACAATTGAATATATTTTCAATGTCAACACCTAAAATAATTAAAATAAGTCACGAACCTTTAGTTGCCATTGTTCTGTAGTATGGTAGCTTTATTTGACACCTGACGTTTGCTAAACAGGATCTTGAACTTGCCCCAGATTAGTGGTATGAAGTGTGCATATGGTTCTCCCCTTGTCACTTTGGAGCGAACTGTGGCGGATAACCGAGTGACTGACTGAGGAGCTCCAACACAGCTATGATCTGTACTACTCCGAGTCTCTGACTGGAGTAACTTCACTGGACTAACAAAACACCGACGGGCGACGGTGACTATGCGGAGTCATTGAGTTACCCAAGAGGCAAGAGCTGCTGATTGTTGAGTTGTGAGATGCCAGAGGTTTCCTGGGGATTCCGGAATCCACAAAATACTTATTACGAAGCCCATAGATATTACTCCGAGGACTTAAACCGGTATTGACAATAACAATATACTATACAGTACCCATAGTTGAAGACGTCTCAGGCATGGTGTAAAATCCATTGAGGCTGACCCCAATTCTCAATTAACTTTCGGTTTACTTATAATATTTAATTTTATACGTTTGCTTGTATAAAATGCATATGGTGTTACTGGCCAAATATGGAAGTCTTAAGCTGGTTGGTCTAGAAATGAAAAAAAATACGGTATGTTATAAGAATTTAGGCCATTTAATCCATTAACTGTTAGGAAGCCTAATAAAGGAGGGAAAAAGAGAGGTTCCATATTGCAGTTGCCAACGAGCACTTAATAAATATGATTTACTATATTTCTCGTAAGGGTTCTCGTTTCCCTTAGTGGACGTGTTACGTAAAAATATATTTCTTGTTGTTACACTAGTAGTATTTGTTGATCTTAATGTGTAAATTGTAGGCTTAGCCCCTTGTTCATATTTCTTCAAAGTGGGTCGTCTACTCTGGGCTCTGAAAAAAGAGGGACGAGGGTATTGCATTGGAATTGACTTGCCTACATACATTACATGTAAATTACCCGGTAGGCCCACTTATTAATTTCCTTGAATAAGTAGAGTAAAAATACCACCCCTAGTATGAGAACAATAGGCTAATGTGAACAAGTCTACAAGTTGATGGGGGGGATTGGTCATGAAACATTTTAAAACATTTTACTAAGTCAGATGTCAACAGTATTCCTTGCTCTAAGTGGGTCAAGTTAGAAATTTAGTCGAAATGTTACTTAGGAGGATCTAGGACAGACAGAGAGAGAGAGAGAGAGAGAAAGTCGAGGACAGGTCTCAGGTTAATTGATCAAAATTAGGAGGGTTGTCACAAAAGCTGGAGAGTGGCAGGTGGTTGATTTGAACAAGTTTGCTGTGACTCCTCCTTGGTGAATAGCATTAGAAATGTGTGCCATAGAATACATGGAATGTTAACAAGGGATCTTCCAGAACAGCAAATTAAATCCTTGTGGGAGAAGACATTAATTAATTGGAGATATTTCCGTTTAGCTGGTACTGTACAGTGAATTTTTAAACTTAAGACCCCATGAGGTAGCAACAGAAAAGTTAATTATTGTATTTGTTACCTTCTTGGGACAATGTAAACTCTCAGCCTTGTACTGGTATTTCAAAAGTCAAGGCCAATCATTCAATTATCTCTGCCTGTACTTCAGACACTCAAGATTATGGAGGAAAGAGTAACCAGTAAATACCGGTAATCAAAGAGAAGTGCTTACCAAAATATTGGGTTGAATTAGTCCATGGTTGTTGTTATTGTTACAGTAGGCCCTCAATAGAGATGAATAAATTTAGCACTATCCTATTAACACAGTCTCCACAATTCCCTTAATCTTAATGGTAATGAATAACAGAAGTCTGCAAAAACATTTGATGGTCTTCAATGAGGGACTGAGTGTATAATGAAGTGGTGGATCATCATCATTATCAATGCCCTATTCCCTTTTATCAAGGGATGGGGAGGCTCTAGCACCAGTGTAGGACCCTCAGCAGGTAGGGGTGCAGCTCGGAGGCTATATGAACCTTTAGTGGGGTCATTATTAGAGAGTGGGTTCCCCAACCCTCACTCTCCCCTTGTATAGTAGGGAATACGAGGCTGCCTGCACCATCACAAGAATGGTGGGCGATGAGGATACCACTCCCCTATCAAAAATGTCCTCTCTCCTTTTATACAGGTGCCAGTTTGGTTGTTAGTGGTGGATTCAAGTATTTATTCATTGTATATCAAGGGTCTACAGTAATATTATCATCATTACAATGTAAGTAGGAGTTGTAGGAATTTCTGCTAAGGAGGGACAATGAACGTGTGGTTTTATTTCTCTCTTTCAGTTAAGTAACTATTCCTAGAATACTTAATGAATTTCTTCCAAACTCTTCACATGATATAGCAAAGCTGTTTGTTAAAATTCTATTGAGCAACATTTGACAAAACCTCATGCCTCTCCTTGGATACATCAGAGGTTAACATTCCTCTGAACTGTTGAATAAATTTTTATCTTATTTCAGTTTTGGAATGAGCTTGTATCATTAATCTCTATAAGAACAGGGTACTGAAAGCCTGAGGCCTAAGTCACCACCCACACATCTTCAATTATGACCTCCATTTATGAATTCCTCCTTCATTCACACTGAAAGTACTCGTATATATTTACTCAACATAATTTACCACATGACAAATAGATACGTCAGGGAGGGTCAACTCTGAATGATTCGGGTATCTTATACCGTAGAGGCGAGACGCTACCACTGTTCTTAAGTTTGGGTGAAGACAGGACCGATTGTGTCAGTAGGACATTCAGCTCACTAGCTACTGTACTCTTGTATCTTCCCTTTGGAATTTCTGTTACCTACAACATAATTTTATGGGGTTTGCATTACTTTGCCACATGTCTGCTCGAGGTAATAATGTGCGGTTGGAACTACTGTACCAGCATATATTGATAAGTACACTAGGGACTGCGATCTAGCATAGTCTCATTTCTGCTTTATAACATTATCATTAACTCTTCATTCTGCAGTATCAATAGGTTTCAAAAACAAAAATGTCTTCAATTGAATGTGTCATCACAAGTTAACTGCTTTTAAATGTTGTCAGAACATATGAAAAGTGCTCCAATTGCCCTGGGTAAAACAAATTTGATAAGGGTCGTCACCACTACACAAACCCACGTTTGCATAGTTACCAGGACAATAAAACCCACAAATTCACATTCTACAATTCAAAATTCTGCATTGATATGCATCAATGCATCATATACCTCTGTGCTGATTTTTTACTTCTGAAAATTATATGAATGTTCTTGTAATGAAAATGATAAACTTTCCCAAAACTGCCACACCAAAATTGTCGTGTTTGGCCTGATGTATCCTAAGGGTTACTCTGTAAGAAATAATACTAAATTTTATTTAATGTTTATTAAAAATGGTGAAACAATGCCGAGTAAAAATTCTCTTGATGGAAGACTAACTGCCCACTTTAGTTCTTTACAACTAGGTGTGGTACAATACTGTATACATATCCTTTTGATCAAAAGGAGACATCATTAATTATTTAAGCATAATGATCATAATAATTTAGTCTGTGTGGTTTAAATAATGCATTCAAAATACAATGTCACCTTGTCTTAGCTGTTCACCAAAATTTGATTCAAGTTCACCTTCCAGCAACTGCAAATTTGATGTAATAGCAGCAAACTTCTTCAGCTTCACTGTATAATGCACCTGTAGAAAAAATTAGAAGTATTGTAAGAAAATATGTTTACAATAATTGTCTATTTCTTCTGGCAGACAATAAGTTCACATCTGATATTGTAAAGGATAACTGTGATTGATCCGAGTTCACCACCAATTGTTAGGAGCTACGTATCAATCAGATGTAACAGAACCCAGACTTTATACTGTATAATTATGACATATGAAATGCAATACAGTAATTGTTTTGCACACTCTCAATATGTAACTCTTTCTCTTCTGCCTGTAGTATTCATCCAGTACCTTAAAGACTGTATAAGAGATGTGATTTGGGTGTGAAGGCAATTGGTGCTGAGTGTGGTATGATCGAGAGAGTGAGGTATGATAGACCGAGGTGGTTTGGACACATGCAAAATAGGGAGTTTACGAAGTAGATGTAGAAGAGTGAGACAGAGACCACTGGTTGAACTGGTGAACTAAGTGGAAGAGAGATGAATAAGAGAGTAAGGAACAGATTTGATCGAGTGAGGAGAGTGTGTTGCAACAGGAAGAGTTCCAGTAGGGAATTCTTCACTGTGCCTCATGCAAATGCCATAATTATTTACTTTTGTATATTTAAACTTTTAAATATATACCATAAACGCAATTATATTTTGCACTTTACACTAAAACTTCTTTTAAAATAGAATCTGGAAGTAAATATTTTATAGTTTATACAGTTCTGTACAAATATCATGACAATCTTTTGTATTTTTATACACAGTTATGAGTAAGTACACAGTTTAGAAAGTTCTGAGTAGTTCAGCTTTGGTGGCAAACTCATGAGTGTTAATCAGTAGAGTCAAAAACAATAAGTTGTTGATGTTCTCTCAGGGCAGAATGGCCTCCTGCCCCACAGACCCCTGGTACGCTCTGGTCGCAGTGAAAAAACAAATTAAAATAAAGGAGGGACTGGCCCTATATGCCTGGGCTACCGAAGCACATCCCAGGGAGATGGGACCAGAGCTTACTGAACCAGGGAATCTGGGGGCCTCCGACCAGTGCTGTGGGCCCAAGTCCACGTTACCAAAAGAGCTACAAATGGGGCCGCACCTTCCATGAGACCAGCTCTGAAGGGACCATAAGGGGGAGGGAATGTAGACTGCTGCATGCAAAGGGATAATACACCCCCGTGTCCTAGCGGTCCACACAGCAGTGGAGGGAAAAAAAAAAAAAAAAAAAAAAAAAAGTTTCAGTACGCCTCAATCCACTAGAAAATGACCAGATCCTACAACAATCTTTATTCTAGCCCTGTGGGGGATGGCTAATATTCACAGAGAATAAAGTCAGCCCCCATGGGGAATCAAAAGCAATACCAGTAAGTTTAATCATTTATCTCTGAGGCAGAAGTATACATTATCATATGTGAAGTAATGCTGGGTGTATACAACTTTCCCTGGCGTGTATTTCTCTCATTAGTACAGTACTAGAATGTGGTAACTACAGTATTTTTTTATTATGACTGTCTTCATCATATGTTAAATTCAACTTTAATCTTTATAATCTGGCAATTTATTTTCCATTAGCTAGAGGGGAGTGAATGAGAAGTTGGCACATTTTATTAGACATTCTATCGCTTATCCCTACCAGTTGATATGTTTTTTCCTGACCCTGGAGCTCCAGGTCAAAAAGACATTTTACACAACTTGGAGAAAGGGAAATAGGTCTTGATGATACTTCAAAAGTTACTATTGCATTACATTATTTCTCAAGATGATTTTTCAAAGAGGTTCAGCTTTTATACAGTACTTTACTGTCTGATCTCTGCAGAAGAACTGCCTCTATGACTACTAGGAATGCAAAATGCTTCTCTTCATTTATGTTGGAGATTCAAGTGAAAAATATAAATTATTTTTATGTTTGTCTTTGTCTCAATCACTTCCCTGTAAATATAAAGTAGACATTACCTGCACAGGAACAGATGAAGTAGCACATGAGCATCTATTTGCTTCTGGAATCCTTGGCAACTATAAACAGTCAATCGCCCATCTGTACTTCTTTGCACTTAAGAGTCATTGACCGTAATCTTCTAACCACACGTTCTGTGAGAATAGTCAAATTACATGAATAAGTGAATAAAATATATACAATACAGTATCATCATCAATACCTCAATTCCCTTTTTTCAAGGGGTGGAGAGGCTCCAGCACCAGTGCAGGACCCTCAACAGGCAAGGGGTCCAGCATCGAGGCTATACACCCAGAAAATAAAATGCTGGAATACATGATAAATTATATTGTATTAAAATTGCATTTAAAATACTTCTCTAGTGTAACATAAAACTCAGAGGTGAATAAACATTTTATGTTAGAAGCAAAGAGAGACAAATTTATAAATTTTCAGATAAGTTACATTATGGACCTCTTATATTTACATATATTGAATAAGGCAACAAAATACTTCTTTTCATATCTAATAAAAATAATAGTATGTACAGTCGTGGCACATAGTCCTAGACCAGAGTGTAAGGGGAAGTCTGTTCAAGGACTATGTGCTGCGAGTGTACATCACTTACAACCAAGTTGCGCTACTGTGGACAGTACATTAGTACAGCCCTTCCTCACTTGCTCTCTTTCTACTCTGACTACAGTTACAGTTTAACACAATAAATCCATATTTATCATCAGCAAGGGGTCGTCTGCCCCCCGATATGCCAGTGCATGTGCATATAGCTATAGTTCCCATACACTTGCAACAATCTCAAATCTTCTTGAGGTGGAAATTATACTCTAAATACTGTAGTGATCTCTCAAATCTATGGAGGGGTATGGACCAAATCAACAAATTTAACCTGTAATATTCTTTCTCTTTTTCATCATATCTCCTGGAGAAATCATATTACCCCTAGCATTATCTAAAACTACCTCAATGAAGTTAGACATGCCAATCATATTCCTTGAATATTTTCTCCTACACAGTTTTTGTCTTTGTACAGGGGCCTCATTTGCAACTAAACTGAGGACAGTCCCTGTGTGTAGGGTGGCTTAACCTTCACAACACACCTAGAGGAGGTGCATTCAAGCGCCTTTTGTCTCATCAATTTTCAATCAAGTGGGTGAACAATGTGAACTAAGAGGGATAGAAATAAGGGTGGATGAGGGGGTTTCACTCATGCATAGAGGGAGTGGTTGAACAGGGATAATTGAAGACTACTGCTGGGGCTACTATCTTCACTGAATGCATCAGAGCTAAAGTTAGATGAAATTTTTATGTGAATGAACTTTATTTCCATTTTTACTATATCATGCAGTACATACCTGGTAGAAAAACTGGGTAGTTCTGATGAGGATATTTCAAGTGATGTCCAAGTTAGGTCCTGTGTCCACCACAAACCATATGGTAATCATATCCTTCATCCCATCCATCATCTGAAAGGTTATGAAGTTGCATATAATTATATTTAATTAAAAAACATACCTATGCATGTATTACAAAGTCTAATTTAATACTGGTACATATTGTAATTTTGCTCTAGCAATTTGAATGCTATAGCTACTCTCAGTGAAGGTCTAATTGATTTTTAACATAGCTGGTTTACATAATATATCTGTCATTATTGGCCAATGAGGTGAAGATATATTTACCCGATAATTAAAATAATTAATATTGTAATATCCATTCAGTTATGGAGAAGAAGATAAATACGAGATGAGGGTAAGCTAGTGATTTACTCTCTAGGTGACATCTCCATATTCTCCGATCACAGCCAACCATTACAGAATATTCACCATTATCTTCCATAAGGCCTATGTTTCAGGACATTACAGGGTATTTATTGAATGAATTACCGTTTTACAGCAGTGTTGCCAGATCCGGCTGAGTCCCAGTATTTTGCCCAAGTCATTTATTGTACTTTATCACGATTATTTCCGGGTAGTTTGCCCAGGTTAGGTTCCGGTAGTCTGCCCAGGTTAGGTCCCGGTTGTCTGATGCGGTCTAGGTTAGGTTAGGTCAGGTCAGGTAAGGTCAGGCTAATTTCAAAGTGCCCCATTTGAATATGCCCTAACTTGGAAATGGGGCATTTGCGGAGAAAATGCCATAGAAGAAAATAGTTTTAGAATGGTCTAAATAAGTGGGTAATGAAGGTAGAAAAAACGTACGCAATAACGGTAATTCATTCAATATTTACCCATTACAGCAACACTGATCTTATACATGTGCTAAGTATTTTTCTTCTATCTATCAATAAAATACTCTTGTCTATAAGGAGTCCTGCAATCTCTCTCTTTGCTGCAATAGTTTCCCCTCTCGTCCATTATGGTCATAACAGAGACATTGACCGGTCAAGTGGGGAATGGAACCCCGTGGTCTTGTCCAGCCAGGGAGACAGTGATGCTGAATGCGTACACTCGTTAGCAATGTGGCCCACGTGGGGGTTGCTGGACCCCCATGCTCCCCTCAGGCACTGGTACATCTATTATCATTTTATCAGTAATACTGTAAAATAATTATAACTAATTTACTAGACATACCCTCAAGCCTCTCCCCATTTTTCCGTACCGGTATGTATAACTAAACTACATACACCACTGAGAAAGCAATTAAATTGACAATAGTCTTTGGTAAATGGTAATTATAACAACATAAAAAATAATTTCCCTAATCGGCGTGGAGGACTAACGTTAGGTTAGGTGTACCATAGTAACAGTGTATTATTATAAAGTATTAAATTTAAACCATGTTAACGAGTTATATGGCCAGAATGTATATGTTCCATCTATACATTCACTACTATATACCCACGGTGCAGAGATCAGCTTTGTCGCTCTCCCGGCAGCCATGCTTATTTGCGTCACTGCCAGCTCAGCCTCTCACAGACACCAACCTACTAATATTTCCACTCTTGTTACTAAATACCTGTGACTAATGATGTTTGGATGACATCTACACGTACTTTAAGGCACGAGGAACAAAACAGTAGACAATTTGCGGCAAAGGAAAGTAGCTATTGCAGCTCAACTTGATAAAAACACTTTCATTTTGACGAGGAGTGACTATCAGCTGATACTTGTTTACCAGGGAAGACCATAACATTCCAACAATGTTTGCCACATTTACATATTTCTTGAGGTGTCAATATCATTATAAAATCTCTTTATTTTGAATACTGAGGAACATTTTGAACAATACAAGATAACAATTACATGAAATGAGTGGACGTACATGAGTAGTATTATAATTTTCGAAGAGCGCCAATTACCCATTGAACATCACAACTGTATTTTGATTGGCCGTGGCGAGGCAAACACTGTGACGTCACCATCCCCTCAAATTCGTTGTTGTGCATATTCCATGGCGGCTGTGTCCGTGTGTCACTCCCAGTCTCATCCCATAACATCTCCTTCATCTGCTGACGTGAAATGGTAAGTTTGCATTATGATCGTAGTTTAGATATTAGGGAATCCATTTGTGTGCTTATTTATGGACGAACCCTCGGATATCCTCTGAAAATTGAGTTGAAAAATGGAACACCTTCTAGCAGGATTTTGAGGGTATATATGTGAATATTAGTGCAGCTGCTGTGTGTATTTTGGCTTATTTGCACTCCCTGGTGTATGGTGAATAAGAACTTTGGAGATTGGTGCACGGAAATTGCAGAAAATTGGCTGTAGAGCTGTCTTGAAAATCAGAGTCCGAAATCGCCCCGTAAACCCGTCGTGGGTGTGTCATTTTTGCATCATATGTTCGTGGTAGCAATGTGCAGTGATTATGGATAAAATATATAGTATGTTTTGGGCACCTGGGGTCAAAATGTCACCCAATATATGGGACTACCCCAAATCCTCCAATCAGTCATGTCTCGCAATAGCCCCAGTGAACAAATCGTGGAAAATGTACCATCATAAGGTAAAACGGGTGCGTAGTTTCCATTTGTGGGGTTAATTATTACGTTTGAATGATGTTTTTGGTACATTTGTGAGTGTGTTTGTGATAGCGGGGTTGGTGTGCCAGTTTGGTGTCCGCCACAAGTTTGTGTGTTCGGGCGAGTCCACTGCGGCCGCCGGGGGGAGACTCGTCTGCCTTTTCTCGTCCCCAGCTCCTGTCACCGTAACCACGTACGTAGGCCTAATAGAGAAAAGGGGGCGAACGAGGAGCTGCTCCGTAGTTTTCCGAAGATTTCAAGTGTCCATAGTACAAACAAAGTGTTGTATTTGTGTGTGAGTGTGTAAGTAATGTAGGTGCAGGTGTTGAGGGGGTAGGAGTGAGTTCAAGTAGCCCCCGACGCTCAGAAATCGACTGAGATGGGGAGTCCGGTTCTGTGACAAAGTCCGGCGATTTGGCGTGGCGTTTTGAAGTGATACAGGGATATCTCGCAGTCGAAAACGACTTTTGAGGTGTGTAGCGTGCCCTAAACAACGTGAAGACGCAGTGAGGGTAGTGAAACGGTTACTCGAATCACTTGATGTGAAGTGTTGGTGTATGGTGGAGGGTTGTGAGGGAGTTGGCCCCTGCTGCCATCACTCCCTAGCGTCCTCTTACTTGTTGGCAGACTACTAATCGCCTCAACCTGCAAAGAAGAGACGCGGCAACACCACACCAAACCACTTAGTCTCATACACCCTGGAGGAAGGATAATGATCTTGAAAACTGGAATTATTCCTCGCCGAGGTAAGGTTTACCCTACACCCTCTGTGTCAATCTGGAAAAGTAACTCTGGATTACAAGTGCTACCCTTATTTGTGCATCACATGTTTTCCCGTTTATTTTCTGGCATTAAGTTACTCTACTTGCTCTGTGGGGGTTGATCACTAGGTATGTGCTCTGTGGCTTGAACAAATATTGCTTACGGTGGTGCTTGAAACATGGCCTTGTTTAGTGAATCTAGGAAAACTTCTAGTACTGTACGTACACAGTAACGTATAGCAGTATCTGTGGTATAACCTCCAGTGCATAACCCACTGTACTTATTAACATAAGACTGATTGTGGTCATCCTTAGGAGTTGGCCGAGCATTGCATTGTATATTGATATATAAGGATCATTTCAAATAATAGGGAGTGGTATACACAGTTAAATATTTACCAACCAATTCCCACCAAATGGTTTTCTTGCATTAGTCATGAATGGGAAATGGGAGTAACATAGTTGATATTGGAAAACAATGATCAATCCACTCAGAAGATTCAGCAATAATAATGAGTGGTTCACTTGAAGCTATAAAGTTCAGCAGATGGTGAGCAAGAGCCGTAGAGTTATGTGTGACACGGCACTTGGAACTCTGTCAACCATTTTATAATATCTAAAATACATTTGTGTTCGGTAGATTAAAAGACTGTTTGTACAAATGTCGAGACAGCTGTTCCAATCTATTTTAGTGTGGTAATCTCGACATGATGAATAGGTAGTTCAGTAACTATTTAGACTTGTGCTTGGATTTGCGAACACGAGGACCTGCATTGTACCGAATGACGAATATAGAGAATAATTTTATACATTCATTTACGGTATATAAAGTTTTTTAATATGCCCGAGTTTGTGATTGATGGCTGAAAACAACATATTCACTAAATTAGTTAACCTATAGGGCCTATCAGGAAAAGTAGATGAAGGCTCAGAGATGATAGTATGTGATGGTGAAATATGAATATACAATAACAAAAGTGTTCACGTCAAATGGGAATTGTAGAAAGGAACCACATAGAACAATAGGAAAGCTGTGCAGCATGCCATGGTATAAACAACTCAGTAGGAGGATGTATTGTACACGTACAGTACATAAATATAGTTATGAGGTATTGATAAAACGATTATGTAGTTGTACAGTACCATACGTCACGTAATCAACTTTGATGTCATTGCACTGATGCCGGGTTAGGCTCTTTTGGAAGTTGAAATTTATATTTGTATCTAATTGTTACTGCTTTACATTAGATTAAAAGATAATAGTAAGTTTATATTTATACTTGCGGGTCACTATATGGCCATCTGTACAGGAAATGGGACGATTAAGCAGTAGAGGTCAGCTATATTCAAATGCTGTATTATATACACTACGAGTTTATGTATAGTCGCCAAGAAAATTGTCTGATAGGGCTTAGCAACAACCACATTAATGATGAGCGTTTGCAGCAGAGTGTGTTGCTCAAATAATCTTGTACATATTTACTTCTCTCAATCCTTGTGGTAAATATTTTGTAGTGGAGTAATAATAAATTGAGATGAGAACGACATGGTGAGAGTTAGGTCAAGGCAGATTTATTTTTTGTGAAGGAATAACCTTGCTCAATATCTTTTTAATATGGTATGAACGACAGAACTAAGGTAGATAGTTGCAAGGGCCAAGTTACTCTTATGGATGCACATGGAAAAATTAAGAACTATTCATTAGTTAGTATTCAAATTATGTCGGTACACAACCCGCTTGTAGGAAGGAAGGTCATAATATAGAGCAAATACAGGGGATGGCAGGTAATTCCATAATTTGGCAGTACATTATAAAGTGTTAATTTTCACGACTGTAATTTGGCATTGGATAGCCTGACACTGGCTGTTGCAGGGCCCAGGTACTTTATTATAATGGAGTTGGGACAGTTTGCAAGTTACGTGAATCAGTGGCGGTGGATATAACGGTATTAAGATAAAAGAAGCAACTGTACGGCGGAGAGATAGATAAGGGATCAAGTGTAGACAGAGTGAGGTCATTGATGAGACAGACGTCCTCTGAATGGCATCGAGCACCCTTGTTGTACCCCAAAATTTGATAATAATACTCTAAGCAGGGACTAATCAGACCCCTGTGAAGCCATAATAGCTGGGAGGACGTTCAACATTTTCGGATTGTGAAGAGGGTACAGACAATTTCTTGAATATACTGCAGGATGGTGTTACTTGTGGTGTGCAATATCCAAGTTTAGGATGTGAATCAATGGTCAAATAGGCTAATTTGGATTATTAGGTTAATAGGAGACAGACTAATTAATTATCCACTGAACTAGCTATTACATATCATTGTGTATGCCTATTATATGTATTAGAAATTAAAGCTTTCAATGACATACTGCACTGAAAACGAAACTGGAAAAGTGTTAAGGATACTTCGATAAATTAAAAGGATATCTGGTGTATCTTCATCACCCTAGTGTTCAGAAGATTAGTTGGGGCTTGCATCATATTTTCCCTCCCTACTAGGCCTACCACGAGTGATACAACAAGAAGGGAGATTCTGGGATCTAGAAGGCATCATAAACTGAGCACCGGTTTTTTTTTTTTTTTTTTTTTTTTTTTTTTTAAACGGTGTGTGTAAAGCTGTGTTGTCACAGATGTTCGTATGTCATTAATATACCATCGAAATGAGTACAGTAAAATCACTTGGGAGTTATTTCCTCATTGAATAACTGCAGCTTCGGTCAAGGTCGGTTCAAGGATACCTTAAGTGTAAAGAGAAATGTCAGTGTATCATTGTACAATAGTTATATACTGTTTATCAGGTAAATGTAACACGCATCGTACCTCTGGATAATGAATTGTAGCACGGTATGTGTTTGATTGCCGTAGGTATAAGTAGCTTCCATATTCCGTTATCTTACTGATATACGAGGAAGTAATACTAGTAACAGGATAGTAACCAAAAATATAAAACATGCTTACAGAAGCCAAACTCATGATAATTTCAGTTTGATGAACAAGTGGGTTAATTTTGTATTTGCACTGATAGTGTCCATGGAAATGAAAGGATTAACTCATTTTATTTGCACTGATAACGTCCACATTGTAGCCACACCTCACTCGTCACAAACCTCTGATGTGGAGCTTTGCAGTAGTGGCTTTAAATTGTAAATGTAGGTCTCTAAAATTGAAGTTAGATAATGAATATTGAGATAAGGGTCTGTGGGTGTTGTTAAAACTATGGTTAAAAGAATTGTGATTTTGCGGATTGATAATGTTAAATAAATGTCAAGTGTGCCAAATTTTATGACATACTTCCTACTAACAGGTAAAATAATAAGCACCCAGGATCTGATATACTGTATGTCCAGATATTGGATTTTGTTACGTGCATAGTAGCTACTTTAAAGAAGAAAATTTTTATAGTGTACATTTTGTAGTTTCATAACGATACAATGAGTATACTATACATACGGTAGTTTAATACGGTCACTCAGTTGAAGCAGCCTAGTTAGTGTGTGGAAGAAGTCTTAGAGTTTTATAGCCTTGGAGTGTTGCCATAATTTGTAAAAACAAACTGTTTGGAGTGTGGTGTGAAGTGACATGGGTAGCTAACCAGGCAGGAAGTGTGAGAGTTTCCAATGGGTTAGGGTAAATAACCTTTCCTTTCAAACCCCCCATGGGACTGGCGGACCTTGGTGGTGGTGAGTGGAGGCAGGACAAACATTGACAAGCCCGAGAGGAGGGAGGGAGGAGGGTAGGTAGCTTACTCGCGCACCCCCGCCCACTTATATTTGTGCAAGTTACACCATAATAGGCTACTCACTCAGACTAGCTGTTGAGTCATCCATACTGCCATTCCCATATTATTACTACTCTGAACTATTGCTTTCCTTTCGACCCCCCCCCCCCTTTCATCACATGACGCAAGGGTAATGACGCCTAGCCTAGTTGGTTGGTTATTTCGCCTCGGTTATTCATGTACTTTGTGTGGGTGGATTGGGTGACTGTGAAAGCTGGCTGGCTGGCTTGCTGCTGGGACATCTGTTGCAGGTGAATGTGCTGAATAAATGTAGTGTGTATTTGTATTGTAAGGTGCAGGTAGACTACAGGTGTTACTGTACAGTGTGGGTGAACGTTATAATCTACTCTGCTTATTTTTGGATTCAGTTACCTCAGAATGTGTTGTGTTTACCAGTTTTCGTTATGTGTGTGTGTGTGTTCCATTACAATAGGGTTTATCAGTTTGCATCCATGTAAGCTAGCGGGTGCGACCTCTAGCAAAACGAGTCATCAACAAATAACTTGACTTGTGGTAGGGAAAGTGGGTGCACAGCGTACGCAACAACTCACCCAATTCCTTACTACACACCACATTCTTATTCATCTGTACCGACTCTTTATTGCTCAATGTGTTTTTCTTTTCTTTTCAATGTAATGGAGTCTTGATGTAGATGATGAGTTACCTGTTGTAGTAGTACGTGTTCTATTAAGTTGGAAAAGTTTTAGTTTATGTTGCAAGTGGCTGCCCGAGTGTGGAAGATTTTAATTGGTAACTGGTAACTGTCGGCCCATTTAACCTGAACTTACCTGTGTGGGTGTAAGGGAGCAAGTGTACGTGCATGTGTTATTATGTGTTGGTGTTTTGGTATTCTGTATAGGAGCGCGGGAGTGTTTAAGTTAAAGTGTGGCTTTATATTCATTATGAGCTTTAGGAAATTGTAGGATAATACACTATAAAGGGAGTGTGTAGTTCACTGGAGTAAAACATGTGATACTCATCCTGGAGGTCTAGTGCCATAGTTTACCGGGTATATAAACCCAGAAAGAGGGACAGTCACGAGCAAAAGTCCTCCAACGGGTGAATGAGAGTGAACCATATGAACCAATATGATAATTTTTCGAGGTCGTTTCATTCGAAGGTGTTGCAGGACTATTTGGCTATGACTATACATACAGTACATGTGTGGGAGTGCGGGCAAGTGAAAGTAGTTTGTTGGTGTGGAGGTGAGGAGTCCATGCACTGGTGTGAACACGTGTGGTTGGCTCAGCCTCACACTCGTATCATCATAGTTCCTCATTGTTGATATCCTGGTGCAGTGTCTCGTATCCAAGGTGCTGGTAGATAGATGCTGAATGCTTGTGTCTTATGGTCACATTCCTACTCTAGACTAAGTTGAGTTTGGGGTTCTGTGGGTTGGGCATTATTGTTTAGTAACCGTACTCTAGTAAAGCAAGGACAGCTGAGTGTGTAACGCAGCAATTTATGTCCACGGATTCAGGGTCCATAGAATGGTCCATCTATGGACCCTGCACGGATTAACACTTAAGACCTGGCTCGCTGGCTCGTCGTAGTACCGTGATCAATAATCATGTAACCTTGTCAGAGTTTTCCAATTACATTACTGCCTTCACGTCAGGTATCAAACTCCGATACTCCTCATGATGATTCGTGGCAATTTTAAGTTATACAGTCTGGGAACAAAGTATCATCAACACAGCTGGTGGCTTCTGACAACAACCCCAAGAATAAACATGGCAGTGGTAGACGGAATTCATGAATGGAAGGGTAACGTTTGTATCAGTGTGTGGTTGGTCCAGTATAATTTCATGCCAATTTTCCGAATTTTGTTTACCGCTGACGTGTGTACTCTCTGGGTTGTTGCCAGAAGCCGCCAACTGTTCAGATACTTCTTTTCCCGACTGTACACGAAGAGTAGGTTCCCAGTAGTGCATTGCAATTCGTACCTTGAGTTGTCGTGGGTAACTACATGTTATTCCAATATAGAATGGTTGATGTGTGTCAACAAATCATATGATATACTCAGTCTTATCTGATCCACGAGGGTGGGGTGGGGATGGGGACGAGAAGAGGGTCATTACCGTGCCAGTTCATGTGGAAGGAAGAAGCGATCACTATTCATAATCGAGCTAAACATTTTTGTGTCAGGTCAGAAGTCAAACATTTGTGTTGTGAAAAATGAGAGAAGGGCAAGTACACTATAGACTCATTATCTTTGAAAACATGACATCGTCTTCTCCAGCCAGCATTTCTTTTATCATATCAGGAAGATTCGGATTCACCATCAATTGTAGTAACACGAATAATTAATATAGAAAAAAGTTGTATTCACCCTCCCACTTCGTGTGTGTGTGTTTGTGTGTATGCAGGTGCAACTCTCACCACCCCGAGTTAGGCCTACAAGTCATGTCGACAGTTAAAGTTGATTAATAGGCCACGTGTTTCCCGAAGACAGACAGACAGACAAAGGGCTAATTTTGGACTTACTAATGACCAAAGATTGTGCAACGGAATTACAAAGTCCTGGCAGGCTTAATGTTGCTAATTTGTGTGTGTGTGTGTGTGTGTGTGTGTGTGTGTGTGTGTGTGAGAGAGGGAGAGGGTGGATGGATGGGTGGGTGGGTGAGGGTGAGTTTTGTTATTGTCGTCAGTTGTGCAATATTTAACTTCAACGTGTGATCACAAGGATTTATTGTTGCTGCTTGATCTTTCTTGAATAAAAATAATAACACAATAACACTTTAGATTATTAATATTTAAGTGTGTTCGCGAGTGGCCTTGAACTTGGTGTGTGTGTGTGTGAAGGCGGGGTGATGGTAAGTTGCATGAGACTCCCGCTCTGGCACCACTTCCACCTCCCAGTATTGAACCAGGTGCATGGTCTGGTCACTGGCCTCGTTCTTAAAGTTCACGCCCGCTTGTTTACAAATGCACTCGTAACTTGACGTTAGTAGGACAGTGAGGTGTAAGTCCCCCACAACCTCTAAATCAAACCAATCTTATTTTAAAGTCTGCCCCAGTGTCCCTCGACAATAAAATAATAGGACCTTAGTTCTTAAATGCTCACACAGGCCTAATACACGTGCCCTTTGAAAAACTTAGTATACTATAGTCAAAAGAACGACAGAGGTAAAAGTTGTATGTGAGTTAACTGTTGAGTTTAGAACTTTAGCAATACTATACTTTTTTTTTTTTTTTTACTCGACAGTGGTAGATTGCGGGTGGGTGGAGGGTAGTAATAGTAGATACATCACCATTCACACAGTTCAATAACAGTGATACGCAAGGGTACAACTAAATTATCAGCTTATTTTGTAACAACAGATATTACTATATATTTCATTTGTATGGATCTCAGATTCCCCATACTTTTAGCTTATGTCACAATCTCTCTCTCTCTCTCTCTGGCGTCGCTAGGATACCGCCCCCGATCCCCTTCTCCCCAACACCAGATCCATTCTCGCCCCCTCCTCTCCCCAGCCTCTCCACTCTCACCCCCTCCTCTCCCCAGCCTCTCCACTCTCACCCAACCTCACACACAAATCAAACGTGGCCTGGAATATATATCTCGTCCTTACTCTCTTTACCCCCCCCGTTTCCTCCTCCCTTCCCCTCCCTCTCCCACTAACATTTTCTTCACACAGTTTGCCATTCATACAATTTCTCTGTTTTCCTCTCACTTATGAGTATCTAGTCTACGGAATTATCTTCTTCCCTTGGTTTACTTTCCTTTGTCAATCATCCCCCACCTCCCTCTGAAAACACACACCCCACTCACTCACACACCTTCACTTTCATCTCCATATCCACTACATCAGGTTACTTGTATACACACTCGCTCTCACCTCCATCCATTACATTTGCTTTGGGCCCCTCTCTCTTAATCTTTCCCTATCCCATAGTTCTCTCTATCTCTTTTTTTTAGTTCTGTATCTGGCAGCGTATCTCCAGCACTGCTCCGCCCTCCGTCACGAGCGAGCGTGCAACACGTGCCTCTGTCTGTCGTCATTCTCTCTCTCTCCCTCTCTGTTGCGGTCCCTTACCTTTCCTCGGGGTCCCTAAACTTACGCAATGTGTTCACGTCTTATCTGCTTGTGGTGCTGTCGGTGCTTGCATGGTGGTCAGTAACTGGAATTACGGTTAACCTTGAGCGTTTTTATTTTCTTTCAATAGTGTGTGTGTGCCTTTTATTCTTGGCAAGTAACGCTCCTTATCTCAGAAAAATGACCTTCCTCAAACCCCTTCCTTTTCTGTCATTGCTCTGATGTTTCTGTCATCCTTTCAAGCAGTACAATCATTCATCTTCACACAACCTCCGTATGCGACATCCTCATCCAGCCTCACCCATTCTCTCTCTCTCTCTCTCTCTCTCTCTCTCTCTCTCTCTCTCTCTCTCTCTCTCTCTCTCTCTCTCTCTCTCTCTCTCTCTCTCTCTCTCTCTCTCTCTCTCTCTCTCTCTCTCTCTCTCTCTCTCTCATTCGTATACAATGACAAGTGTGAATGTTCCTTTACACAAGCTGCTGCAAGTGAAGAATGTGTCCTTGGGTCATTATATACGGTAAGACTTGAACTTCACCTACCTCAAGTTCACCACCCCCCACGTTGATCGGTGTTGCTTGTTGGATTCTTACCATTATGTGGCAGTTGATAATGGCAAGGGCATTGTGTACCCGTCCTTAGCTTCCGGTCGCGTCCAATCGATATGAGTTACGGGAGCCAGAATAGATGCCTTCGTCTATTGACTGTATGAGGGACTATTATTAACCCGTTACCTGTGTGTTGGTTTTCCTCTGACAAAGATCATCTGGTCTTTCTGAAAGTACAATTATTATAGAGCAGCTTGTTGCAGTTACAGGGTCAAGGCAGAATATCACACTTGACTTATTATAAATGTAGGCCAAGAGACTCTCATGGCACTCGGTATTTTGGGCCTGGATTCATCTTAGTGACATTCATTTCCTTGAGAGGTTTTTACTGGTGGATCATATTCGGAATTTATGCCTGTGTTTTAGAACTGTGCTGTGAGGATACTTGTAGCCATGTGTGTGTTTCCAGTAATGTGGGGTCTGGTATCTAGTGGAGAGAGGTGGAGTTCACTTTATTGATCTCCCCATCGTCATCCATATTTCATGTCCGTCGCCTGGTGTGGCCTAATGTGATGGTAATGATGCTGATTGATATTGGTGATGGGCGGTGACGTTCATGGAGTGAAGTTAGTAGCAGGTAGGTAAGGTAGTCCTCACTTATTGATCTCGACCCATCACCAGAACCTTTCCCCCCTCCCTTCTCCCTCCCTCCCTCCCTCCCGCCATATTGCAGATAATGAGTGACCTTGGTATGGGTGTATTGGGTGCGGAGTGTGTCTGATGTTATGTACTTGCTACCTAGATTGACAAGCATAAATACCATGGCGACACACGTAACATGATAAACATAAGGAGATGGGATGAAGAAATGGAAATTGTACTAGTTAGGTTGGTGGGTCAGGTGCATGGTGGTGGTGGTGGTGGTTGTGAGAGGAAGTGGCTGGAGTGGGTGATGGAGATTAAAAGTGAAATGGTGGTTGAAGTGGGAACGCATTCGGTGAGTGTGTGTGTGTGTGTGTTGTAGGGTTTCTTAGGTGTGTTCTGATTGCTTGGCGAGGCTAAGTTGAAGGACGAAGCAAGGGAGGAAGGAAGGAAGGTGGTCGGGGAATGCGTCTGGTTGGTTGGTTGGTGGTTTGGCAGCTTGTTAAATGTCGGTCGTTGAGTTATCGTACTATTGTTTGTGTGTGTGTGTGTGTGTGTGGAGGACGCTGATAATAAGTGTTGTGATTGTGTGCCTGCCTGCTTGCTGTGGGTTGGTAGTTGTTGGACAGGAGTTTTAGTTGGTCGTGTGATGGATGTTGTTATGTTAAAGTGATGTCATGGTTGCTGTGGTAGTTCAGGTTATTGTTTTGTTTTGAAAGATTTTACCCGGCTCATTGATCCATTCCTTTGACTCTTGCTGAGAGCTATTAAAATATAAGTGGAAGTTCAGGTGGCGTGGGTGAAGGTGGTGGTGGTGGTAGTGGTTGTGGTGTGAATATTGTGATAGACAGGTTGGCAGTGGTAGTGTGGGTGTCCAGGACATGACAGGCGTGCGGTAAAGGAAGTAGTGTGTGTGTGTAGGATAGTCTAGGAGATGTGTAAGGGGATGAGGGTAGGAGAGATGATGATAGTGGTGAAAGATACCATGTAGTAGTCTAAATATAGTACCGAATCTGATTGGGTAGAGTTGTGGTTGTAAGAGTGAGTGGTAGTGGTGAGGAGAGAACAGAGGTAATGAATGAATGAATGAATGGGTGAGTATTGTAGAGGGGAGTAACTAAACGACGATGGTGATGGTGGAGACAACATTACAGTAGGCAGCAGTGATGAGAGTGGAAGGTGTGGAGCCTTGGTGAGGTGAGTGGGTGATTGTTCTAGGCTGAAACCGGGACTTGACGGGAGGTGGAGGAGTCTTTTTTTTTTTATATACTGATCCATAAAGTGTAAAGTCACTATAACTTTCCCACGGTAAGTAATTGTTGAGCGGTAAATGTACAACTTGTAGAGGCTGTACATCACACACCTGTTACACAAAACCCCCACTTAAGGCGGTAGTCCCCCTCTTCTCTCCCCCCATCCCACCTGTGACCTGGAAGGCGAGAGGACTGAGGGCATTTTAAATGTTGCAGCGAGGTGGGGGCAGGTTTGAGGTCAGCCCAGTGCCTTGTGGGACCGCACTCCACCTCGCCCAAGCCAGTCCACCCCTCTCCCCCCTCCTTATACTCCCGCGCTTCATCGTCACTACCGTAGCTGGAACACACACACAGGCACACTATCATACAGGGAAAGTACCCACACAACACATGATTATTTACAGTACCCAGTATTATACATATCCACAAGTATACGTAATACACCGTAGCGATACCTTACCACTACTACAAACACAACCTACAAAAACACACCCCAAAGCCGTCATGTGAGATGCTGGGGCCTGCTGGTATTCTCACTAAGCTTCTTGGAGTTGATCCTTTGTGTCATGTGTCTACCATCCTGTTGTATTGTGTGTGTGTGTGTGTGTGTGTGTGTGAAGCGAGAGATAGATCGTGTCAGGAAAGAGTATAGGTGGAGGAGGGTGTTTTGTTTTAGTTGGTGATTGTGTGATTTTTTAGGAGAGTGTGTTGGGAGAATATGATATCGAGGAGGACATGGTGGGGATGTATATAATTGGGGAGGGGAGGGTTTTTTAATGAACATTGTAGTGCTAGGGTGGGGTAATGATGTTGCTGATGTATAATATAATAATATATGGATGATGTATATATGGAAGATAGACAACATCACCAACACCAGAGCCAACAAAACCACCTACTTCCCTCCGTCCTTCTGCCACCCCTTCCTTGTCACCGTTTTGGAAGGATAAAGGGGGAAACTGGATGTGAAAAACGAGAGGGATAGAAAGGGTGAGATGAAGAAGGGAAAGTGGAGGTGGAAGAGTAAGTGGACTGTCAGAAAATGTAGATGGGAAAAGCTAGAACGAGGGCGGAAGCGAGGAGAAATTGAATGTGGAAGAGAGAAGACTATCAATGAGGGAGGTAGAAGTTTAGACGAGGGCGAGGGGCGAAAGCAATGGAAGAGTCAAGAGAACTGCCAGTTAACAATGGGAGGGAAAGGGTTGAATGGGTGGAAGTTAAAAAATAGGAGGAGGGAATATTAGAGAATGAGTAAAGAGGTAGGTGGAGGAGATGCTGGGGAGGGAGCGAGGAAAGTGAGACGAGTTTGAAAGGATGGGAGGGTAGGAAGCGAGATCTTCATGGCCGGACATAACTTTACTGCAGTGAGGGTGGGAGGAGGGATAGAGTGAAGGACAGACAGGGCAACACCGAGTGAAGATAAGGGAGGACAAGACGGAGAGGACCTAAGAGATGAATTGGAGGATGTAGGCAGGACAAAGGTAGGTCAGACTAGGTATAAGGCAGGCTAAGTGGATTGGGAAAGAAGCAGGACCTTTTGAGACACGACAAGGACAAAAATGGTTAAGGTATTCTGTGGATGAGGCCAGAGTAGAGGGAAAGTCAGCCTCTGTTAGATTGGAGAGAGAGAGAGAGGTATGGAAGTACTGGATACAATGCTAAATTATGACATAGTATGCAAGGCGATACTAGCAGAACCTACAGAGGACATGGGAAGGACGAGCCAGTGCAGGGCAAAGTATGAAATAGATTGGTTATACTTAAGGTGAGGACAATACAAGGGAGGGGAGGCAAAAATAAAAGCAGAATAAGAAAGGGAGAGGATAATTATGGACATGAAGCAGGGCAGGAGGAACGAATTTGGGAAGGGTGGTGGTGGTGGTGAGCGAATAATAAAGATACGACGATCAGAAATGAAAGGACAAATAGGTCAGGGAAGGACATACAGGGTAGGGGAAGGGCACTGGTGCATGGGCAGGTTAAGAAGGGCAGGACACACCCCCTTTAAGTCGCACGGCAGGACGGTCACATTCCCTTGTGATCCGGGTGCTTGTGGTCTCTCCATCACCAGCCATCCGCCTTTGCCTTCCTCCACTAGTCTTGTCTTGTCCTGTCCTCCCCTTTCCACTGCATCTTGTCTTCTTACTCTCCACTGCCTCTTGTCTTCCCTTTCCACTGCCTCTTGTCTTCCCTTTCCACTGCCTCTTGTCTTCCCTTTCCATGCACTGCCTCTTGTCTTCCCTTTCCATGCACTGCCTCTTGTCTTCCCTTTCCACTGCCTTTTGTCTTCCCTTTCCACTGCCTCTTGTCTTCCCTTTCCACTGCCTCTTGTCTTCCCTTTCCATGCACTGCCTCTAGTCATCCCTTTCCACTGCCTCTTGTCTTCCCTTTCCATGCACTGCCTCTCCTTCACCACATGAGCAAATTCTTTCATCGTTCTTGCTTGTCGTTTTTCTCCATGTCCATACCACTATCTCGTTCTCCACCTTCTGCCTTGTCCACCATTACTTTCCTCCACACACAACCAGTCCGCTTCCGTAGCCACCGGGCCTTTTGCTCCATGGAACCTTCCCCCTCCCTCCTCCACTCTCAGCTCTGACCTTTCCTTTCCTTCCTACTATTCTCATTTTTCTCTTTCACTCCTCAATATCATATTCTTCCTTTTTTCCACTGTCCAGCTTTTCCTCTCACCCCCTACGTCCATCCATCTATCCATCCAGCTGTTCTTCCCCTCGTTGTTCCCCTTCCTCAATATTTTTTCCATCTTCCATATAGCACATTTTTTCTGCGTTCACCCCTTCTCTGTCTTACTATCGTGTCTCCCTTATACTGTTGACCAGTTGACCTTGATTATTACACACTTCATGGAATATATATCCTCTTTCTATATTTATTTTCTTTATTTACTTTCCTCATATACCATATCGTCGCCTTCCTCTCATTCCTTCCTCAACGCCATTATATTCTCACACGAAATCTCTCATACTCCCATAACTCCTCCTGACTCACTCTCCCTCCCTCCGTCCCCTTCTCCCCAACCCCAATCTCCCGACTCACTCACTCTCCTTCCCCAACTCCAACCCCCCAGACCGTGTACGAGGCGTGCTTCCCCAGGCAACAACAGCAGCGGTGGCACAGTCCCTGGTCGCCCTCCACCCTAAACTAATTCATCATCAGTCCCAGCCATGTCCTCCTCCCCTTTCCCTCTGCTGGTATTGTGGTGTGACGGTGGTGGTGTGGTAGCGTGATGATGTAATGCTGTGGAGAGCAGACGGAATATCACCGGTCTGGTCATGTTTGTAGTGGCCAAAGTCAGCCATTGGTGGTTAGTAGTTTTGTTGGAGGATCTCATTACTAAGGTGTGATAATGGTTGTAATGGATAAATCAAATGCTTGTCAGATGATAAGAGCTTCTCACACAAATATCAAATATATACATGTGTGACTCAAGTTATCTCCTTCCACTCTAGAATGTGTAAATATGAATTAGGTTGGAGTGATAACACCAGCCTGTTGTATTATTGGAAGAGATACTGTTGGATTCTATAGGATATTTCTTAGGTTAATCAAGTATTGCCTTTACTAAATCAATGTGTCATGCTTGTAGTGAGTGAAGTAGTGTGGGCCTTATGGTGGTATGTTGAAGCCTCGGTATTTTGTTAACAAAAGTGGCACTCACTCCCTGGGAGTTACCTCCCTGACGTTGCTCGTAGAGTTTTTGTGAACACTTGTTTTGTTCTGGTTCTTAAGATGTAGCCTACAACACCAAAATATTTATATACTTATAGCTAGAGGCTGTTTTATCTTACGTAAACAGTTGGTTATTGTGTACGTTTTTCTGATGCATTTCTCAGTGGGATGGAATTGGCAGCAGGCCTCACCACCTGTTGACTGGTACTGGGATCTGCCATAGTTAGTGCTGCCTGCTGGTGTGGTAGAGCAGTGTGCTGGCACCGATGGGATAGTGGTGGCAGTTGGCACTGCAATGAGGTTGTAAAGGGAGTTGGCACTTATAGGGTTATTAAATGGGAGTTGGCAGAGTACCAAGATGTGAATTGGCTTGGTAAGACGGTTGTGTCAGTTGACAATAGAAGCAGTGATTGCGGTTGATAACTCAGTACAGTTATACGGTAATTGGTGTAGAGATGTGTGGGAATTTTAGGTATTTTAAACCTTGGTGTTTTGGTGTTTATAGCAGTAGATGCTGATAGAATTATCACTAATTATTTTGCGATGGGAGTTAAAAGGTTAAAGTACATAGTAGTAGTTTTTACATTGGTGTCATAAAAATTTGTGTGGTATAGATAGTGATGTGGTGGCAGTACATGTTAGGAATGATTAGACTGTACCGGTACCAGTGTCTTTTAACAAGTTGGAGATTTGAGTACCAGCTTCATAGAGCAGTCTAATAAAAAAGTTACTTGCTGCAAGATATGTCGTCTAATATGCATTGCCAGTAGAGTACCTAGTTACACAGTCGGTATTTTGGTATAGGAGGCCCCATTTGTGTGAATTTCAGGGTTGACCAGGTACACTCGCCCAAAATTTGTATCCAGGTCTTGTTAAAGTATCAAATCATTTGACATACTAGTCAACCAAATACAACGCTTATCCTGTTTCATACTTGCTTGAGCTCGCTTATACTCGATCAGGCTATTCGAAGCAAGCCTGGATGTATATATTTTTGATTGCGAGTGTACGTATTCAGTCTAGAGTAGATTGCACTCATCCACTATGTAGCTTCCTTCCACATGGTGACAGGGGTAACTGTTAATTTCCTGGGATATCTCCAAGACTGCCCCTCTGCGTCCCGCCTAGAGCAACCCAGCCCAGCATGCAGGTGTGGGCAGGGCGTGTGGGAGTTAAATATAGATGGCACACTAGAATAGCTGGCTGAGGAGGCGTGGGGGTGGCTGTGGTATAGTGTCCTCGCCAATACACTACCACCACGTCGACAACCCCATACTAACTCAATCTCCTTCACACCAGCCATGGCATCACTCACTCTCTCAACTCTTCTGTTAAGTTGTAACCTTTTACAACTTGAGCTTATCCATCTCATGTTTTATCTGTTATGGTATTAGATGAGGATAGGAAGCACTCACTCATCTGAACATCATCTCTCTTCGCATCTCTCCCTTATTTCTCTACTCTTACCCCCCCCCCCCCCCTCTCCGAATTTACCCTCCACCCAGAGTCCACCCCCAACTGTGTCCCTCATGTTTATCCCTGGTCTCTATCCTCATCCATGCATCTTGTGGATCCTCCCATTCTATGCAACCACACCATTTTCATCCCCACTCCCACGTCTGACTGTTCTCCACCGTCTTGTTTATCCAATACGCTGCCATAGTTTCTAAAGCCTCGTTCACTTCTCCAGCTCTCCTACGTCATTTCCCAGTTTCCCTCCCATTAATATTTTCACATATACATCCGTTACCAGATCATCCCTCCCCTCCTAATCTCACTCCAGTACTGCTCCTGTTGACCTTTCCTCTATCCTTCCATCACACCTTTCCTTCCTCAACTTATCGAGCTCCTACTACACCCCTTCCCTACTTCCCTCGTGATCTCTCCCTGCGTGGCTTAGTGCTTCAGAACCCACGTAATTCCGCAGCTCCCCCTCCTCCCCCTTCCTATTCCTCCTCCTGTGGCTCGTGGTCATGAGACCTGAGCTGTTTACTAGGCAGTGTTGGAGGTTCGCGCGCGCTCGCAGTCGCTGGCAGGTGGAGCAAGTGTGTGTGTGTGTTGATGTGGTTAAACTCTTAATGTTGAGCTGTAAAATCAGGGAGATTCTGCCATGCATCGTTCAACTGTAGTGGTGAGATAGATAAGAACGATACGTCTGTATTGTTTATCTCCACGCCTTAGTATTGTTGCTGGTGTGAATAAATCCTTAGACTTGCGTACCTTTGAAATTTTTGAAAGAATTAAACTGGTTTTCCCACCTCCCTTACTGTACCTATATGGTTTAATTAATGAACGGATGACAACACAGATGGACAGGCAGGCAGGTTGTAAATAGGCAGATAAATTGATGAAACAGGTGGTCAGACATAGGTAACTTGATAAGTTGTTACGGGTGGTTGAAGATGGGTTTACGGATGTACACTAACTAGTTGTTACTGGCCCTTAAGGATGTGAACGGGTGGTAGATAGGTAAGCAGTTCAGATGGTCATGGATGATAAAGGTATGTTCTCTGGACTGATATAGTGATGCATACGTGTCTGCAGGTATCTGGGTGAAGCTTCACAAAAATATACGTTTAGCGCACCTGTGCATATCATGAGAATATTGCTGCTGTCAGAAAACATTACAGTCTGTGGTATGCATTTACCTACATGACCTTAGCTGGGAGATGATGGTCCAACTAATTAGAATATTGTGAAGTTAAATTCCTATCGATAGCAGGGCCCAAAAAATATTGATTTCAAATGACCGGTGATAATCTGTACGGGATACCTACATACGTAATTCCAATAGCTTGCTTATTCATCGCTTGGCTACGTAGCATCATAAAAGTCTTCCATGTTAACATTTAGGTGTTGTATTACGCATTAATCTGATTATTGCATTACATACTTACCTATCCGCAACTGTAACACTTGTGGTCATTACCTGGACCTCATTACTGACAAGAGGTTCGTGACCAGTGTAGGGTCGGTCAAGAAGTTGGCGGAAGAGGAAGATAGAACGAGTGTGTAGTGTATAAATAGTAGTAATATTACTTAATAAAGATAGTGTGTGTGTGTGTGTGTGGTGGATACGTCGGCAGCAAAGAGTTTTAAAGGGAGTGTGAGAGGTGAAAATATGGAAATAGTGGTGGTGAGAAGTGTTGGGATGAGCAGCGGGAGGGGATACGTGTAGGGGTGTAATATTGATGGTAGTAATGGCTATTTCTGTATTCACGGGCTGGTAGGGGTGAGTAAGGGAGAAGCTTGAGAGACGATGAGGTAAGCGTCTAAGGGTGACACAAGCGACCCTCCCTCTCTCTCATACTCTTACTCTCTCACTACTCCTCCTCCCCTCTCTCCCTCCCTCCCTCTCATACTCTTACTCTCTCACTACTCCTCCTCCCCTCTCTCCCTACCTCCCTCCCTCACACACACACTTGCTCTCATCTTTGGCATGCGTCTCTCTGCACATGCCTCCCTACCCCCCTTCAATGACTCCCACGTTTGGTGTAGGAGTTTAGTTAATTAGGAGAGGTGAGATGGAGTTGTAAGAGTTGGGACGAGGGAGTAGTATGTGAAAGCTTGGGATTGAGTAAGGAGTAAATAAGAAGTAAGGTAGTACAGGGCCAATGAGAGATGCAACATTTCCTTATCTTCAGATCTGAGATGCCTTCGAGTCTGTATAAAGTTATAGAAACTGTGGGATAACAGACGGATGCAGGTAACCAGGTGAGCGGCAGAAAGGTCAGGTGTACTTCCTCCTGAATGGCTGCATATACGATGTGGTCGGCTTAGAGTAGATTTGTTACTTTTCATCTCCTTTTCTCAACACACACCACAATACAGTACCGTAATCCTAATGTGTGTTACTACGATACATACAAATGTGTTGTTGTCTAATTTCATTCAATTTTTTCTTAGTCTAACCTGATTAGACTTTATATACCTCACTGTACGAGTAGACTCAGTAGAGGATATGTATTGTTGCATTGTTTAGAGTCCATAGAATACCAAATAGAGTCTATTTCACCCCCAGCTAACGACCTTCCTGAAACTGAGTACACTTGGGGAGAAAACTGGCAGGTGTGGATGGATGGGCGTAACTGAAAGCGGTTTGGGTGGGGTGGTGGGCAAGTGGGGGTCAAGGGAGCACTCGCTTCAGGTGGGGGACGGGTTGTGCTGTGGACAGGGGGAAAAGGGAGGGGTGGACAAGGGAAAGGGTTGTGGATATGCGGATAGTAAGATTATATTATTTAGGAAAAGGGGTTTATATATTATAGTACGCGATTATTAAATACTAAATACAACAACAACAAAGGTAGAGAGGTACAGTAGCATACGAAATGGTGTTTTATGTAAATGAAGATGGGGAGGAGAGAGGGTGGATAAAACGTGAAAGAGGAGGATTTAAGTGGGAAGGAAGTGGAGATGCGTTAGAATTGAGGACAGGGAAAGAGGATAGGTAGGAAATAGAACAAGCTGTACAAATAAAGCACAGAGGAGGGTATTAGAGCAGAACGAGGGGAGTGTGAGGGAGGTAGAGAAGGGACAAGTATAAGTGGACCAGAGTAAATGTCTTCCAGATTGCCAGGCATGTGCGTGCACGGTGGTGGGTACGTGTTTGTTGACCGTGATTGTGTGTGCGCGTGTAGCCATGTATGTGAACCTCTGATTTTGTCGGTGAATAGACAGCTATATTATTCGAAACTATGCCATCAATAGACTGCCTACGTTGTGGACGCTATTTATTTAGTTTACAGTGTGTGTGTGTATGTGTGTTTTCAGGGGAGGGGATCCGAAGTATATAATAATTCTGCAACATGGATCTGTATGCCCACATTTTATTATCACATAACCATCACCTCAAGTTCCTCCCCCCCCTCGTCTCGTCTTTCCTCTCCTCACTTTACTTTTTTTCCTCCCACACAACGCCACGCCACCACTATGATTCACTCACTCTCCGTCCTTGCCTCCCACTCTCATTCCTTCCTTCCTTCCTTCCTTCTCGGTCTCATCTGCTTCTCCTTTCTGACATCGTGCTAGCATTATGGTAATACATATTCCTCTGTAGTGTCATACTTCCTGTCTCAGAGCATCGTTATACTCGAAGTAGGAAGGATTTCAAGTGTAATTATTTCTCCCTTTAGTCGAGTTCACCATTCTGGTTGTAGAGACATTATTTCACGTTTTGTCATTATTTTGGTTCTTAATATTGACTTGTTTGCACTAGTTATATTTCCAATCTTGTTTGTGTGTTTCTAGCTTGTTTTTTGTTTGTTAGTGAAGAGGATAACTAAAATACCTACGTCTTGGTTTTGATTACATTTCACAAGATGATGGGGCGTTATGATTAAACAGAGAGGTTATTGAATTTTTTTTGGTGATTTCGGGTCAATAATGAAGGTCAGAAGTCAGGATACACTTTATTAGAAAGAATTTAGGGTGAAATATGGCCCCCTCAACTAGCCAGTCAGTCACCCAAACCTCCTAGATGTAATATAGTCAGTCAGTCAAAAAAGTCGAGTTAGAGGCTCATTCAACCAGGTAATTAGTGAGTGCTACAGCCATTCATTCATTCATTCATTGTGACCGCCTGTGGATGTTATCTTGAGGATTTTCTCATACCTTTCATGACCCAAGTTGTACCCCAGACACCACCAGCCCGGTAAGAAACTTCTACTACTCTTGATTACTTGAGGGGGGGGGGGTCGGGGGGATGGAAGATCAGAGGTCAGACAGGGGTCGTTCTCTGTCTCTTGTCATTCTTCGTTTAGCCACGTCCGTACATCTTTTTTCCCTCATTCAAACGTTTCTTTCCTTGGTATTTTTTTTTTTCTTTGCTGCATTTCTTTATTTGCTTTCGGCTTTTCGCTAACTTTTTCTGGCCTTTTTATACTTTTTTCCTTCTTGTTACTCTTCGGCATTTATTTTTTATTTTTTATTACCTTAGGCAGTTATAATTATTTCTTGGTATTCTTTCATTTCGGTCCATTCATTCGCAGGCCAATTTAAGTTTGCATTGCTATTCATCAGGTTGGATTCCCACGCATTTACTCATGCACACGTCCGTTCATTCATCCTGCGGCTTCAATGCACGCAACTCTGTACGCGACGGTCACAAACAAAATTGTCTTCCTTTCATTCATTCATTCATTCATTCATTCATTCAGAACCTCGATAACTCTGCGCCTGGCACCATTTTACCTGAGATGAAGCGTACTGTACAAAATTGCCTTCCTCATAGTAGATGGTAGAGGTGTTATTTTGGTCTCGAACTTGAATATTCATGGTTAAGAAACATGAATGAATATCATGTCAACAAGTCAAGGGGTCGCCCAATACACCTTCACCCAACCATGCATCACCAACACTTCATTCACTACCGGTACTGCCTCTACTTCTAACGTTACTGTCAACATCCCAGCTCCGCCACAGTTTCTGCCATCACCATCCTTCATTTTTCCCACTTGGTAACTACCTCACCTAAGTACTATCCAGGTGCTCTATCTTCACCAGTTATTATTCTTCCACCTCCACCCCAACCTTCAACCCCAGTATCAGCTACATAACTGCCTGTACCTAACTTCCTCCAAGCCCTCTCTCTCCTCGTCCATCCACTACCTCGACCCACCTACCCAACCACCAGGACCTTACTATCTCGGCTCCAACTTAACACTATATATACCCTTTACTCTCCCACTTGACAGTTAGGATAAAAAAAAAAAGTCCAGCATTAAAGGAATGAATATAAACCATTTGAGTGAATCTTATCAACCAATATTACAGAGATCAGCAGCTAGAATTGCCATAACTTTTCAGGTCCGTTTCACATTCGAAGGTGTTGCAGGACTGGTGAATGTGACTGTACACTAAATTCTTCCCCATACTCTTCATTAATCACGTAACACAACATACAAGACACTTTTTCTATGTACGTACACAGTATGTTGCTTTTGATACTATAATTTTTCTGCCGTAAGCTGTACATTCCTTTTTATTTTTATAGTTCACGCATTTCACTTGGTTGTTTATTTTTCGCGCTCCACACCTTCCTCTCTCGTCTCCATTTCTCTTCTGTCTGTCACCAAGGTATTTTTTGCTTTCGTCGTAATATATATTATGTTTTGTTTACTTCTCTGGGTATTTCATTTTCAGTTTTACTGTTACAGTATGATCTTCCTTTACCCCCCACTTTTTAATATTTGTAAAATCTGCCATTAATTTCTCTTTAGTACTCCCATTTCTTACCATTCATTTCTACTTCACACCAACCCCAAGTACTCATTCAGGCGCACTCACTCTCGTCACCCACTTTTTTGTCCTTGGCCTCGTTTTGTCTCCTTTCCCCGCACTTTCGCTTTCACTGTTATTTTTATTCATCGTTCACTTTATATCTCATTCCTCCACAGCAGTCCAACTTTTTTTTTTTCTTTTCTTTTTTTAAGTTCACCTCCAGTTTCATCTCTTCGACTATCTCATCCCCCACCCCCCACCCCCCCAAGTCTCTTTATTTCCTCCCTCTCGCTTGGACTCATCACAACCACTACCACCACCACGACCATTTAACATTCCCCTCAGTCCACGAGATTTTGGTCACCGCCTGCCTTCCTTCCTTCCCCCTGTGTGTGTGTCTCTCTCTCTTTGGTTGTTTGGCGACTCTTGACGGCCTCTGAGCTGTCCTGTTTGTTGTCTTATTTGTTTCTTTGGCTCCCATGTGTTTGTGGGTTGAGTTTGGATACTCATAAAAGTCTAGCCGGATGACCTTTATATGTTTTAGCCTCGTCTTCAGTGTTTTGTGCCCTGTAAATCAATTTATTTTTTTCCCTCGTGTGCTTAAATGTGCATTTTTGTTTAAGTGGTTTATCACGAAGCATCACAACCATGCATGAGTACTGTCTGATATATATTGAACGCCATGATCTTATGGGTCGTCTATAGAGATATAAATGATGCAAGATGGAAGGACAACAACAACAAAGTGTGGATTAAAGTTTATCTAGTTAGTTAAGCCCCTGAGAGGAGTGCCAATCTTAAGACGCCGACGAACGAACATCCAACAACTCTAACTTCCTCGACATTACATCCCTTCCATTCTTTTTTTCTTATCTGTCCTTATCAGTGTAGTCTCTGTCCCGTTCCTCTTCCCTTATTTATCCTTTTTTTTATCCTTCCCTCATCGTCCATATCATTAATGACCTTTTTCATTTATTCTTCCATCATATTTTTTTTCCTGTGCTCCCCTACTCTTATTTGTTGCCAACCTGTTGCAGCTCCCTCCGTCGTTTTCATCATGATGTTTATTTATTGCATTACACGACTTACTCCATCTTCATCACCCTCTCTTTCATCCATTGTTGTCTGGTGGCTCCCCTCTCCTCTTCTTCCTCCCCCTCCCCCTCTCCTTCTCTTTCTATTTCCTTTTCGTCCTCCTCCTTTGGGTAGATGGGACGTGGTTGGAGGCTTAAGCTATATGGGAAGGCATTGAGAAAGGGGTTGGTGGTGGGTACAGAAACAGAAAGTTTGGTATGAACTAAGGACTGTGTAGAGCAAAAGCTTTTGTTTAGATTCCACGCCCAATATTTGAGCCATGTGATCTTCTGTTGTATTCTAAATCACTTTCCATTCAAAGACCATAGATCGTTGATAATGTATAGATATATAATGCTAACCACACTTTCATTTGCCACAGTATGTCAGTAAGCATGAATCTTGAATTTTTTTTTTTTTTTTTTCTATATTAAAAGAAGATGAGGACCAAAGGTTGGGAGCCCACTAATCGTCCTCATCTATAAAATTATATGAATAATCCAAAATCATGTCCATATTTTACCAAACTTGCCGACTGTACCAATACGAGGGGAGAGTGACTGGTGAGAACGGGTGAATAGGTTCTAGTTGCAGGGATACAGTACTCTGGGAGAATTAGGGTAGTGTAAGTTTATGGCAGGGGTAGTAAGGTTATTTAAGATTCGTATAATTTATAGCATGTGTTTATAACCATTTATATGTTACTATATGAAGGTGTATATGTAAACGTGTATGGTGGTAAGAGGATGCTAAGTAATTTTGTCCGGGTCCGTTACATAATCGAAGTGAGACGGGAGGCGAGGTGAACACAAATTGGTATGAATCTGAAAGTGGAAGAGGGAAGCGATGAGTCAGGGGAGAAAGGGATGCAAGCAGGCAGGCAGGCAGGCAGGCAGGGGGAAACTGTTGTAAATAAGACGTAACATATTTTTTCAGCTAGTCCTTCTTACATTCACTTCACTACCGTCGTCCATTTCTTGCTCACTTACTTAATCTTTACTTTCAAGACTAGTTTTTTTTTTTTTTTTTTTTTTCATTTTCTATTATATAACCTACTTTGATTCCTTGTTTCTATAAAAGCTTTGAATGACTTTGGTAATTATTGTTATTGCGGATGATAAGCCAAAAGCATGACATCAGCACAAATAACAACAGCAGCAGCAGCAGCAGCAGTAGTGATAACGGCAAACACTTGTGTATAGTTCAAACTTCTTTCGATACCTACACCACCACACACATATCTTGCGCCACTTTTGTTTATCTCTACCGCGTGTCCTTGCTTCGTCTAACTTTTGTGTGTGTGTGTGTGAGAGAGAGAGAGAGAGAGAGAGAGAGAGAGAGAGAGAGAGAGAGAGAGAGAGAGAGATACTGGGTGTGAAGAAATAAACTAGGGTCTTTGTGGGAGTGAGTACGTGCCGCAGGGTGAATAGAATAGGCCTAGAGTCCGTAAACATTAGGCCTGTGTGATAGCGGAAGAGAGTAGGGTAAGCGAGGATAACTGTAATTTGTGTATGTGTGCTTTTTTTGACAGTCGTAATTGAGGGTAATTTATGAAGGTGGAGATTTGTTCCTCTCTTACTATAGATACTGGAAGTCATGATACCGTCAGGGTCATCCCCCTTACAAAAAAAAAAAAAAAAATATGAATAAAAGGGTTGATAAACGTTTGAAATTGCCATCCTATGAAAAAAAAAAATTCTTGGAGTGTATGGCAAGTAGTAGACGAAGAGAAACGTTTGTTTATGTGCCTGGAAAGAGAAACGTTTGACGGGGGTACTGGGCTAGAGGTAATGAACAGGTAAAGTGAGAGGGGGGGGGGTGAGGGCATTCAGGTAGAGAGAGAGAGGGGTGAGGGCATTAAACTCTCATAATGTACTCTGTAATGATTGAGTAATGTTAGTTTGAGCACAGCCTATGTAGTGTTTTTTGCAGTTATGATGAGCATGCGTGCCTGATGACATTTTTATTTTCACCTGGTACACTATATTTACAAAAAAACACTAACAATGTCTATATATGGTTTGATCGTCCCAGTCAGCAGGAATCGATCTGAATGAGTAGCGTTCACCCGTACAAACTGTGTGTGTGTGTGAGAGAGAGAGAGAGAGAGAGGGAGGGAGGGAGGGAGGAGTATAGTCACTGGCAACCCTGAGCTTGAACTGTGGTGGTGGCAGTGTGTTGTTGTTGAGGGAGAACTGGTGGCTGGTGGGGTTTGGTATCGACGGTGCGGAGTCGACTGTTGTGTGTGTGTGTGTGTGTGTGGTCTCAGCTGGCTCCCACCTCTCTCCTCCTCCTAATGTTCCTTATGTTATTGTAGAGGTTCCCCTTTGTTTATACACGTCACATTCCAAAGCAGTTACTACTCTTTGTCTTTTGATGTAGATTTCTGTGTGTTGATATCAGTGGTCGATATGCTTCCTGCTGCTGCGGCAAACGTATACTGGTGGTGGTGGTGGCAACAAACGTTTTGTTTATTGACTGGTAACCACGGCCAACTCTCTGCATTGGCCCAAGGATTTTTTTTTTCTACCATTTTAACTATTCGTGTCTTTGTAAAACACTGTAATTTTAGGTAACTTTTATCGTAGAGGTACGTAAGGAAACTTTTATTATTATTTTTTTTTATTTGCTTTCTGTACACGTGCATTTTAAGTTCATACAAATAACTAAAATTAGTATAGCATTAACTGCAAAGGAATAGTTGTGTTTACTTCATTAGTAGGCAACAAGTGTGTGTAGAACTGCTAGTCTGTTCTATTTGGTGTATCTTATGGTAAGTACACAATGAGATACAAAGTCTCGGGACTGACTCTCGACTTTGTAACTTGGTGTGTACTAGGCTTTACAAAGGCTGCAGTTTTACAGTTGTTTACTGAACTATCGTACTCTCCGCTTGGAATAATAGCTCTTATACATTTGTTATTTATTTCCCAGATGATGGTGTAATTTTGTTTTTGTAATCCTTTACGAATCTTTCGGTGAGGATACAGCGCTTTTGTTGGTTTGTTTGTGTGTGAGTACATGTCGGTAAGGTGGAGGGCGAGGAGATAGCCAAGGGAGAACAAGAGATAAGGAGAGATAAGTGGGCGGTAAGGGACCACAGAGAAAGAGAGGTGGGAGGCTGCGAATCAAGACTTACAAACAGAGGATATGTAGGACAAACTATAGAAGAGGTGATGGGGGGAAGGAAAAGAATGGTGAAGGGTGGGAAAAGATAACAGATAAGATAGGGATACCATACGAAACAAGATACAAGGATTAAAATATGATTTGCTAGAATATGGGCAAGGAAAAAGGAAGGCATGCCCAGGAGACAGAGAAAGGGAAGAAGAGTGACCAGAAATATCAGGAAGAAGGGGAGAATGAAGAAGACAGGGGAAGGGTCAGAAAGGGAAACAGGGAGGAGGAAGTTGAAGGAATCACACACAAGAAGAGGGGGAGAGAAGGTGAGGCCAGATGGACGCAGCCAGCCAGCCAGATATTGGATTTGGAGTGATGGTATTGGTTCACTCCAGGTGTAAAGGTACTTTCTGTACCTTAGAGATTTTGGGATAGATGGTTGTTGTTGTGATAGGTAGTGCTAGATCATGAATAGCATTGTTGTGAGAATTACTGAAGCACGATTTGATAAATAAAGAAAACAAGTAGTATTGGGAATGGTAACGGACTGGGGCTATACAGTAACTCGACCACTTTTTTATATATGTAAACGGAACCGAGGGATTGGTTAGAAGTAGGCTAAACCCTCAGGGATTAACTGTTTATTGGTAGCGGCTGTGCTTTATAACACTTGGAATAGGAAGAGTTGGCAGTAGTAGTATTAGTAGTGCTATATAAATGTGGTAGCACATCACCCTCCCTCCATACCGGTCACATCTGAGTTCAGACTGCTTAGCCAACAACAGTGTTTATTCTGTGAGGAGCGTCTGAAGGTCTTGGTTGGTGAGAATAGGGGAGGGAGCCAAGGACACAATCTTGTACATAATGTGAGAGAGGAGAGAAAGAAAAGGAGAAAAGAAAGAGGGTATGGTGGAAGTGGGGAGATAAGAGACGGTAGACGTGAACGGAAGGATTTGTACATGTGTTCGAGTAATCGAGGTTATACAAGACAAACGTGGGGAAGTGATATATTAGATTGGTTAGAGGGAGGGAGAGCAGGTAACACAGAGAGAGAAGGGGGCGGGGCAGGAAGGCCGGAGTTTTGCTGCGTATGGCGTAGTAAATCCCCCTCCCCCCCACTTCCCTTCCCTTCCCTTCCCTTCCCTTGCTCTGTCCTAGCCTCGACACGCAACAACTCAGCTCGCCACTCAGTCCAAAAGCACCTCGCTCTCATTGTGCCTCACTGCTCTCATACTGATGCACGTCCCTCTCACAAATACACCTCTCTCTCCTCGGCCACTTACTTAAACTTGCTCAGTAGGATTCATTGCCCCTCTGTTTGAAGGGCCCGCACATTACGAGGAACTGCCTCTTCAGGTGCTTCATTTAAGCATTTCCTTATATATATATATATATATATTTTTTTTTTTTTTAGTTAGTGATGCACCTAGAAACAACTAGTGTGAAGCCCAAATTATAGTAGTATGAAGAACCTAGCTTCATATTTTTTTCGTGGAGTTCCCCATTGGGATTAGCCATTGCACTTCCTTCCTGTTCCTTTTCCAGTTTTGTTCTATCACTCGGCTCAGTTCCCCTACCAGTAGTCTTAAACACCCCCCCCCCCCCTCCCTCGTTCTCATTGCTTGCCTCGGGACAAGCCAGCCACCCTCCATTTCACCTATCCCAACCTCCCACCACCAACAACACCCTTCTTATCTCATCCCACCCTTGCCTCATCAAAGCCTCCACACTCTTTATTCCCCTTTCCTGTTTATCATTCCAGCCCCCCTACTATCCTTGCTAGCTACCTCAGACCCCGCCCTCGTGCTCTACCTCTATTTTGTGCATCTACCTCGTTCCTGGTTCTCTTCGTCCCACTTCCAGCACCATTATCCTCAAGCCTGCATTGCTTCGTTCCTTCTGTTACACAATCCTCCCTCTCTTCACTCTCCCGGCCCTTCAATTATCTACCTCCCTCCCAAATGTCTTGCTCTTATACTGCAACCTCTCCAGCTTCACCCACTTATATCCTTGCCTACCGTTGTTGGACACGTTATCCATATCTTTCAGTTCCTTATATAGTATATAAAATTTTGTAATCTTATAAATTGTAGAACTTCCTAGCTCTCTTTTTGTTATAGAAGTAGGTTACACGCAAACTATCATGCCAGTTGCACTCGGTTCTACTAGTTCCACACGCATGATCTTACGGCAAGCTAGCCCATGTAGTAGTACCCCTCCCCCCTCCTCTCTCTCTACACGCCAACAGTTCCCTCCCTGTTGGGCTACCCCACACCCCCCGACTACCTCCACCTGCTCCACTCAGCCAGCCACACAACTGTCTTACCACTTTCAATCCAGCACCCCAGCCTTTCTTTCACCACAATTTCCCTTTCTCTTTGGATTCTCAACAACGTTTGGGTCATCAATCTCTCCAGAAATAGCCTGGGTGTCTGTACTCTTGTAATTACCACACTATCATTTGCCTTCTTGTATATAACCCCCCCCCCCTTCCCCACCCGCTCCTTTGTGTGGATGGATATACATTATGATAGCATATTAAACAAGGTACACAATTTCGGTACTAGGGATGGGAATTGTGGGAGATACTTTCAGATTTTTCATGCTGCCATTATGAGTATGATGCAATGAGGCGGCAACAACACTCTCGGAAGGTATGTCTGAATGGCTGGCAAGTCTCCCTACCCCATTTCTATTATAATGTTCAAGTGTACTCGGTTTGAGGCCATTTTCAACTGCATTGAAGCTTTCGTCAGTTAGGGTAGATTGGTATGGAAATTATCAACCCACATAATAGGGCAAGTATCCTGGGAAGGGAATGTCATACTCTGGCCTCGGAAGAGTTGTTTGTATAGTGCTCCCCGCCCACTCCATAACAATACTACCTACACCTAACTTACTCCATGCATCACCCAGCCCCCTCAATCACTCTCCAGTTGTGAACTTGCCCCTTTAAAGTATAGCTGTGGTACAAGTATGACGGACTCTCGCCGGCCGTTGTGTATACCTCAGCCCGACCACACAGTGACAGGCCATGGGGAGGGGGGAAGGGTATATCACCCCGGATTAGAATCACACCACTACAAAATGGTTGCTTTGTTCATGCTATTCTCAAGCGTTATGTTATCAGTTACGTTACAACCAAGTTAGTTAAATTTCGTGTGATGTGTTCTGATGTGTTGGTTGAAAATTGGAAATGCTGACCAAGAGTTTGTTTTCAAGCGTCGGCTCATTATGGACAACCAAAACTATCATTATGTACTCGTCTCATTGCTATTTACAATATATGATTGATCAAGTGTTTGGATAATCAGTTGTCGGATTTTATGAAATTTTCATCCATATGTGAAATAATTTAAATTATGCGATCACACATCCATAGCATAATGATCCTATGAATATATCGATACGAAATAGACATTAACATTATGAGACAGGGTGTGTCCAGAGCCAGTTGTGGTGAGACATGTCGGGAGCTAACAGGGACAAAGCCTTTTTAAAGCTCATAACTCCGTTACCAAGCACAACCACCATACCGATACCCAATCTTGGCAATGGTAACCACAAGAGTTGACTTGTTAAATATTGTTTATTACGGCGCGGGATGTGAGGAGCGGCTGTGGACTTGAGCTGTTGCGTTGTAGGGTTGAGGGTTGGAATAGCGAGGTCCGGTTGGCTCTTTTATCAGTCTGGCAGCGGGGGCGGTCTCATCGAACCTCACAGGTGTCGTACGGCACCTTAAAATAATATTGCTTTTTATTTCATAGCTATTTTTACTTCCTTCCACTTCGTAAGTGTCACATAAAGATCAAGTTTTTCAACTTTTCGTTAGTTTTTAGTAAAGGAAACACTTTCGTCACCGAGAAGAGAGGCAACAGCTGGACGAGGCCACAGCTCACGCTGATCTGGCAGGTTGAGTTCTGCCTCCTGGCAGCCTGGGTGCTGGTGGTGCAGTGAGGTGCCACCCAGCATATTTTACAATTTTGCACACTTGCGCAATGGATTTTACCTTTAGGTTTGGTTGCATATAGAATAGAATATTTCCTTGATGTTTATACTTTGGTTCAAGACTTTATATAAATACAGTTGGGTGTAATAGGAGATGAATTATTAACCTGGCTAAACCTTCTTGTGTACTTCTTGTTGAGAGATGGCAGAGTGAGCAAGAGAGAGAGGAGCTTGTGACGAGAGCTGCGGCATGTGGGCCCCGAGAAGGGCTAGGGACGAGCCACATTATTGTTGTGATGGCGGAGGATCGGTAGTGAGAGTGGCTGGGGACGAGAGCGCGCCACTACCTCTGTCTTGGCGACACAACCCCCACCCCTCCTTGGTTCTCCCCCCCTTCCTCTCCTCAACACACCCCCACACACCTCCCTACTGAACGTTTTCCATATCATTCGTCTGGGTTTCGTCTTGATGCACTCTACTGGACTCCGTCAAAATATTAATAATTAATCTAAAATTATATGCTATTTGAAAGACGCCAAACACATGGATGTTATGTTTTTTGGTTAGTAATGCTGTAACGTTCAAATTTTCTGAGATATGGGAGTGGGTCTTATGATTAAATCGATCAAGTCTTTGTGTGAACGTCTTGGTGGTCTTGTATTTACAGGCAGAGTGCAAAGCGCCGCCCTTGAATCTTCTCCCCCATGATTCCTCTCCCTCTATCCCCTGAATCCTCCCTCCCTCCCATTCCCTGTGGCAGATGTCAGGCGCAGAAGGTGTGATGTTGAGGGCAGGATATACTGTGTTTCCAAGCGTTATAAAATTGCTTGTAATAGTACCAATATCACTGCAATCTCGACCAAATTTGTGTTCTCTGGACCAAGCAATAGTGTGACGTTGACACAAAGTTATTTCAGTTTTTCAGCTATCAGCAAGGCCAGTGACTGAACCCATGACCGTAACTTTGAAACGAGTCCTGTGTCCGTTCTATCTTACATCAGTATTCATTTATTCACAAATGGAGAGTAAAAGTACATTGTTAGCACCTGAACTATGAGAACTACATTTATTAATTGTTCTACATATTATTGAGAAGACGATCGAACGAGAGTGAATGACTGTGGGGTAATAAACTGACCAAATCTCGCTCGGTTTCCCCAGTTTTCTGGCAGATGAAAACTACAATTAGCCCAGTATCCCTCGCTTCCTTCCCCTCGTGCCACAGACAACCATCCCATTTATACAGCTGGCGCAGGGGAGAATCCTTAATATTGGTGTGAGAGCGAGGAGAATAGATAGCTGCACTCCACCTCTGGCTCCACCACACCACTTGACTGAGCTTGACTGAATGATCGATACCACTGGCTTCTGCGCACTCCACCCTACCACACTCCCAGCCACCACCCGCACCCTTGGCTCCCTCACCTTATACTCCTTCACACTCACATGGGCAACTGCTGCTATCTTTTTGTTATGGGATACAGCCATATTGTCTACTGTATATGTCGAATAGGACTTTCATTCATTGATGAATCATTACGTAAATCACTTTTATACTATACTGTGTACTGGGTGGGGTGTGATTATCATTAAATGGAGAATTGCTTATTGGTACTGTAGTTTCCATTGAATTCATAGTTTTTATATAATTCTTACCATTAGTTGCAAAGTATATGATATCATAGCATTAGCTTTAACTCTAAAGATACAAGTATTATATATATTTTTGTTTTCTCATATGCGCCTGCTCTTATTTTGCGTGTTTTTTTTTTTCTATCGTCTTAGTGTTTCTTCCTCAGTATTATGGTTTAATAAAGTATTTCTGAAATGAACCTGTGCGAGATACCAAATTTTCGTATGTGATCTGGGGTGAATTTCTGCTTTGATAAAGGTCTTGCCTTGCACTACTCCCCTGTAAGGGAAATATGCCCCCTCCCCCCCTCCACTCGGTTTTCATGCAGCCCGAGTCTGTGTTTTTGTTGGTAGTCTGCCCGTGTTAAGTCCCGGAAGTCTGCCTTGATCCAAATTAGATCAAGTCAGGTCAGATTAATTCCAAAAGTTGGCTGGAGTCCTCAGTGTTTTTCATTTTCATTTCACATTTATAATTTACTACTTATATCATCCCATATGCTCTCCCTCACCTAAAATCCCAAATTCCCATGCTCTTCCCCAAGATTGCTGGGATAATGGGGTATTGCCAAAATAGGACATTTCTGCAATAAATAGATAATAGGTCTGAAAGTGTCCGTGCAGTGAGTAAATTGTACGGTGTCTAATTTGCTATAGCAATACCATATAAGTATCATTGGTGTGAAGGGGATAATTATAGAATTTATTGGAAGAGGTATGAATTCTAATTCCTTGTATTGTTTTGCAGGTGTAATGTAGTGCGTGATGAAACGTCGTGTTGATGAACTGTCGGGCCGGGGAGAGGCAGCAGTGTCGGGTATTGTGAGTGCGGGGGGTGTGGGGCCAGGATTGACTCAAGGGGGGGGCCAGGGGGGCTCAAGTTGCTACGTGCGTGGACCGATCACCCAACTAGGGGCACGACCGGGGCAGCCCACTACCCCAGTTGTTGCCCCACCTGTGGTCTCCGGTGCTTCAGTTCCAGGAGTGGTGCCGGTCCCCACTACCACTACTGGGCCAGGGGTGGCCGGGGGAGCTCCGACTCCCCTCGACCACCAGCCTCATAACGCTCCTTCACAACCAGGTGAGTGTTAGGTTGCTAGTGCCAAGTACAGTTGCCATCAGATGACTCGAGGCCACCTCAACCACTAACATGTTGGTGTTGTATCTGGTATCAGTGGAATATATGAACTGGACCGAAATTCAGTCGTTTGCTCGGGTGAAACAAACCCAGTGATAAGTTGTCAATATGTAGATTTAACTTTTCTGCAATTAATATTATGCAAAACAAGCTTCTTGGTGTACGAGGTGGCCTCGAGTCATCTGATGGCAACTGTACATTTGGATTAATACCATAATTTTATCAGATTCTGGATGAATACCACTTTGGTGTCGTTGTAAGAAAGTCAGGGACAGGATTTCCATTGTCAAAAAGCCAAAATGATTGGTTTTAATATCAGAATTGTGTGTATGGCCACTTGTTTTCAATTATGTACTGCTGTTGGTAACAGGCAAGGTTGTGGAGTTTTGAAAATTTATATGATTCCGACTTAGGATGGTTTAAATAGTGTGCCTCGACTATGGTGTATTATTGACCACTGAAGCAAAGTGATGTACTGTGGTTATGAGAGTAGAGTAACATATAGTTCATTGGGGGGATGCAAAAGCTCCTTCATATAATTGTATTTTTTTATTTCCTTAGACAAATTGTTCCAACTTCATCACAAAGTTTTAGTCTAACCATTTCCCAAAGTTAAAAACAAACACGTACACGAAAGAGACTAACAGCTGGGCAGTTTTCACAGGTTACGCAGGAGGCAAGGTGGAGATGCATGCTGGAGTCCACCACACTGTGCCTGCCTACTCCACTTCCCTTTCCACCGCACCACAGTCTCAGGTCAGTATAAAATTAAGTACACTAAGTCCCATGTCGATAATATACTGTATGTTATTTGATTGAAAAAAGTAGTAGTAAAATACCTGATGCTAGATTTTTAGCGATTTATACATTACCAATGAAAGGTATGGGTGTGACCTGATCTTGCAATGTCATGCATTTAGAGATGAGTCCAAGCCAGGGAGTTACTTTTGCCATTGTATCAGGAACTTGAGGAATCCCTTTGATTCTTCTTTATCCTCAGAAGTTGGTGTCTGGTTACATATTTGTCAGCTTTGTGCCTTTGGGGTATCATGCCCCCCAGGTGCAAATCTCATTAATGAAAATTATAAACGTGACTGGATGGGTTCTGCCCTGGCCAATCCCATGAATAATTATTGGATTGGTGGGGAGGTGGTAGAGTGGTTAGTATTCTGGACTCATAACCTGTAGGTCGGGAGATCGAATCCTCTCCGGTGAGGGGCTGAGAATATTTACTCTTACAAATCTAACTATAAGGCCACCTAACGTCGTAAAACACTCTCGCTGGTAAAGTCATGGTCAAAAGTCCTGCAACCTGGTGAATAAAAGCGAGCCATTTGAGTGAATCTTGTGAACCAATATTGCAGAGACCAACAGTTATAGCTTCGGAGAATTTTTCGAAGCCATCTCATTGGAAAGTGTTGCAGGACTATTGACCGTGACTGTACCAGTATGTGGGAATTACCCTCACTTCCCTCCCTATGTGGCAGGGTACCAGTTCAGAAGTCGTAATTATGTGTGCAGTTGACCTGGGCCACAGTATCGGGCTCGATGAAGCCTATGTCCAGTGTTGGACTTAAAAAAAAAAAAAAGATGCTCTAAAGGAAGTGAGACATGTCCACTGGATTGAAGAAATTAAAATGGAAATGCATAAATACGATACACTAACATACTGAAATCAGAAATCCTGGTTGCTGTAATATATATCAATTGCTTGTTGCAAGGGAGATTTTCAGAGATTTATGGTGTCTGATTCATTCAGTAAAGTAAAGGTAATATTGATGTCATATTTTCCCCCTCTTAGTGAGTATAGGGGCCCAAGACTACCAGATTAGCCACATTACATTAGAGTACTATAGATCCTCCTGTTTTGCTAATTTTAATTTTGTGATCCACCTATGTTGCGGTTACCCCTAAATAATTGATTTTGAAAATACCTTTCCATATGAGCTATCTTCTAGCATTGCAAAAACAAAGAGTAAATTTAATTACCAGAGGGGAAATGCAGACCATTTTGCATTAAATACATTTAATCAATTGTGTGATTTTAGCAATTTTTAACATTGCAAGCATTGCAAGGTTTTTGTCGACAATTTTCTTGCAAAATAGGATGATGTACTGTACACTTCTAATCCAGAGCCTTGCCATTTTGTACCACTCTACCGAACAAGACACCTTAACCCATCTGGACTTATGCTTTGCAGTCAAGTATTTTCCACATAGCACTGTGGGTTTAGTGTAATACCAGTTATTTTACCTATGATAAACTTCTCATCAAGGAAGAATGAGAATATGCAAATTATTTTATTTCTTAAATAAATTTTGTAATCATATAATTTTATGATCTTCATAGTTAAGAGAAGTACGATAATTGTATATAATTTGTCGTTGTAGTATAATGAGGTACAGTACTTGAAAAGCCAGCTAACCTGTTACACTACAGCATGCCAGTTGTGTGTATATATAATTGATGAGCCACTTTGCTACAGTTTATATTTGCTGTTTAGTTTACTGTACTATTGAAATTTGCAAGCTTTTTGGCAAGTACAGTGGTAACGCGCCTGCCTCGCATCCGTGAGGTCGGCAGATCGAGCCTCGCCCAGGCCCGAGAGTTTAAAACTGTTTACTGGGGGGTTACTGCCATGTCTGGGCACCATGGTGGGGAGTTGGGCTTGCCTGGCTGACGTTCTGGAGAGTGTCTCATCAGAGATAGATACCAGAACTAAAACCCTGCAACTTTAACTTTAACTTTAAATCACATTGGATAGAATTGATTCAGAATGTGGAGCAACCATTAAGGTATTCAGTATCTGGTCAAAGTTAATCAAAGCAAGGCCTCAGAAATTTTATTGTGCTAGACATGATCAAATCATATAAGTAACAAGCAAGCCCTCCTCAACAATATATAATTAAAGGAATATTGTAGGTTCAGGAATATCTGCATACCTCTTTAACATCCATTATGTCTTAATTATCTTGTATCTTACTTAAATAGTATTGATATGGATCTGCATTATATATTCCAAGATCTGAAAATCTCGCAGTTTGTGTGTAAGCATGTGAATGTCATACTAGACGACACTTCATAAAGAGTAACTTGGAATTTAAGTGGCATTGCCTTGAATTAGCAGATCATTAATCTGATAGCTGTATTCGTGGAGGAAGTTTATTCTATAGAAATTTGTGTGGGTTGTTCTGAGTATAAGGAGAGAATTTAAGGATACTGTTAATCAAAAGCTGTTAGGTGAAAAATAGGTTGAATTTCTTCATTTGAAAAGGTGATCTTTTGGGATGAGGTATAGGGGAGATGTTTATTGCCTGATACATGTTCTCCATAACTGGGTGTTGGCATAATGTGATCGAAATTGTGGTGGTGACGGCAGGGTGAGGGTGGTCTGGTTGGCATGGTGGAGAGTCGAGGAGCTGGTGGACTAGTGGGTGGTGGTGGCAGTGGCGGTGGTGGTGCGCCTCCTACCGTCCTTACACACCCTGCCACCCACTCGCAAGTGAGACAAAAGGTATGGCCATGCCTGCCATCTCTACGCACGGTCTTGATTGAAATCTATGATCTTAAAGCATTGTTTCCACTTGCACGGTTTATACGTACCACCTCTTGCCCTATCTTGACCCTTGTTGGGGATAATGGTATACATAATATGTTTACTGTTGCTACCTCATGTGTCTGGTTTCTGTCCAAATTCTGATCTGAGCTGGTCTTTCCATTATTGCCTAGAGGATGCTCACTACTGGCTTGCTTTCTGCATAGAAATATTGTTTCGCATGTTACTGCATATAGTCCAATATTTTTTATATTGAAAAGGATGTTACAATAAGGATTGAAAAGCATTAGTCACAGCTGTAAGAATTGGAGATAAGGCCTCATTGTAGAAAAATTTTGGAAGCTTGTTGTTATTACCATATCATGCTTTGTATGATCGTTGTTGTTAGTGATTAATACGTAATTTTGTTATGTTTTTATGATTTGCTAACTTTGAAGAAATTAATTTTGAAAGCTTTACTGCCTTAATGCTAGTAGCTTGTAATGTTGTAATGGGAACTACCCTCTTTCCTTTTATATAGCTTTTTTACCACCCTCCTTTGTTTAATTATTTGCATGATCTTTTCTAAGGATGTTTAAGTCTAGTGCAATAGATGTATTATTCATAAACAGTTGAAACTGTCTTTGGTCGAAGGTTTTACTATGGATCTTCATTGGTTTTCATCTTTGTGAGTTTGTATTAGTAATTTAGCTTGCTTGATGTAGCAAACTTTTACTGTCTGTTTGACTTCAGAATTGGATAATGTTGACATTGGAAGATGTTGTGGAATGCTGTCTTGGTTTATTTAGTACTTCTCACTATATACATCCAGAACTGGAGAATATGGGAACAAACCGGGAATGAATATTAGAATGAGATGTTTGACTTGGACATGAAGTGTTGCTTTGTTATTCAAGTACGGTACTGGGATTATCACATATTTCAATTGCACCTGTTTTATTGTGGAAGTGTTGGCTTTATATGTATAATCCTTTACTATTACATATTATAAACTTCTCAAGGAAAAATTGCATGAAATATTTTACTGTATAGCAAACTGCATACCTGTAGCATGAATAGTTTAGTTAGTAGTTAATGTTTTTGTTACTAAATTGGTTCAGTGTTGATGTGCTATACAGTGCTTTAAATTTATATGTTAAGAAAGTTATGTTATATATACCTAAGATATAAAAGTGAATTGGGCACTGTAGAGTCTACATTTAAAATAACATTTGTGCATCCCTTTTAATTTGTTTATACACCCTGTGTATGTAAGTACTTTTAAGTTGCCACTCAAGTTACTGGAGTAGTCATTTGTGATCTTAAGATCACCACCATCTTCACCTATCACTTATATCTTTGAAGATATGTGAGGCTACTGCAATGTATTTTTGGGGGAAAAAAATCTTGTTTTATAAGTACAGTTAAGGAAGGTTCCTAGGACCCATTAATGACACTCTCCTTATGATATGTTTGTTGAATGACCCAACAAAATACACATACCCCTGTCAGAACTAGTACAAATAAGTTATAGCATTAACTCTATTCGCCCACCGTACGTGCATAATTATTCATCCTCTCAATGCACTCATATCTTCCTTATTACTGTAAAATAACTTGCAAACCTTTCAACCATCTCTCACTACATGTGCTGTACCTAATTGTTGCTTTTTAATGAGCTTTTTCTGAGCATGGAAATGAAATTTGGTCAAAGGTGTATCTTAGTTTGTTCTGTTCTCCATACATTGACTATCATTGACAGTGAAAAGGATTAAAATGCATAGATGCATTGCCAGTTTTCCTGTGTCTATGAATAAATATCAAAATTGTAGCTGTAAATTATGGGTAGCTAAAGCTACTATTTTCATGCTCACTCCTCCCTCCCCATTGTGTCTCAGTATTTATATCACATGCCAGCATCATGGATCCTTGTCCTTTGATGCCAGGGTCAATAAGTCAATACTGTACTTGAGACCTAACCTTCAGCATGTTCATACCGATTCCTTCTCCTCATTTGTATGACAACAAGCACAGATCTCTATGTGTGAGTGTTTTTGGGAAATGCATTCATCATCCAGGTACAATAATCCTACTTTTTATGCAGGTGTCAGGTGGAGGAAGCGTGGTGCACCAGACAACAGCTACAGCAGCAGCAGTTGGGGCAGCAGCTGCAGCTGTAGCCGCTGCTGGTGCCACACAGGGGCCAGGGCAGTTCCAACGCCTGAAGGTCGAAGATGCTCTCTCTTACTTGGACCAGGTAATGTTCTAGCATAGGATTTGTATGTTGCCATTAAAATTAATTGTCAAATGATAAACGCTGCTAATAGAGATAGAATTCTGAGTTATCTCTGGCAGCATAGAGTACTTGATAGGGCTAAAAATGTTCTGATACAAGAAAATTTTCAGCTATATGGTATATTAGCTACAGAACATGGGTCAGCCATGGTGGCTAGGTGTAAGCAGCATTACATTTTCTTACCTGTTATTTATACCACACAGGTGAAGCTGAGGTTTGGGAAGCAGCCACAGGTGTACAATGACTTTCTAGACATCATGAAAGAATTTAAGTCCCAGTCCATCGATACTCCAGGAGTGATCGCGCGAGTCTCCCAACTCTTCCGTGGCCACCCAGAACTCATTGTCGGCTTCAACACCTTTCTGCCGCCCGGCTACAAAATTGAGGTGCAAGGGAATGAGCAGGTGAAGGTTTGCACGCAGATGTTTTGTCTCCTTGTCACACACGCCAGCGCGCGTCCACACCCAGGCCTCTGCTATGTACATATCTCTTAGTGTACCTGAATTTGCACACATGTGACCACCACAGTCCCAGAATATTGATGATGCTGCATAGCATTTCCTTGTGAAATTAGTGCCAGTTAGGACAAAGAGTTTAGTTTTGGTTATATTGTTTAATGATAATGGATTAGGGGTTAGTGTGAAAGAAAGATTTAGTGCTGGACAACTAGAAATTTGTTATAATTAAAAGAGGGAACAGGGTAGCTTCAGAAGAGGGAAAGGATCTGTAAAACCGATCGTGACTCAAATACATAGTCGAGAATTAGTTGTAAAGAAGTTGTGTGTGTGCTACCTGCATAAATTTTGACATCTAAAAGAGGAGAGAGATATGGGATGGGAAAAATCCTAAGGGTATAATTTATGTAGTACACATGGAAAAAGTAACGTTTAGTTGAAACAAGTGTTGTGTCCATGTGGTTCAATTTTGGGTTGAAACTAGTGTAGTGTTTTGTCCTCACTGTGGTATGATTAGGTGAAACAAGGTGTCATCCTTGTGATTATTCAGTTGATAAATGGATGGATATTTAAGGACCCTGTGATCGTGTATGAAAATTGGAGGCTTCTGATTCCTCCTGACCATGCCACGAAACAAATTCTTCCATATAGGTGGTGTTTCGTGGCAATGTTTGAAGGACTTGTTTATCTCCAATTTTCTTACTAGATCACAGGGTCCTATTGCAGAGCAGCGAGTTCCACACTGACATTAGTGATAAAAGGCACAATTTGGTGTTGCTGTTTGAGGATAATACTATGTTGCTTTCTGAGCAAGATTAGGTGGTCCAAACCTTTGTGGGTGTATTCGGAAATATGTTCTAATATCAGTGTCCCTTATTATCCCACTTGGGTGTAGAGATCTGATGCTGGGTTATTTAAGGGAGGACAGTCTGCCCATTCCCACTGGGGTCATGGCATGAGTGAAAAACTTCCTAGCTACCTTAGAGAGCCTCAGACCAAGGCAAGATTGCCTGTTACACAACTGTAGCCAAGTGTCTTGACCATTACTCACCTTTTATGATAAAAGTGGAAGTTTAATTTCTCAGTGAATACAGAAATTCTCTCTTTTCCTAAACATTTTATGCAGCCACCAAAACAGAAATGACGTAAGACGAGTGTGCAAATACATATACATCTATACATGTGTGTGTACATAGTGAGGCTTACACATACACTTAATTTTCGAGTAAGTGATTATTTATTTTGTCATGGTTAGCTTCAATTTTGCCTTAATTCTAGTTGTTTTGTTTTTGCTTTTAGTAGCTAGTACTGTATGAAGATTTAGTACATTTTAAAATATAGTTTGGTTTGGTTTTACTGAGTTTGTAGTTAAATCATTAATATTATTTTTGCCTTCTTAGTTTTTAACACAAGGTTTAACTTTTTTTTTTTTTTTTTTTTTTTTTTTTTTTTTTTTTTTTTTTTTTTTTTTTTTTTTTTTTTTTTTTTTTATACCAAGCATATCTATTTGTTTACATGTTAGTCAAAATTTAGCGTGCATTCCCATACTTTGCTAGTTTTCATTGTATGATTTTTAAGGTTATCTGACATGCCACCTGTAATTTGACTTTTGTTTGCTCGTTTGCATTTTTATGTTAGTAGTTCTTTCTGAATTTTATTATAAGGGAGACATAAAGAGAAACAGCACAAAGGGAGTGAAATATTTGTATATTATGTGCAAAAAGCTCACCAAAGCTCACTCAATTTGGTTGCAAAGGTGATGAATACTGGAAAATATATAGCTTAACTGAATCAAATAATATGAAGCACAGTAATTCTTTCTTGAAAACTTTGTAGAATTAAATGTTATATCATCTCATGCTGTGGCTTTAAAATACATCATGTTACTTTGCCCAAAACAATAAGGATGAGCTTTGGAGAACTTTGTTATATTATGGTATTGATTGTAATATTAAGATTATGTACAGTTGCGAACACACGAAACAGACACACCTACAACAAAACGTGCCCCTCATTGAGCATAATAGAATGAGATGTTGTGTACAGTGGCATGTCCTAACCTATATATGCTTACTGAGGGGCCTGTTTCAGTTGTTTATATTTCATGTGTATGCAACTGTACCATGAAAATCCTTTGAATATATTTGGTGAATTTCTAAAGAAAGAAAAAAGTTGTTACACATTATTCCATAGAATTGTTACTGATTCAGAGAAATATTTGCCGAGTGCTATTGTTTTCATATGTGATGAGAAATGCTGTTGAAAATCTAATTTTCAATTTTTAGGTAACTTATAATAAGGTGTATTGTGTTGAATATTTTCAACCCATGTTAACCCTTAGAGGGTGGGCGACTCCGTCAATGACGTGTGTTAGGCGGGCATAATCTGACAAAATACTGTAATTTTAATACTAAACCACCAAGATTGAAAGGAAGATTTCATTGTTTAGTACTCACCGTTAGCTGTTCAATGAGACTAAAACTAGCATGATGAGAAGTAAAGTGTAAATGTGTGCACTGTGAGCAGGGAGTGTGCTGCAAGAAGGAGTGTTTTTATTATTTTTCTTTTTTCACTCGAATAAATGCATTTTTTCGAGTTAGTATTAATTATTCTCGGTCACTTTCTCTTGCAATCATTTTAGTCACTTTCACTCATAAGCACTTCATGGATTCACATTCTCTTGTATAATCGCTTCACAGATTCACTCTCTTGTACAATCACTTCACAGATTCACTTTCGTATAATCACCTCACATAATCACTTTCTTAATGTTCTAGGTTAAATTTCTTTTACAATCAATATACAGTCACTTTCTTTTGCAATAATTATACAAGTCATATTTTCAAGTTCTAGGTCGCTTTCTTATACGAAGTTACATTCCTTTCTCAGGCAGGAAGGAGCGTGAGATCCATTGTTTATGCACGCTGGAGACATGCTGAATGTTTGGGATGAGATTGACCTCTCATATGTCACTCTAGTTACTATTGAGATAATCAGCATGTCAGGCGAATTTGCACGCCATGTAGTGTCACCTGCCCTCATCTACGCTCTTGCCATATAGCATTGCCCGCCCTCTAAGGGGCAATGAATTGTCAGAAATTTATATGTTACCTTATGGAAAGCTTCATCTTACTTCAGGAGCCTTTCCATAATTCAGAACTTATATGAACAACAGAATTGAAAAAGATTTCACAGCACTGGTCTTGCTTTGATATTCCATGGGATACCTGATCTTGTCAAGGTTTACCCCAGAAAGATAAGTGTACATTGAAGAAAGCCATTTTTTTTTGCTTTTATTTTTCAAAGTATTCAGGGTAATAATATTCTGGTCATCAATATATCTAGTGACATCTCTTTCCAAGCCAAAGCATATTCCCCCAGGAATATGAATTTTAAACTAGCAGCCAGTTGATGATTATGAAATAGAAATATGAACATCTCCATTAGTATGCAATCACTTTATTTTGCCTGTTTTCCACAAGTATATGGGACCGCTCAGTGGTTCCAATGATAATACTAGTCTTCCTATTCAAATCCTTCCTAACATTGCAGTGTCATGTTATAATTTAAATTATTTACATTGATTGTTTTGAACATTATGAGTTCTGACGCATTTAGTTGATTTCTTTCCAGCATTTAAACTGTTAACAGCAAAGCTAATACAAATATTTTAATATTTAAAACCAGAAAGTGAAGGAAATATTCTACTGCTCAATATAGATGAACTGAAACGGGCACTAATTCTTCTTTCAAGAAGAAATTGTGTTATTGACCAAATCTGACACTTTTGAGCAAGGCAGGCTATAGTTGTTGCTATTTATGTTCTTGGCTAGTTATAGAAGTTTAAATTTTTCAATAAAGAAAACAAATGCATCAATATTGCAGATCTTGCAGAGCTGCAAATGTCCTATTAATATAATTCTGTATGTAACCGTGTCCAAAGAGTTTAGTGTTTACTTCGTTCTGTAACTTATTGCAGAACTATGTAAACACCTTTCAGTATCGGTTGCTACAGTTTATTGCGTTTGTATACTCCCAGGTAAGCGTGAGTGTCCCAGGTCAACAGACAACTGTGGTGCACACTCCTCAAGGTGTACATCATCACATTACCTCCACACATCACCCACCTCAACAACAACCATCCACTGTCACCATCAAGCCTCCACATCACCCTCCTCCTCCCAGGTTTGTCAGAGGGAATACCTATAGCTCGGATAATTTGTTAACTCGTGAGAATCCCCTCAATGCTGAGCACAGTTGAAGAGTAACAGCCCTTCTGCCTCATGTAGGTAGGTTTTTCTCTTAGACCCTCTTCACATGAGCAATTTTATGCCGCGCGATTAAGAAAATCAAGCTTTGATGGTGGTACATTCAGTTCATCTGCATCTGCACATGATGGAGGACGTACAGCATAGAAAACAGTGCAAACGGTGGACCCACCCAATTTTCAATTAGTGAACAGCAGACATCTACCCATGCTTCTACTTTCTTGTTTTTATCTTTATACTCTTCTGTAGAAGTATCCCATAACACTGGTATTTTTTTCACTTTGCCTTTTGATAGTTCTGTATCTAGACTGCTTACATGATGCTGTTCTCTATTGCATTTTCAAATATTTTACAGTATATGCAACCACACTATCTAAAAAAAATTATGTTTATTCTTATGAATATTTTGTGGAGAGCACAGACACTTCCTCCTCTTTGAGAACTACCAAGACAAATGAGTCCACAGTTTCCCCAATTAAAATCCCCTAACTTCCTTAAGCTCTCTCCTGCCAACTGAATTTATTTACCTTACTAGCTAACAGGCCTGCTTGCTCTTGGAACAGGGCTTTCTTTGTTCATGCATTATTCTGAGAAGCGGGTGGACCTACGTGCCAAAATGGGCTTTTTGTCTAGTTCCCAAAAGGGAGTTGATACCCTGATTTTCTTTACTTATGCATTACATTACCTGCCTCTCCCTCTGTACGTGTAGCTACTCCTTCACTGTTTATCCCCTTGACTGGTGGTCTCCCTTCACAATAGGCCCATCAGACTCACTTGCATTATACTCACTTTGTAAATACCCCATCTTGCATTCTCACCAGTATCCAGTAGACCACTTAATAGTTTTTGTTTACCCACTTATCAACCACTCTACCCTTGACTACACCTATCAGGTTATTGACCCATAGCTATATTATTCAGTCTTCATCAAGAAAGTATATTGTTAGTGTATTTTCTTTTTGTATACAAGTATGCAGTGTAATAAATATATAAAAACTCTCTGTTGCAGGTCAACACTACCACCAAGTGTTACACAGCATCCTGGAGCAGGCCTGGTCAGCACTCACAGTGTTCATAGTGTTGGTGGAGGTGGGGGTGGTCCTGGTTCTGGTGCAAGCAGTGGAGGTACTAGTGGCGGGGCTGGAGGCGGGGGTGGGAGCTCAGTGAGTGTGTGTGGCAACACAGGGAGTGGAGGGTCAAGTGTGACACAAGTATCAGGTGTAAGTGTAGGTGGCAGTACACCTTCATCCAACCCTAATGCTACACCCGCTACAACTCCAGGTGGGAACAGTGGAACAGGTGGTGCGCCAGGTGGACCTCACTCAACCAATACAGCCCCACAACACCCAAGTCGTGAACCGCAGCCCCCTCCACCACCCCCAACACCACACCAACACCACCACCATCACCACCAGCCACCTGCACAGCCTGTAGAGTTTAATCATGCCATTAACTACGTTAATAAAATTAAGGTACGTTTTCAAACTACAACAAAGTTATGTTTGTTTGGCTCTATAAGGCTCAAATTAGTTAGTTGGTGACAAGAAATGTACTCTTCCTAATGCCTTAGCCTTTTTGTGTTTCTGAAAAAGCATGCCACCTTTAAAAAGGAGAAAGTTGTTCAAGGGCTAGTAATGATAGAGATTGACTGCAATATACACTGAGTCAAGAGACTGATTTCGACATTTGTTGAAATACTCGTAAATTTAGAATTCTTGAGGTTTTACATCCTAAATAGAAAAATGAAATGTGGTAAGCAGTAAGTGCCTTTTTATAGACAGTCACTATATATGAGATGTGCCACTTTCCACAGCTACGGTTCCAAGGACAGCCAGACATTTACAAACAGTTCTTGGAGATTCTGCACACATACCAGAAGGAGCAACGACACATTAAAGACGGTGGCTCAATCCCAACCAGAACACTCACTGAAACTGAAGTCTATGAAAAGGTGTGTGCAATGCAGTCTCTCTTTTTTTTGTGTGTGTGTGTTTCCACAAAGCTATACATTAAATACAATATATAAGCCTAGTAGAATTTACCTGACATGGCAATCACTTGTTTAAGGCCTATCCTATCATTATATGTGATGGAGTTGGTATAGCTATAATTCTTCTTAGCCATTAAAGTGTAATTTTATCTTATTTCCCAGGTTGCAAAGTTATTTGAGAACCAGGAAGACCTTCTTCAAGAATTTGGTCAGTTCCTTCCCGATGCCACCAACAACTCTGCTGCCCAGGCTGCAGTGTCTGATTTTATGGACCAGTACCGTACTCATCACGGGGTAAGTTTCAGTTAAATAAAGTTTTTGTCTTTCTGTCATCAGACATTACTCGACTCCTTCATGCAGTTAGTTATCAGGAAAAGAAAACAAACAAACTATCATAACACCCTCTGTCAGATAAATAACCATGATTGAAGTAAAAAAATTTAATTTTTATGTTGCATTTACTATCTTTATCTATAGCTCTGACTCCTCGTTTCCCCCGGGAACTCTCCTGAAGGGGGTGGCCACAGCAGAAGAGTTAACAGTTTTCCCTGTTCCAACACACCTTCCTTACTTGGTCAATCCCTCCTCTGCCCCTCACGTTTCTCTCCCTTACTTACTCTTCCACTCCGTTCTCCCATCTGAGTGGTGGTCTGCCTCTCACACCAGGTCCCACAACTTCACTTCCATACACCTTTATAAACTTGCATTCTCTCCACGTGTCCAAACCACCTCAGTGTATTACGCTTTACCCTCTCAACTACTCCACACTCCATACAAATTGCTTTCTCACTCATACCACATCTCTCATACACACTCTCATTACTTTCACCATCCCACCTGGTCAGGTCACATGTTCCTCTCAAGTAACTCATTTCCACTACTCTTATTCTAGACTGGTAAACCCCACTCCATGTCCATATTACCGATTATACTATTTATTTCACAGTCCCCTTTTTACTTCTATGCTCACACTTCCCTTATGATTCTACCCAGTGATCCTATGACCATTTACCCCTCACTGCTCTCTCCCAAATTTCTCCTTCCATACTGCCATGTTTATGCATAACTGTTCCCAAGTACTTAAACTCCCTCACCTCCTCCATCCTCTCACCCCCTAGAGTTATCTCGCACTAATAGTCCCAGTAGTCACTCCGACTCTATAGGGTATATCAAAGTCAATCACTTCAGTTTCTTCACCGCTGTGGGCGGTATATCTCGTCATAATGTTCCTGTATCACTGGTTCACCTGTGTGCAATGCCTTTCTTGCATTTTGGGTGAGGTGTGTGAGTTAGGAATGGTTGGAGCACTGGGTTGTCCTGGTTCAGAGGGAATACTGTTTCGAAGGCAGATGAGTCCACCTTTTTGGTGGACCAACTACATCCCACTTCCATCCATACGGGGCTTGGTGTATGCTTCTCTTCCTCTTCTTTCTTTCTGGTGAGGGTTGGTTCTATCCAGAAATGAGGAATTTAGCATCCTCTACCTTACCTAGCCTGTTCTATCTCGGGTCTGCTCAGCCAGACAATCTGGGTAACTACAACAACTTCAGTTTCTGCCCTCTCAAATACCATCACCTTACTTGTACCAACATTCACCTTCAGTTTCCTTCATTTACACATGGACTGAAACTTCTCCACCACCCTCTGCAACTCCCTTTCACTTTCAGCCATCAACACTGTATCATCAGCAAATAAACTCGCCACCAAGGACCAATTTACTCCATTCAGCCTCAGTTTGGCCTTCTCCAGGTCCATGAAAACAGCATACAGCTTCCTACCCATTCCAATACATCGGTTCTCTAACGCCGCCCTTCTCGAACAATTTGGTTCTTGAACATATTTTTTTAGAAAAAAATATCCGTCGTTGAACTTAAACTCAGTTCCCGAATCAAGCTGTCATGGCCCAAACCCCTGAAATAACCCAACTGATGACATAGTCTATAACTATGGTGGCTACAGTTGTTTGGATCAACCCTAAAGCATGGCCAATTGCTGCCACCTTTTCTCTTTTCTGTTAACAATATCAACTTTTTCATGTAATGTGATAATCTGTGTTTTCTTTTCATTACTACTAATATCACTTGAAAGCTTTCTCTTCAGCACCAATGAAAGGAGATTACTGTAAGAGAAGTAAGCATAAAAATATAAAAATCACGGGAATAATGTTTCTGTGTGGTAACAAGTACGCCGTGACTGATAAACTGACCGATACCAGCTCTGATTCCCTTATTTCCTCACCTATCACCACACCACAATACCTTATTTCATGTTAATATACATTATTTGATATATTTCTGCAGTATTATATCCTTTATTGTGAAATTGTCATGTTTATGTTTGTGTGTAGCTGTGTATGGGAACCAGAGAGATGAGTGAAAGCACTTGTAGTTTTGAGGGCAGGTGTACATGTGGTCAGTCATATGCATCAAATTTAAGCCCTTTGATATCTCAGATCTTCGGATATCTCGACAATGGTCTGCCCCCAATTGATCTGAGTTAGCGAGGGTTTACTGTATTATGATACAGGTATAAATAAGCAATATTTTTTACTTCAAATGCTTCAATATACGTAATTTTTGGAGGTATGGAACTGATTAATCCAATTTACATTATATCTTATGGAAAAAATTCGATTCGGGGTTTTGAACAGCCTTCTGGAACGGATTAAGTTCAAGAACCGAGGTACCACTGTATATTTCTCCACTGTTGATTTTATTGCAAAGATCTGGTCCACACATCCTCTCCCCTTTCAGAACCCTCCCTGCTCCTCACTGACTTTATTCCCTGTTGCTCCAATCAGTCTCTCGTTAAGAACCTTCCCATACACCTTCCCCGGCACACTGAGAAGGTTTATTCCCCTATAGCTACCATACTCATCCCTACTCCCCTTTCCCTTATACAGAGGCACAATTATGGCTTTCCTCCAATCCTCTGGCACCTCTCCCAGCCTCTGGGCCAATGTGCATATAAGCAACATCCACTCCACCACTACTCCCCCCCCCCCCACACACACACTTTAACATTTCAGCAGTTATCCCATTCACCCCAGGGGCCTTTCCTATTGCTTTCCTAACATCTTCCCTAGTTTTCCCTGCGCACCCTGTTGTCTACCACCTGCCTCTATCCCCATGCATGTCACTACTGCCTCCTGTCCCTTCATTCATCAAACAGTCAAAATGCCTGTTGCATTTACATGCACTTAAGGGGGTAATACACTTTTGGTACATTAGAGCACCTTGATTCCTCCGAAGTATGCCAGGAAACAGGACCAGATGAACATAAATTATGGTAGCCTGTTTAGAATAATTTGGAGGAATCAGTTGCTCCAGATCTACTAACACTGTACTCTCCCCTTAATACATACCTTCAATGGTTACTTCATGTTTTTGGTCATATAAATGTGTCTGGAGATGGAAAAGGTTCTTGCTCCAGAAAAATATATTGCTGTTTTTATCTAGTGACTGGTTTTTGCATCAGCATATGAATAGATTTGTAACTTTCTCTTGTAGAGTAGTTTTGTGAACTAACAAGTTGCATTTATATTCTATTTTGCAATTTCCAGAGCAATAAGGCAGTCAGCAATGATCATACGTCAGTGAAAAAGGCTGGAAGTGGCTTCAAGGGTGCTGCATCATGTGGGCTGGGGACAGGGAGCACAGGGAGTGGAGGTGGTGGCACTAACAGTAGCAACAACCTGGTTGGAGGAGTGAGTGGGCCCATGGCAGGCAGTGGAGCGGGACCACCACCAGGTAATGCAGCGGCCAACAAGACATCTCCTCTCTTTGGACACCAACTGAAGCGGCCGCACTCGTCCGCCCAGGGTCACCAGGCCCACCCACACCCACACCACCCACATCACCACCCACACCCGCATGCTCAGCAGCCACCCATTAAAAGACCCAAGTTATCATATCTTAAGGACATGAGTGCAGCAGAGGCGGGAAAGTATGCCACTTTGGCGGAGTATGCCTTCTTTGACAAGGTAAGAATCTAATTTTTCTTAGCCGTATCATAAATACTAGTTAAATTAGCAGTTTAATATGTACTGTAAAATAGTGCACTAGCAGTCACTGTTGGCATTATGTATTTATTATTTTGTGCTTCTCTTCTAATATGTAAGTTTAATTTCATTTATTTTAATTGAATATTGTTGAAGGAGTACAATTTTCTTGCACTTAACATTTCTGGTATCATTGACAGGTGCGTAAGGCTCTTCGTCATGAGGAGACGTACCACAACTTCTTGCGGTGCATCACCCTTTACAACGAAGAGATTATCACAAGGGCAGAGCTGGTCCAGTTAGTCCATCCCTTTCTTGCTAAGTTCCCAGACCTCCTAAAATGGTTCAAGGTATTTTCTTATTATTATTGTTGTTCTATATTTTTGGGGGGGGGTTGCTGAGCTTCCTTTATAAGTACAGTGTGGTCTGACAGCTTGACATACTGTACTTACTTGGTTATAAGCCATCATTGAATATAAGACACGTCGTCAATTACCATATATACTCACTCGTAGTAAAAACCACACTCCCATCTTAGAACTTGGACAATCACTTGAATTTTAATTAGTACAAAAGGAAAAGAATATTAAATTTTGAATGTTTATTATTATAGTTGTTTGCTTAAATACATGGTCCTTGGAGAAACAAATTGGTGTTGTTCAGGCAAGTCTAGTTTGCTCTTCTGAAGGATACCTATTCTCTGCTAATGTCATTTTTTCATCTACAATCTACAAATCTCATTCCTTTAATTAGTGTGAAATATACCCATAATGCTAGACAAAGTTCACAATGACTGGGACAGATAGTACGCGCCCTCCTACTCCTCGCTGACCATTGGAAAAATGTCATAATAATTATGATGTTATTAGTTGAAGGAACTAAAAGTACCTTCATGTTAGGTTGAAGGCAAGTGCCTCAAGGGAGTGTAGGCGAGATCCTTATCCACAACTTTTCTCTTCTTATTCCTCAGGAGTTTGTTGGGTACCGAGAAGGTGCGTTAGGGTCATCGGATATCATCACCACCACAGTAGCCAAACAGGAAAGAATAAGTGGAGACCTGGCAATGGAAATAGGTATGTTTAATGAAATTCAGTTACATGAATTAATATCGTCATCCCTCATAACTCCCCTAAGGGCCTGATCAAGACAGAACGGCAACAACTCATTTAGCCGGATTTTTCTGTGTTGCCTACTTATCTTTTCCAAAGGGTTGCCCCTGTTGACTCCTTTCCCCTAGGAAAGGCAACAACCATAAGGTGTTGAGAAGAAGGTACCCCAAGGTAAATACATAGCAGGGAGATTGGTATGTTAAAGGAGATATAGACATAAAATCAAATATGTTTTGATATTCTGAAATGTAAATGTTAAGTCACGAATATTTTACTGAAAGGCATTGCTTTAATACTGATATATCATGTATTGTATTTCTGTTTATATTGTTAACCACATTTATGAGCAAAGTTATATACTTTTATCCTTGATCGCAGACTACACAACTTGTAAGCGGCTAGGAGCATCATATTGTGCGCTGCCCAAGTCATACCCGCAACCCAAGTGCTCTGGCCGCACCAGCCTCTGTCGGGAAGTTCTCAATGACACTTGGGTTTCATTTCCTTCTTGGTCTGAGGACTCTACCTTTGTCACCTCACGCAAGACTCAATATGAAGAATACATCTACCGTTGTGAGGACGAGAGGTTTGAGGTAAGAAAAAAATGTTGTTGTTGTTGTTGTTGAAGTTCCTCAAGCTGTCTGGCCGAACAGCCCCGAGCTCTTGAGGAAGGCTATGGCTTGAACCGGGCTTTCCCACAGTGCCCTCAGTGAGTGTATCTTGTGTTGTTGGCGAGTGTCGTTGTGTTCGTTGCAGTCTTCCATGATGTGTTTGATAGAATGGGGTGCTGTGTTGCATCCTGGGCAGGTGTCTGTGATGGCTCTGTCTAGTTTCTTTTGATATGTTAGAAGAGCCGGATGGTGGCCGCTTCTCAACCTGGCCAGGTGGACTCTGTCTTCGCGGGGTAGGGAGGATTCTGATGGGTGGATGTCAGGGGGTCGTGCGTGCAGCAGGGTGTTGTTTTTAAGTTTTTTGATGGAATGGTGGGTGATTTGAGTGTGGATGTGTTTTTTGATGCTGGTTTGGGGTGGGCAGGGTGTAAGAGATGATAGTATTTGTGTATGGTATCGTGTACTAGGGGTTGTTTTGATGTTTCTTGGCATCTCTGGGTGTTTTACCATGTAGTGTAGTGGGTGGTGTAGATTTCTGGAGGCTGCGGCAAATGTTTGTGTGCCTCTCATGTCAAGGTGGTCCTTAATCTTTAGGATTTTGGTTTCGTGGTGTAAGTGATCTGTAGGTGTGGTAGCTGTGCAGCCTGTGATTATTCTTAGGGCTCTGTTTTGTATGGTCTGTAGGGTGTTGAGATGAGTCTCAGTGAGGTTTGAGGCCCAGGCGGGGCTTGCGTAATCCATCACTGATCGGATATATTGTTTGTACACTGTGGTTGTGGTTTCTTTGGTGTGTCCAAATGTTGTGCTGGTAAGTGATCTAAGGGCCTTGAGTCTTTGCGTGCATTTGTTTTTGATGGTTGTGATGTGTTGTTTGAATGTCATAGATGTGTTGTATGTTATGCCAAGTATTTTGGGTGTGTGTGTGTGGTATAGGTGTGTTGTTTATGGTGAGGTGTGGTGTGTAGCGGTGTTCTGCATTCCAGTTGGTGAGAAGGGTGGCTGTTGACTTGGTGGGTGCTATTTTAAGTTTATTTGTGATGAACCAGGCATTGAGTGTGTTGAGGTAGGGTTGGAGGATGTGAGTGGCTGTGTCTGCATTTCTGTGTGTACATGTGAGTGTTATGTCGTCTGCGTAGGAGGCTACTTGTATTTGTGGTGTCTGGGGTGTTGGTAGGTCGTGCATGTATAGGTTGAAAAGGCTGGGTGAGAGTACTGAGCCTTGGGGGACGCCGTTGGTGAAGTTTGACCCTATACTGTACCTGTTATTTATTAAATAAATAAATTATTTGTATAATTCGTTAGTCTCCCTTACTGCCCTAGGTATAGAGTTCTGAACCAATGCCCATGAATATAAATTACTATCTAAGCACTAAAATTTACAGATATTGAAGGGTAGGAGGAGAGAGATATTTTCTTAGTTAAACAAAACCATAAACTAACTTCTCTTCACCTCTGCAGCTTGATGTAGTGCTGGAAACCAACTTGGCCACCATGCGGGTCCTAGAAGGTGTACATAAGAAATTACAGAGAATGAGCCCTGAGGAAGCAGCCAGGTTCAGATTAGATGACTGCCTAGGTGGCAACTCCCCCACCATCCACCAAAGGGCTATTCGAAGGATATACGGAGATAAAGCACCAGACATCATTGATGGCCTCAAGAAGAATCCTGTGGTTGCCGTTCCTCTGGTTTTACGAAGATTAAAAGCCAAGGTTGGTAGTGAATCATTTACCATGTGCAGTTTTATAGTATCGAGTTCATTGATATACTCTACCTCTTTCAGCACTTCATAATTTTTCATTTATAATCTGTTAATATAATAGTTCCTGCATTGACCTTCAGGATGAGGAGTGGCGGGAAGCTCAGAAAGGATTTAACAAAATTTGGAGAGAACAAAATGAGAAATACTATCTAAAGAGCCTAGATCATCAAGGCATTACCTTCAAGCAGACAGATGTGAAAACCATCCGATCCAAGAGTCTCCTTAATGATATTGAGACACTCTTTGATGAGGTAAGTGTTTTGCTATTCAGTTCAATATTCTGTATTTTCATTTATGTTTGAAGAAATTCATGTGAGAAATTTATCACAGAAATGCAAAAACATTGTGTGTGCATAGAATTGATGATTATTCCATGAGGAAGCTCACAAAAACAAGGTTACAAACTTTAGTAAGGTGAAAAAGTGTTATCAGAGCCAATAATTTTAATACTGACTGAAGACTAACTAGGCATAAATTTCAATATGCTAGGAATAATGGAAAGATCAAATGATAGGGAACTGAAAGAGTGATGAACTCACTTATTATAATACTTCTAATACAGTAGCAACAACTTTGTAATACCTCTTTTCCATCAGCGACATGAGCAAGCAGAAGAAAGTGGAGAGGTGCTCACAGGCCCACATTTGGTATTGCATTATCCAGATAAGTCCATTCTTGATGATGCAGCCAGCCTTGTCATTCACCATGTGAAAAGACAGACAACCTACCACAAGGAAGACAAAGCCAAGATCAAGCAAATTGTCCGACACTTCATCCCAGACTTGTTGTTCCACACACGACAGGAAATGTCTGATGATGAGAAAGATATGGACGGTAAGTGTAGATGGATGATTCAGTATAGAAAAAAGTAGTTTTTGGATAGTGCATCCTGTATAAATTCTTGAATCATGTATACATTTGGTGTCGGTGAAACAAAGTGAAGGGAGATCATAAAAGTTTCGCAGAAAAATCAATCTGATAAAACTGCAGAAAGGCTTAGGTAACAAAAATGTCAATACTGCTCTGGTGAAGTATAATCTGTGAATGGCTCTGGGAATTGACTTCCAGATCTTCAAGTTTCATACATGGTATATTTGATTGTTATTGGATTTAATGGCATTTAGGGTTAATCAAATTACTTTTTCTTTACATTGTTTTCATAATCTGAGCATTATGGAGAGTACTGATTTAGATGAAAATGAAAAAGTATGTTGAATAATATTTCTACTCCAACTCTTTAGATTACAGTTTGATGATATTTTGGTGAGTGCTGACTTTAAATAACCGATATAATTTAAATTTAGGTGTAATTATTGTTTCTTTCAGCCTTGTTCCTTGAAGGAACAAAATAGCAGTCTATATGAATGATTGTAAATTGTTTTTTCTCCCGCAGACGAGGAGGAAGAAGAAGACCACTCAAGTGAAGGGAAGGGGGAGGGTGGTGGCGGGCGGAGAGACCTTCGAGGGAGGGAGTGTAAGCAGCAGCCCTCCAACCAGTCCACTAATATTGCCAGCACCACCAGTAGTAATAACTCAACCACCACCATCATCACCACCAATACTACCACTTCATCCACCACTACAGCCTCCTCCAATAATACTACCACAACCAGTCCCACCATCACAGCAACAACCACTACCACTACAACCTCAACCACCACCACCAATGCCAACATCAACACTAACAAGAGGAAAACGAGAAATAGAACGATGGAGTCTGAGAAAGAAGGGGACTTGAAAATATGCAGAGACTCAAGTGGGAACAACAATAATAATAATAATAACAATAACAACAATAATAAAACCAAAGATGAAGGGGGGAAAGGCAAAACTGCGATAAATGGGGATGCAACAGAAGATGAGAAAGTCGGCATTAAGGTTGAACCATATGAAGAGAAAATGGAAATAAAAGAGGAGCCCGGTACCACAGGGAATGGAAACATCTTACCGGTAAGATTTTAACTCTTGATGTCCTTTGTCTTCTATTCCGTAAGGAATGTTTTAAATAGAGTGACATCCGCAATTATCTCTATTATGCAAAGAACACAGGAAACTGGAAAAAGGCAAGTATTAAATACAATCAGGAATGAAAGTGAGATAATCCATGTGCTAAATGTCTTTGAACTCTGTAATCTATGTTCCATTCTTGTACTTAACAAGATAATGAAAAAAACAGTTGTATATTCAAAAGCAGATATTAAGTGAGTACTTTACATCCCTCAGGCAAGAATAATTATAAGGGGTTAGGGAAAATGCAAGTCATTAGCCATTAATTAAAGGTTCAGAAAATATGGAGGCCTGTGTAACTTTGCCACCCTATTGGATGAGTGTTCCTATAGTGCAGCAAGGTTTTGTACAGTACTTAAAAAAAAAGTATGTGTATGGTACTCAATCCAAGTTTGATGCAAGGGATGAACTTCTAAACACTAATTCAAGATGATGATCTTTGTTGGATGTAGTGAGCATGTATGATCAGAGTAGATAGAGAAAGCTTATGGGGAATACTACTGGTAACTACTTGGGGAAGCTGAAAACTGTTGGCTTGAAAGGAGGAAGAATGTGAGTGTAGCAAATTTCAGTGGGTATTTTATTCCTCACCTTGGTGTTTTTTACTTAATTTTTCCATCTCTGCATCTGGAGCCCCCATCTCTTGTTTTAATTAATGAGCACAAAAGTTTAGTTGTATTTGCTATTTATTTATTTATTTTTTTATTTTTATTTTTTTTATACTGTTTGATAAAGTAGTACCTACTCTACTTGCAATGCAGTTGTCATTGACACTTGCCAAAGTGTCTTACGACAGGGAAGTAGTCAGATATTAACAAAAGTAACCTATACTGTATGCAGTATGTTGAGACTGTCGATTACAGTTGTAAATATGTTTTGTCTGACATTGATTTTCTTCAACAGGATGATGAATACCGGTTGTTTATGTGCAACAACAATTGGTATCTCTTCCTGCGGTTGCACCAGATCCTGTGCTGTCGCCTAACCACCATGTATGAACGAGCTGTACGTATTGCTGCCGAGGAAGCCAGGGATAAGAGAGATCGCAAGGAAGCCACAGCTGTTGCTTTACGACTCAAGCCTAAGAGTAAGTGTTTGGCATAGTGTCGAAAAAAGTATAATATTTGTATTTAGATACTGCCTTATTGTTTTATGAGTGTATCCTACTTTCTAGTGAGTGAAGGCTGTATGTGTGCACAGGAAAGGGGAAAATAAAAGCACAACAATAGATAGACTAAGAGAGAATGCCTGCAGGCTTCTTAGCTCTTTTCCAAAAGTACACTCCTCCACAATGAAGTCACTTTGTATAGGAATTCCTTCCGACACGTCCAGGTGATTTCCTAAAAATCACCCATTGTCACTTTATCCCTACTCCTAAACTACAATGTCAAGATAAATAATTTTGGTTCTGCTCTCACCATCGACTCTTCTCCTTTTCCAATGAGACCAACCCCAGCTCACTACTTCCACTAGTTGTAGAGACATGATGAGTTGAAGTAAAAGTGGGACGATGGGACATCAAGCACATGGAAATAGACGGAAAGGAAGGACACCTAAAGAATTGGAAGGGAGCCACTGGGGTTTGAAGGGGTACCAAAACCCTTAAAAAGTACTGCTCACATTACCTCTGGCAATACCCTTCCTACAGGCCCCTAGATTTGAAATTGGTCCCTATTTTCTCACTTTCAACACAACCATTGTAGAAGTTATATACTCTCCTACATTCAGCAGCCCTTCTTCGTATACCATTTAATCACAACACAGTTTGTAGTCTTTCTTTCAGATTATTCCAGTAATTTGCTGCAAACACCTGATGTTTTTGCTGATATGAGTGCAAAATTGTCATAATATCATGACTTCACGAATACTAAACCTTATAGCTATCTTATAGAGAGCAATATTTTATGACTGCTCAAGGGGTACAATGATCCAGTTAAATACAGATGAAGTAGCTCGGGTGTATTAACTTTATTATAATGTAAAATATAAAACTTTCTCTTTATTTCCTTCCAGATGAAATAGCTGTGGAAGACTATTATCCAGCAATGCTCGACATGGTAAAGAATGTGTTGGATGGTAACCTGGAATCCACTGCTTATGAGGACACACTCAGAGAAATGTTTGGGATACATGCTTACACTGGCTTCACTATGGACAAGGTGAGAAATTTTCCACGTGTTCTAATAATTTCCACATTTAAGTCATTTTCAAATGGGAAAGCAAATTTTGAAGAGCATGCACTGTACTTGCAAGGTAGAGATAACTCTCAATGATGCCAGTGCATTTAGTAATATTTTCCTCTACTTATCCTGTAAGGGGATGTTCTAGTAAGCTAAATGTTTTTGGTTGAGTGACTTAGGAGTGGTTGGGGCTTAGGTAAGTGTGCTAAAATTGGTCCTTTGAATAAACAAGCTTGAGCTTTCCAATATCTCGGGACTTTCTAGGTGACTGAAATTCTTCAAGGGGTTGCAGAGAATTTATCTAGTTTTGTATTATCAGGTTGTGACAGGTGCAGTGAGACAACTACAGCACTTGGTGTGTGATGACCCTCCAGTCCAGTGTACAGCCATGTTTCTAAGTGAAGCCAAGAGAGGTGGTGCAGGTGGACCTGTGGCATCAGCCCACCGCCGACTGGCACAGGAGCATGCTTACCAGAAGCGATCAGAAAGGCTGTTGCAGGATGAAAATTGCTTCAAGATCTACACGGTACGTGACCTAGTACGTAAAAGGTTATCTCTTTTTATCTTCTTAGTAAATGGAGTCTGTGGAAGGTTAAGTTGAAGTTCCTCAAGCTGTCTGGCCAGGCAGCCACGAGCTCCTGAGGAAGGCCATGGCCTGAACCTGGCTTTCCCACAATACCCTCAGAGTGTGTATGTTGTGTCCATTGCAGTCTTCCATAATGTGGTAAATAGAATGGGGTGCTGTGTTGCATCCCAGACAGGCATCCACAATGGCTCCATCCAGTTTCTGATATGTCAGAAGGGCCGGGTGGTGGCCACATCGCAGCCTGGCCAGGTGGACTCTGTCCTCAAGGGGAAGGGAGGAAGATGGGTGGATGATGGAAGGTTAAGTAATTACTCAAGGTTGTTGATCAGTAAATAGGCTGATTGGACTAGTTGGTTCAGGTAAAAACTAAAGGTCAGAAAGAAAATAATTTTTATTGGTAAGAGCAAAGATGATCTCTGGACTGGTAATGTCTGTCTGCAGCCTTTATTTGGCATTTGGTCAAGAGCCCTATTGGTTAGTATCCGTGATACAGAACCAAATTTTGTAACCCCATGGGTATGGGACCTTCTCTGGTCCATGAAATTGCCTGGTTGCTCTGTTTTTTAAATAATATTTACTAAAGATTATATTCCATTGACAATGTTTGTTTTTTTAACAGTACAAGAGGAGCAACAAGATGACCATTGAATTAATAGACACTGAGATAGAGGAAATTGAAGATGGTGGAGTAGTAAGCAATAATGGTGGAGGGACAGGAATGGTAGGGGGTGGTACTGTTCTCTCTTCCACATCACCGGGTGCCTCCACCATTCCTCCTGCTGTAACTGAAGTGGAAAAATGGAGCGAGTATGTGGAAAAATATGTTTCTTCAGTTGCACCCCAGGTAAGGATAAAACAATTATCATGTTCAGTAATATTTCCACACAAAAGTAAACTTTCAGCTAATTCTAGAATTTATCACTTTGAAAATGAATATCTGGGCCTTAAAATGAATCTTGTAGCAGGTCTGTAGCTAAAGGGAATAACTTGAACAGTAAAAATGGTGGTTTGAAGGAGTATACTCGGTTCATTCGCAGAAGTGATCCTTTCACAAGACCATTTGACATACCTTTTGCCAGTAATGGGGGGTCCAATGTACTATTCATTAGCTTAATAACAAAGTACAGTAGATCAAATCTCTGTTGAGATTGTATAATTGATATACTTCACCTCAATAATAGTATTTTGTTTTCTGAATATCACTAATCCTTTTGATAATTTTAAAAAGTAATTTTTGATGGGATGTGAAAATAGTTGAGAATTGAAGAAAATCAAGTCCCAGTAAAGGGTGAAAGATCAATGCCACATATTGCATAAATTAATAAATATTCTGATTATTGATGATCATCATGACAATAATTACCAATGGTTGTGTTTTTCCATACCAGATGTCAGCAGCAATGCAAGCACAACTGTCAAGAAAACCTGTGTTCCTTCCGCGAAACCTACGCTCTTGGCGCAAGTTGACAGCTGCCAGACAAACCAACCAGGAGGCTGAAAAGTAAGTTTATGGTTTGAATGCAATTTTTTTGTTCTATGACTAACAAGAAGAAAAAGTTTACTGCATTATCATTAATAATAATTACTTGATAATGATCTGTTCAAAGTAACAAAAATTCTCTTGTGATTGTGAGTAACTAAATGTTTATTTCCAGGGGCAGCAGTGCAGAGGACATCAAGCCACCACCAGTGTGTCCAGATATTGACATCGTAGACAATACTCAGTGTAAATTTAATTTGGCCTCCTTCAAGATGGTGTTTGTAGTCAATAGTGATTCCTACATGTACAAGAAACAGGCACTCAAGAGGGCTAAGCAGGTAAGTTAGTAGCAGTAGTTTGTGCATACTGATTAATGTTGGGAAATGTATTTACTATACCTGACCCTGTAATCGTGTATGGAAATTGGAGGATTCTGATTCTATGCCACGAAACACGCTTCTTCCGTATAGGTGGTGTTTCGTGGCAGTATTTGAAGGGCTCGCTTACCTCCAATTTTCTGACTACATCACAGGGTCCCTTAAGTGTATGCAGATTTTGCTCAGCCTCATATCTAGGCAGCAAATATGCCGAAGAATATATGAAATTTTTAAAAGTCAATAAAAGGTAAAATCATAAATATAGCTAGTTTCCCAGATGATTTATTACCATATTCAGAAAGATTCCTCTAAAAAAAAAATTAAGTGCAATGCAATGCATGCATATATAAAGCTGGGAACATAAATAGAAGAAAACTAGTATTTCCTAGTGATGAATGGCATGCGAGAAGACATAAGGTCCCTTTACACTGGCCCAAGCCATTATCCCATTACACAGAACGGTTCTGATATGTTCATGTTATTGGGCAGTAATAATTGTGAGGCATAATCAATTGCAACCAAATGTTCATCCTAACAATAAAATTATTTAACTTGTTACGCATCGTCTGGAAATGAGTGGTTGCATATATCTGGACACGATATGAGTCATAGGGTGCCGGCATACTTTTTCCCTATTGCCGTAATCTTGAAAGGGTTATTTCGTTTTGCCTTTGAGGATCTGGCCCTATGAACACAAGTACTGCAAGTAAATATAGGAACACTGAACAATGGTTCTGCCACACCAAGGGCTTAGCTCAATCAGATGCATGAAGGATGCATCCTGCTGTAATTATGTAACAAAACAATTGGTTGTTATAGGGAATTGCTTAGTAGCATATAAATAATGGCTGATTTCAATCAACTATTCAATGTATGGAAGTTTGATGTAAAGAGGGTTTGCCAATATAAACTTACGGTAGAATTTTTTGTTATCGTGTTCCTTTCAATATTTACCGTGCATTGATTTGTCTGCTTTTATTTTCATTTAAGTTTATTGATGTATCTAGAGATTTAAATTAATCACTTACTTCTTTTTCAGAGCCATGAACATGTGAGTCAGAGGATGCGGCGAGGACTAGTATCATGGCATGGGGCGTGGTGCAGTCGCCATGTGGCAGAAGCAGACCAACGTGCCGCATCAGACTGGTTCCTAGGTCACACAGAGGGACTAAGGCCAAACAGCACCCGAACGGTTCGCATTGATGACCCTTCCCGGCCACCCTTTGCCCCATACAATAAGTACAAGTGCGAGATTGATGAAGGTGGAGGTGGAAGCGGAAGTGGAAATGGTAGTGGTGGTGGAGGTGGAGGATCTTAACACTAGGGTGCAGCCAGAGCTGCACTCTTGTGTTACAGTGCAGAGGACTGAGAAGGACATAGGTCGAGTTGAACTTTTTTGAAAGAGACTCAAGACTGAACCCTCTCCCTACTGCTGGATGTTGAAACCTATTCCTCCAGTGTGGGCCAGATGCCAAGTATCAGTGATACATTAAATTCAGTGGGAAAGTGACAAGTACAGATAATTCCCTCACATTGAGCTGTGACTGTACAGAAAACTTTAAAACTAAAAGATGCAATGTGAGGGCATGTGGACATCACCTAGAGAGTACAAGTGTAGCAGGGAAGGTGTTGTGGACTGTGTTATGCAGCAGGAAGGATGGGGATGTCTCGTGAGTGCTGTGGGAGAAAGTATGGCGAATGCAGCATTTACATACATGTGTTCAGAAGCATCGCTCAGTGAATGTTGTGTTCCATTTCAAGGTTGTGGCTTGAAAAAAGTGAGAGCAGAAAGTCGCCACTCTCAGACAAAACACACCAACACACACTGGAGAGTCCACTAAAATATTGTAGTGACTGCTGATGGCAACTGTAATTTAAGATAAGTGATGCATAAAATCAATTGATGTGCCTCATGAATGCCTGTCAGTACAATGTAGTATTAAAAGAAATATAGCAAGTAGCAGTGGTTGGAAGTTGCCCCACACCAGGCCTGCCACTCGCCATCCTCAGCGCTGCAGGTGTCCACAGCACAAACTTGCTACGAATTTCTACAAGAGCCCAAGTTGTAAGGGGCTGGAGAGCTGGGACTCCAAACACACAGAGCCAGTTGTACAAGTGAATGATAATTATAATTTATAGCTGTACAGATGATCTGATTAACATAACTGTTAATAAAATGTGTTTTTGTATAAGACGTACTTCAGGGGAGATGGGGGCAAGAGTGGTTGTTGTTGTGGGCTCATTTTAAGCCAAATCTCTTCTCCTATGACACAAATGGGAACATTCTTCCCAAAATTGGTTATTTATTACCAGATATATATATATTTATATATATACATATATAGCATATATGATCAGGGATGTGACTTATCAAAGGCATATGAGTGCCGTGTTTATAATTCACCAGGATCAAGTCATGATAAGGAAATTTATACATAAAATGTGTAATGTATTTTATAGATTTTTAAAATAAGATACTTTTCAACCCACAATAACCCATTACAGTAGACACTTGTACATAGACATGCACAGATACACAGCACCTGGTGGGGTTGATTGAGGACCTGACCTGCCACCCTAGGAGAGGTGCAGGGACTACCAGAACACACCCACAACCCTCATCTCCTCAAGAACGTCTCAAAAAACTGCCGCGGCCTAGATGACACTATTTAGCTTTAAGAAGTCACTCCAGCGTGGGTGTTGCTGACTCGCCACAAACACTGATGATGATATGGGGCATTACACAGACCCGCCTACCTACCCTATCCAAGAATCCTCCACTAATCCACACAACACAAGCTGAAGGGACCTCAAAGGTTTATACTAGTTTCTGATGTTAGCAGCTGGATAAACATCTGATTGAGACCTGAACTTATTTTTATGTTTTAAATCCTTTTATTATGACTGCCATGGTAAATTTTGCCATTATGTGCTGTTTGTTTATTTGCATGAATGGAAGATGTGATTTGTTTCTTGTTGATCAGTTTCAAGATTCAGTCATAAGTGTAATGAAGGTCTTGCAGACAAGTTTCTAACATTTCCATGCAGCCATACAGTGTGGTTTATCCAGAACATGACATTGTGCCACAGGAATAGAAGTTATACTGTCCAGAACTGTCTTGTGTAATCACCATGAAAATATTTTTTGTAGTACAACTAGACAGATGCACGCCCAATTTAGTGACTTCCGTGTATTTAGAACTTCTTTTCTATCCCTCATGTCAATCACAAAGTGTTTGTAATAGACATTGAAAACAATAAATCTTTTTACATTCTATTGAAACAGAAATGTGAATTATTACTCCCAATGGAACTTTGAGATAAGAGCATGAAGTTGTGTTGTTCTTGATATATACTGACGTTAGGTAGAATTGAATTTACCAAGAATGTGAACAATTTTGGGTTATGTATGCTTGGTATCAAGATAATTATTACATCGAGTAGTGTTAATTACCCACACTATCAGGGGCTTCGGGGCTGCTCGGCCAGACAGCTGGAGGAACTTCAACAACCCACGTCATCATATGGCTTCTGCCATAACTTTCTCAAATTCTCACAGTTACAGAATCATAACTAATTAGTTAAATTAACAAACTTTTGGACTTGCCTCCATATAACTAAATTCTGCAATTTCAGAAATGTTACTTTAATTGCGTTTTTAACAGCTAGAGATAATTTTTAACCCCTTGGTTACAAAAGTATATCCCGAAAATGGTACTGTATACAGAAAAAAATTTAAATTATTCTGTGGTTGTGAAAGGGATATGAATGGTTTGCACTTGCTCATTTGGAACTTGAAATATAAATAAGTGGAAGTTTATTTTGAGAACGAAAGAAGACTACCCCAAGCATGGAAGACCCTGTAGGATGAGGGAAATGGTGATATAGAGGGGGCACAGCAAGCACAAAACATTTAATTTACGGAAAAGAGATACAATTGAAGAACTAGAACTGAAAGTTTGTAACTAACTATAGGTACTTTTTTCTAATATGACTCAAGTCTGGTACCTTTGTAGTATAACTGCATGTACTATACAAGTACTGTGTAGTGAAATCGTGCCTAATGTATAATTTCCCCCAAAGCTATCGGCAATAACCTTACATATATTGCCAGAAACCTGCCAGCTTGCTGATTCATATTTTTGTACGCTGTTATATCAAAATGCCAAACGTTTATTTCAAAATATATTATGTTGATAGGTTATGAATTTGCATACTCCAATTTTAGTAGTATTTACCTTGAGGGGAGATATTGCTACTGAGAACTTTCAAATAACTAGCCTATTGTATGGTATCTCTACTTTCTATCCAATGATAACTGATTCTAAGAGCAAATAGCAAAAACGATCAAATTCAAAATAGCAAGTTGATGTCGCCTAGGAAATTGGGTAGACTTCCTCGAGGAACGTGACGAAGGGAAAGATTATTGTGAGAATGTGAGTGTCTGTACATTATAGTGCTGGGCGATACGAGTATTTTCTGTTTGATTTTTCACTTTTGTATCGGTGGTATCGAGTACAAACACCGAATACTGTACTTCCAATATAAATAATTAGGAATTCATTCTTACAGAAATATATTTCATATTACATACAATAGCTAATAAAATATCACGATTGTGCAATGGGTACTGACCACGTCTGATAGTTTGGTGGTGGGAAACTCAAATATAGATATTAACTATATAGCAGATTCTTCGGTCACTTATCATAAGATATCATAAAGTACTGCTACATAATGATATTCGTATATTTTATATATATAAAGATTTAAGTTACGGTCATCTGGCAATATATAATAAGTCACTTGTCTCACTCACTTTAAAATTACCGCCACACACAAACACACACTGAAGGCTGAGGGAGTTGCCAGCGCATAATAATTTTTGATGTATCATTATTTGGCAATAATATTAACAAGTTATTGATTTTTTTTAGTTAAGTTTCCCATGTACTCATAATACTCGATACCCCGCAATAAGTATCGATGTTTTCTTGTACATGGGTGGTATCGGAAGTATCGATACGGCCACCACACCACTACCATATCATCCTTCACCACTACTGAGTACTGACCATGGAGGTATAATATAGAGGAGGCGGCATGAGCCGCTCGTCCTGTACACCCAAAGTGAAGCCAGGGGCGGAGCCTATTACCCTACCCCCCATTGACTCAAAACATTGCCCCGGCCGCTATAAACCCACTATAATTATGCTCTTATTTTCTCATATTAACTATAATTAGAGCCAGAAAGAGACTTGAATTTGTTCCATATATGATAACTGCATAAAATTATCCAATTCTGTATATTATCAAAAGTACTTAAACCCATTAAATACCGCTGTTTCCTAGAGCATTACCTCTTCTCGCAAACTTTTCCTAGGAGTATGAATGAATTAATGAATGAATAGTTTATTTTATGCAAAAAGTATAGTAAAAGAGAAGGTCATAGCTTACACACCAACCCACAGACAGTATTATAAGGGTACAGAGAAATAAGAACAAGTACAGTTGCCCACACATGAATCTGGTATGCCTCGCTACTTGCGAAATACCTACAACGTGAAAGAAAGTGTGCAAAAGTTATAGTTTGTTGACAAGCAGATATTAATAATATTTTACTGTCTGCCTGTCAACAAACTACATCTTTTTTCACTTAAATTTCCTTTCGTTGTAGCCACCTCACAAGCCATACCAGTTTCATGTGTGGGCAACTCTACAAATGCAAATAAAATTGATTATATAAAGAGTTCTAGTATGAGACTCTGGAATGCCTTATGTCACTCTTTAAGTACAGTATATAAATAAGATTATATACAGTAAGATGTGTATAGTGAAGTGAAGATGTGTATAGTGTAGTGAAGATGTGTGGTGTGCTGTGAAATGTGATGTGGTGAAAATGTAGCCTACATAATGCAGTGAAGATGTGTATTATGTAGTGAAGTGAAGATGTGTGTTGTGTATAGTGGTGAAGATGTGTGATGTGTAGTGAATGTGTGGTGTTATGGAGATGTGTGTGTAGTGAAGATGTTTATAGTGTACTGAAGATGTGTATAGGGTAGTGAAGATGTGTATATGTTACTGCAGATATGTGATGTGTAGTGAAGATGTGTATATTATGGTGAAGAGATGTGTAGTGTAATACCCAGAACTGTCATGTAATAGAGTTCACACTCAGGTGTAGTGTCTTGTATCAAACACATTTTACCACTTATAAGCCACATGAAATCTTACCATGATGGCTGGATGTTACTGCATAAAGTGTGTCATCACTTACTCAGTTTCAGTTCACTCTGATTCACACAAAAACATTATTTTAATCATCAGTCCCAGGCCGTAATTTTACAATTATAAAAACTCTTTTGGCACATTGGCTTAACTTAGACTACGGTACTATAACTTAGACCTAAATTCTCAACAACCAAATAGTCTACGTAGTAAACACAATTATAAATTTAATATCTAAAACATTATGAAATATGCTAAAACATTCATATTACAATCTCTCAACATTCGAGTTATCCTACAGGCCAACCCTAAGTTGGGCACAAGTAGGTCACCCCATGGAGCCAGTTTATCTTTTATAACCCTGTCAATGCCATATATACGTGAGGTTATACATTAACAGTTAATATCACAACACTATAGTAGCCTTGGCTTTGCCGTTTTCATGTGTACAGTATTAATATTCTACAGGACAAGGGTACGTGTCACGGTGTGCGAGGCAGGTGATGAATTTCACTTCGTTGATTTGTCCATTTCTGTCGTATATTTTTCTGTATGACTTTCTTAACATACCTATGGAATGTAGTAGAAAGACTCCTGTCTCTCTGGGTACACCCATATGCTGAACACGCCGGCATTATTACAAAAAATGGCAAAGAATGTTGGTGAAGTTGATGGTCCGACGTGATCAGCTGAGGTTTGTTTTGAGTCAATGGGGGGGGGGGTAGGGAGGACAGCCGACCAATAGCGAGTTGGCTTCACCTTTGTGACGTCATGCCGCCTCCTTTATATTATACCTCCATGGTACTGACTGACTGAGTGTACAACTAGCAGGAGTTGAGATTGGACGATACTCTGGTCACCGCTCCCATCACTACCCTTCTCTCTCTCTCTCTCTCTCTCTCTCTCTCTCTCTTATATGCCTGAAGTTTCCGAGGTAGTTATAAGGAATATTCATGTGTATCCATTTTACGAGGATAAAAAAGTGGACACCACGGGAAGCTCACTCGACACGTAAGTTGAATATCTTTACTATTCGGGTGGAAGTGTGTGTAATATAAGTGTCTTAAGTTACTAATGACCCATTTTTTAAGTTTACTTCCGAAGTTCGATCTCTAAATTAACTTTTCAACATTTCTTACTCCAAGATTTATCAGTCTGATTAGATATTGATAACACTATTTTTTATTTACATATGGATGAAAATATCTAAAGTTGTATGCTTCTTTCCAAGTAACTCGACATCCCAGAAATAAGGAGCTTTATGTGGGTAAAGCACGCAACCACAGACAACACTATGTAATATTAGAGCCGTGTACCGTACCCATCCACCCAGAGAGAGAGGAGTGTAAGTGAAAGTTGTGGTCTGTTGCTGTGCCAAGGTCAAGGATGTTCTATTTTCCCACACTAACTCGAATGAATTAGTACCAATTCGGCGCTTGTGTCTATCTAAACTCTGGAACATAAAGTGCTAATAATTGGTCACTTAGCACAAGTTAGAGCGATGAATATAATTATATATTTTTTCTTCCTTAACTCAAAAACTACAACTGATGATCAACAATTTTCTCTACCACCAGATTATTCATTCTCCATGTCGAAGGGGAGGCACACATGATAAACAAGACTCACAAAACTTTTCCCTTTAAGCCACGTTTTGGATAACATAACACTACACGAGACAAGAGAGCAACGAATAACTGCGTTGGAATTTGGCTCAAGTATAAGTAGCAATTGCAGATAAGGTCTTCTGTGAACGGTCAACAACCGAGTCACAATGTCATATTCGTCACTGTACAGTCTGGTACAAAAAGTTTCCTAAGTCTCGCCACCACCGCTCCCATAAAAACGTTCTTCGTTTATGATAGAACTTTTCCATTCCCTGTTTATGAATTGAAGTCGTTCTATCGGCCTTCTTTAAGAAATTTAGCGTCACCTGGGTTTATACCTATTTCGTATATTATATAGCTTCTCAATTAATCTCTTTTAGTGACTTATTGGCACCCGGTCGTATTTGTCTAGTATCAGAGTTATATCACTGAATCGAAAAATAGGAAAATTCTTCTGCGTTCTTCTACATGCAGGTTCTTTCACTTCATCATTGAACAACAACCGGCATTGATATCTTATACAATTTTTCGTAATAAATCCAGGTACAATTATCTTACTGACGACCAAAGATTAATACAAAACTGTAATAATTGAACCCATACACAACAGTTTACATCACAACAATACTTGGACTAATGCCAAACGATGAATTGACAATATTTATCACAGGAACACCAACGTCATCCCTTGAAGGACTAAAACCACCAGCTCCACCACGATCACAGAGCAGCATAACAATAACGTCTTCCACCACCAACAACAACAACCATGAGCTTCACCACTAATTATCTGGTGCCTTTCCTAGCTGACAACGCGTTCCTTCTAGTGATTACCTTCCTGGTGATGCTACTCGCCCGCCACCTCCTCAGATCAACAACAACTCCACCTCCTCCCGTAGCCACACCAGGAAGCAACAAGAATATGAGGACATCCAAGGTTGTGACAGGTGGGTATGTGATAAATGGCCTGAATTATGGGTATAGTACTGCAGTGTTTGCACATCTGGAGCAAGTGATTCCTCCAAACTATTTCAAGCAACAGGCAACCATTATTCTGGTCAATCTGGTCCTGTTTCCTGGCATATTTTGGAGGAATCAAGGTGCTTCAATATATTAAAAGTGTACTACCACGTAATTAGAGGTGCCGAGCAGTAGGGTTTACAGAGGAGGAGTGTACAATATGTGGAACCCATGACACTGACCAGTCTGTCGTTTTCTTGTTTTTCTTGGGTCTATCGCTCCACCTCTCTGCTAAAGGGAAATGATGGGGTCTTGATAATGATTATAATTATACTCTCAGGGTACTTATTGGGGTTGTAATAACGGCCTTTACTTTATTTCTTTCCGGCGATCACTGGGGTTGTAATTCCGGCCCTTCTTTTACTCCGTCAGACACAGAGAGGGTGGAGCCAGAGGACGACGACAACAACGAGGACGAGGAGGACTTGTTGCCTCCTATATGGCCTGACGACTTGGAGCAGATACCCTACATCCACACCAGGTCACTCCATCTACAGCACGCACGCACGCACGCACGCACACACTCACACTCACAAACAAACTCTCTCTCTCTCTCTCTCTCTCTCTCTCTCTCTCTCTCTCTCTCTCTCTCTCTCTCTCTCTCTCTCTGACGGGGATAATAATTTCTGTGGTAGGAGGGATCCAGTTAACTTTCCCTTCCCTCAACATGTTTCGATTTTGAAGATCCTCGACAACTACATAATTATCAATCTAACAAAATGTCTATCTCTCTTACCAAAATGTCTATGTATCTTACCAAAATATCTATCTCTCTTACCAAAAAGTTTATCTCTCAACAAAATTTCTATCTCTCTTACCCTGAACTCAACTCACACACAACAACAGTCACGGCACATTATGTTTACTTCCCATCCCTTACAACTAACAATCAGGCTGTCCAGATGTTACATAATAAAGTACAGTACAGTCACAAACTCATGAAGGAGAAGTTGATTATGTATGTATGGAGGTAAGTAAGTAAGTAAGTAGGTAGGCAAAGATGGATACAAGGTTGGTGCAGTTTTGAGTGGTAGATGTGGATGAATGAAGGATATACTGTAGAGGTGTGTGTGTGTTTGACTAAAGCTTCATTTCTATGTACTAATGTGTTCCTGGCACCTCCTACAGACTGACGGTGGAGGAGAGTGAGAAGAGGTCCCTACAGTTCTACAATCAGATGAACGCGAGGAGGTCAGTCAGGTTCTTCAGTTCCGACCCCGTCTCTCGCACCGTTGTCGAAAACATCATTAGAACAGCAGGTGTGTGTGTGTGTGTGTGTGTTCCTCACGCATGAATAAGCACATGTAACCCCTATTACAAAATAACACATACACCCATTAACTATTTAACCAACATGCATGACCCTGGTCTAGCAAAATATCACCTATGTTTTAGTTAAATTTTGGGAGTTAAATTTTGGCGGTCATGTAAAATCTCCCCCTCTCTCTCCCTCTCTCAGGCACGGGTCCCTCTGGTGCCCACACGGAGCCCTGGACCTTCGTAGCCGTGTGTGACCCAGATGTGAAGCTCCAGATCAGAGACATCGTCGAGGCAGAGGAAGAGATCAACTACACTAAGAGAATGGGTAAGTTACTTGGGGGTCTGTGTGTCTGTATGGTCTCTGTATGTTCCTCCCCACCTTCCCACTCTGTCTCTCTCACACACACACTGATACTCATACTTACTCTCTCTCTCTCTTACAAAGTTGTTGCTCAGATTACCCATAAGGTTTCGCAATCACTTCTAGTATCTCGCTTCAAATTTCCTTACCTATGCCCTCCTAACACAGCTATTGATTCCTCCTAACTATGCCAAAAAACAGACGCCCCCAATAGTACCAATAGGGGATCTGTTTCGTGGCAAAGTTTGGAGGAATCCTCAACCTTCCAATTCACCAACAACAACAGAATGTCCCCTTAACGTCCTAAAATAAATCTAGTGAACAACGGGATCCAATGTTTGACCCCATATATGAGTAAAGAATATGTGTTCGTGTGATACATTATAATTTGCCTTCATAACCAGTCACTGACCCTCAGGGAAGCAGTGGGTGGCTGACCTGAAGGCCCTCAAAACCACCTGGGTGAAGGAGTACCTGACGGAGGTCCCTTGGGTGCTGCTGGTATTTAAACAAGCCTACAGTACCCTCCCTGATGGTCGAAAGAGGACGCACTATTACCACGAGATCTCCACAGCCTTAGCCAGCGGACTCCTGCTGGCGGCCATACAGGTAGGTAGTGTTGCTGAGAAAGGCATAATAGTGATTGTATTGATCAAAATACCAAAATAGACAACATGAAGGGCCAACAAACAAAGCCTGTGATGAGAGAAAGGCACAACAATGAGGTACTCGTCAAGGTACCCAAAACAGACAACATGAAGGGCTAACGAAAATGATCAGTGATCTTGCACGACGAATTACAATGACCTATTATTATTACTACTCTCATTATGGCGTTCACTTAATTCCTACTATTGTCGTGACTCCCTGACGTGCATGCTTCCTTTCTTCCCCTTCAGTACGCTGGTCTGGTCACCCTCACCTCCACGCCTCTCAACTGTGGCCCGGCCCTCCGTTCCCTCCTCGACCGCCCCCAGAACGAGAAGCTACTGCTGTTGCTGCCCCTCGGATACCCCTCACCCTCCGCCACCGTGCCCAGCCTCACCCGCAAACCCTTGGAGGATATTATGGTGGTGGTGTAACGTTAGCTTGCTGCTTCAAGGTGGCTGTGATGGTCAGTGGAATGAGGGCAATAAGTTAGGTAGTAAGTTAGTTAATAGTTAATAGTTAGTTAGTTGTCAGTTAGTTGTTAGATAGTTAGTTGTTAGCTAGTTGTTATTAGTCAGTCAGTTAGTCAGCAGGGTTGTAAACTGAAAGACTGCTAACGTGATGGTGGGTGATATGGAGCGGAATGAATGCAAGTGAGGATGATCCTGAAGGAGGGGGGAGTGTGGGAGGAGGGGGGAGTGGGAGTGGCTGAATGAAGGTGAATCTGATTGTAATCCTCTTCCCAGAATGTCTAAATAAACGCCTACTCTTTATATTAATGTTGTAGACTCTTCCTATCCTCCCCATGCAGTCTACACCGGAACACACACACACACACACACACACACACCATGAGTTCATTTCCTCAGGTGTTCTGATGGGCAGAATGATTCACACGAGCTATTTAATTGCCTGGTTCGTCATAAATAAACCGTACATTAATTTGAGTCGCCATTAACCTGAGGGACCCCTTGTGGTAGTCCAAAAATTGGAGGTAAATAAGTCCTTCAAACATTGCCACGAAACACCACCTAAATGGAAGGAGCGTGTTCCGTTGCATAGTTGATAGTCAGGAGGAATCAGAAGCCTCCAATTCTCATAATTATATGATCACAGGGTCCTTAATACGGGTCTTGTTGATAAATTGGAAGGCTACTGATTCCTTCTAACTATACCAGAAAACAGACGCCCTCAATGGTATTAATAGGGTTTCTGTTTCATCTCATAGTTTGGAGGAATCAGGGACCTTCCAGTTCACCAACAAGAGAATCTCCCCTTAATATTACCCACATCAACATAAACAATATAGTCTTGGGCAGTGCTGCTATATATACAAACGTTTCATGTTATTATGACCTTTCTTTAGCCCCGTTTATAGACACAGGATGCCATACACAAGTCACACCAGTCTCACCTCTGTGCTGGGGGAGTATAGAGGTCAAAATACAGCAATGGTATAAGCTGGGAAAGTATAGGGGAAACCGTGGAGGGGGGACAGGATACGAGACCTTGAGAACAAGAGCGACCTACAACCACCAAGGCAGTGACACTACACATAGGTCCATCTTACTCTGGATTGTTGTGTTGTATTTGTCCCCTTCAAAGACCATGATACCTGAGAACAAGACGGGCATAGGAGACATTTTCACTCTATTGCCTGAAGTGACACTCTTTAGTAATAGTTGGTTGTGATACTGGTGTGTGAGTTATGATGTTGATGGGAGGGACAAGAAACAAGGCAAATACAACGTCAGTCTTGTTCATCACTTGTTACACAAACAATATCGTCTGTAGAGTCTTACAAAGGGTATATTATCACACTGACAAATATTTCCTCCGTTTTCCGTCCATCATCCTCCGATCTATGGCTAAATTTGCTTGGTATAGATTCGTCGTTGTCCTCTACACCTCTTAAAACGGGTTGAGGGACGTAGGAAGCCTTAGGATGACCACAGGACGGAGGAAAACAGGCTCGTGTGATACCTGCTTTGAATCCACGTTGTCTCCTGAAACCATCCTGACACTAATCTTACTGCTGCTGTATTATTAATTAAGGTAAGTGCCGTCTAACATATTATTAAACCATTAAAAGACGAGGAATTTTTGGTGTCTGTATGGCCTGGCTTTCTTTTAGTATATATATTGTGGAAACGTTATAAAGAATCTGTTTCTCGGCATAGTTTGGAGAATTCACAGACCTTCCCAATAAGAGAATTTCCCTGTAATGAACTAACTAACACTCGACACCCTCACACTAAATATTTCCTACTTGCATGCCTGACTGAGGAAGGTTAATTGGATGGGAAAACCACAACACATTCGATTATACCGTATTACATTCTACTCTATATAGCTAGAGATTCGGCCACGTATATATATCAATTATAGTGACGTAATACTGATCTATCCTCAAGTACTGACAGCCGTGTAAGTACATAAAACAAAGCACAACAAACCAAGACACTGTTTATTTGTCATATTCTAATCAAGATGTGTTTTATGAGTGAATTAAGTAGACCTAAGGGTCGTCCAATGATAGCAATGACTATCACTACTTAAGATTAAATATATAGATAACAGAATGAATGCCTCACTCTTCGTTACCCCTCATTGTTCATTTCTCTTGAAAACTATACACACTATTATAAGCATTATCTTGAACACTATTATACACATTATCTTGAACACTATTATACACATTATCTTGAACACTATTATACACATTATCTTGAACACTATTATACACATTATCTTGAAACTTTTATACACATTATCTTGAAAACTATTATACACATTATTTTGAAAACTATTATACACATTATTTTGAAAACTATTATACACATTATCTTGAAAACTACACATTATAAACATTATATTGAAAATTACATATTATAACATTATCTTGAAATCTATTACACATTATCTCCTCCACGACAAAGGAATCAATACATCCTTGGACCCAGGAACTCCTCCAATGCTTCGAGTGTCTCAGCTAATCATTATAATACCAATGACTAAGATGTATTTAAGACGTTAAAAAATTCTTTGATCATAATAAGAGTTCAAGACGAGTAACAAGGTCGAGTGAACGTTAATAGTGTGTGTGTGTGTGTGTGTGTGTGTGTGTGTGTACTCGGCAAGGTATGGATTTCACCCAAGTCATGAAAAGTTCACACATAGATTACAGGAACTCGCTGCCCCATTCCATTCCATTTCCGTGCAACAATGTCAAGCCTCGAACTCGGTCCAACCAGGCAGACTCGAGACGAGAACAATACGTACAACCTCACCAACTCGTTGTCCATATATACAGTCAATCTATAGGAAAGAAGGACGAGTGAATGAATAATGAGTGACCTACGTTAACTCCTAAAAGGCACCACGACATGACCACATATGCTACCCACCTTATTGAAGTGACAAGATTAAATTTATACCATTATAGTCTGCATTAATGTGTGTGTGTATTCTGATATCATGTATACCCAGTCAACAGGAAGGGGAAGGAAAGGAGACAACGGAGAAGAAGGAGAACCAAGTCAACACTTCTGACCCTGTGTGTGTGTTTAAGTATTTAGCTGGAAGAATAGAAGAGGAAGAAAGGCGGAGGAAAGAGAGGGAGAAAGGAAGAGGAAGGAGGTTCAAGAGGAGTAGGAAAGACGTGTGGGAGGAGGTGCAAGAAGAGGAGGAAAGAGGTGCAAGAGAAGGAGGAGGAAGGAGGTGCAAGAGGAGGAGGAAAGAAGTGTAGGGGAGGAGGAGGAGGAGGAGGGGGAGGAAGGAGGTGCAAGACAAGGAGGAGGAGGAGGGGTAGGAAGGAGGTGTAGGAGGTGGAGGAGGAGGAGGACGAGGGATGATGGCTGAGCAGGAGGACAAGGTGGGTTGGAGGAAGAGGTTTTGTCGACCCACCACCTGCTGCTTATGCTTCCCCATCACTGCCAGCTCCTGTAACTGGATCGCTACTGTTGGTCTGGTTAGTACCCATACATGTATTCTACCAACACCACTCTCTTATAGGAAGGGTAATCTCTCCTGGGCAAAATTAGGGGGTGGGGGGGGGGGGGTCATGACTCACGGTTATTACACTAACTACCAACATTGTTAAGCTTCACCAGATGTAGTATTTTATTTTTTGTACAGTAACAGTACCATACAATACACACGTAACTCTACACAGTGCATATATTAATGTGGTGTGTGTGTGTGTGTGTGTGTGTGTGTGTGTGTGTGTGTGTGTGTGTGTGTGTGTGTGTGTGTGTGTGGTCAGGTCTATAGTAACAGTACCACACAGTACACACGCAACCCTACACAATGTATATATTAATGTGTGTGTGTGTGTTTGTGGTCATAGGTGTGGGGCAGCATAGCGACCCTAGTGGACTTCATTACAGCCTACCTTCCAGTACAGCCCTGCACCAACTGTCTCAACCATGACCTCGGTGAGTACAAAACATAAAGTATAAGATCATACCTGCACTACCCATTTCAGTTATACCCTATAATGCTACTAGTCTTTGACCTCAGTGAGTTTTAACATCAAAGTACAAGATTCTAAATACATTACCCATGTCAGTTATACCCAATACAATTCTACTATAGCCTTTGACCTGAGTGAGCAGAACATTAAGTATAGATTCCACACTATAATCTACAGGCATAATGCACAGAACTGACTCCCTGACCTAGCTAACTTCCCTGACTGACTCCCTGACCTAGCTAACCTCCCTAACTGACCCCCTCCTCTACAGACACTCGATTGTGCCTGGCTGGTGGTGCGGTGAATGCTTTGCAGTTGTTGGCATCGGCACTACTCCTTGTCGCTATCAAAAAGGTACCTTAATGTAGTCTATATGTGAATGGACTTTGTTTTGGTGTGTATGCCTTGTGGTACGGTGTCTTGTGTTGCTTGTAGATAAAAATGTACCTGTGGTTTATTTGTGGATGGACTTTGTTTTGGTGTGTGTATGTGTATATGGAGGTATGGAGTCCTGTGTCGAGTTGTAGTAGAGTTCCATCAAAAAGGTGTATCTGTGTGGTATTTGTGGATCTTATTATGGTGTGGTATTATTACAGGAGGTGTTGGTACTGTTAATGGTGTGGGTGTGGTGATGCAGACGGTGTGGTTGGTTGTAATAATGTGGTGTGTGTGTGTGTGGTATTGTTACAGAAGGTGTCGGTACTGCTGATGGTGTGGGTGTGGTGTGGTGTGGTGTTGTGTTGTGGGTGTGATGATGACAATGTGGTGTGTGTGGTATTGTTACAGAAGGTGTCGGTACTGCTGATGGTGTGGGTGTGGTGTGGTGTGGTGTTGTGATAACAATGTGGTGTGTGTGGTATTGTTACAGGAGGTGTCGGTACTGTTAATGGTGTGGGTGTGGTGTGGTGTGGTGGGTGTAGTGATGCAGACAGTGTGGTTGGTGGTAACGATGCCTTACGCCCCTTCCCTGCGTGGTCTAGTGGCCTTCCTACAGCTGGCTTGGGGTCTACACTTCATCATCGTCGTCAGGACATACTACAAAATGGTAAATAACACGTTCACTATCTCACTAATGACCTTTGTAAAATCTTAATCATGAAAGGGAATAGGAGGATACTTTTGGTACATTGGAAGTATGCCAGGAAACAGAACCAGATTAACAAAACTAATGGTGACCTGTTGCTTGGAATAGTTGGTCCTGTTACCTAACATACTTTGGAGGCATTCAAGGCACTCCAATGTATGTATGTTCTTAAAAATGCATTATCCCCCTTAAAGGTTTTTTCATCATTGGGAAACACTAACTACTAACGTAAAAATGGTTAAAGATGTTTCAATTAACCAATAAACAATTCCTTAAGAGACACAGACTTACACCAGACTATAAAATGTCACAGGAAAACCCAAACGTTCGGGAGGCATAGTTTTCCTTCAATATTTGTTAAACGTTTTCCTTCGTCGTACTTCATTCAAAGTAAATATTTTATGGAGGGACTAATGTACAATAAAATAGTGGAATGTACATACAGTACAAAAGTGGAATCGAGGCACATAATCAAACTTCATGACTCCAGTGTGACACATATATTATTACATCTCATATCACGCCCCCATCCCCCCAAAAAAAAGTGCGACTCCTAATTTGCACACCATATCACACCCCCAACTTTCCTCCCCCCCCAAACAAACAAATAAACATATAAATAAACAAACAAACAGTGTGAGACCAAAATCATATTCCCATAACTTTCCGCCCCTCCTCCCAAAAAATTCAGATGCGGGCGGGGATGGACTGGAGCCTAGAAACCACGCCCCTGGACATGTTGGCCCCTCCCAACTCCCCCGTCAGGAGGCACAAGAGGCGTAAGCGAAGGGTGGACAAGAGCACTCAGCCCCCCATACGGACACTGGTGGGGGCTGCCGTTGTCCTTAATCACGCCCAACAACAACAACAAAAGGAGAAGGAGGAGAGGGGAAGAGGAAGGGCCAAGGGCGTGAGTGTTGGGGTTGAGAGAATAGAGAGACGGAGAGGGAGGACGGAAGATCAGCAGGAGCGAGGGATAGAGATGGTGGAAAGAGGAGATGAGAGTGGGGGAGCGGAGATAGAGAGAGGAGATGAGAGGAGGGAAAGAGAGGAGGAGGAGAGGAGGAGAGCGGAAATTGACAAAGAAGGGGAGAAGGAGATAGAGGGGAGGGAAAGAGATGTGAGGAATATAGTACCAATAGAAAGAGAAGATGAGAGAGAGACAGAGGGAATAGAAAGAGAAGGGGAGCATGGGAGAAGTGACAAAAAGGAGGAGGAAGGAAAGGCAAAGAGAAGAATAGAAGATAAAGAGAATAAAACAAGGGAAGAAGAGATGGAGAAGGATGAGTCAGATGATGAGTTTGTTACTGTAATTGTGACCTGATGAGAAATAAACGTGGATGGATAGATGGATAGATGGAAGGAAGGAAGGAAGGAAGGAAGGAAGGAAGAATGGATGGATGGAAGGATGGATGGATGGATGGATGGATGGATGGATGGATGGATGGATGGATGGATGGATGGAAGGAAGGAAGGAAGGAAGGAAGGAAGGAAGGAAGGAAGGAAGGAAGGATGGATGGATGGATGGATGGATGGATGGATGGATGGATGGATGGATGGATGGAAGGAAGGAAGGAAGGATGATAAAAGTACCTATTCGTGAGTAAATGGTGAGACGAATGACTGTAATGAGTGAGTGAGAGATGAGTATAAGTGAGAGGTGTGCGAGTGTTGGGGAGAGGGATGGGGTGGAAGAGGAAGGGAGAGTTTCAATTGTAAAGCTTCATTCCTGCAGACTAAACCTCTCTATACTCTACTCTCTCTCTCTCTCTCTCTCTCTCTCTCTCTCCCTCTCACTCTCTCTGATGGGGTCAATTCAGGTCAGACGATGCCTCCCCAGGTTGAATCAGGTCAGGTTAAGTAATGGAAAACAGAGAATGGAAAGGACATGTACTGTGTTGAAGGTCAAATGAGGTCATATGAGACTAAAGCAGGTCAACACGTCGGGTCAACTGTGGTCAGATACAGAAGAAAGACAGGTGAAGGAAGTAAAGGGTCAAGTCCGGTCAAATTAGGTCAAGGAGACAGGTAGAGGGTATGTGATAGGTCAGGTATGTATGTCAGGGGTCAAGTGGGGTCAGATCAGGTCAAACTGAAGGGCTACTGGTTGCTCCAAAATGTACCATAGAACAAAACTCCTACTCGTAAACTGTGTGTGTGTGCGTGTATCTGTGTGTGCGTGTGTGTGTGTGTGTGTGTGTGTGTGTGTGTGTGTGTCAGAGTCCGGTCGCGTGAAGCCAGGCAGGTGCAACAGAATCAAGTCTGTAAGTTACAAGAACCAAACTACCACCAACACCACCACCACCACCACCACCACCACCACTGTCAACATCACCAACACCACCACCACCACTACCACCAACACCACAACTACCAACACCACCAACACCACCAACACCACTACTACCACCAACACCACAACTACCACCAACACTATCACTACTACTATAAAAAAAATATAAAATACCACCACCACTACTACCACCAACACCACTACTACCACCACCACCACAACCAACACCAACACCACTACTACCTCCACCAATACCACCAATACCACCACCAACACCATCACCACCAACACCACAGACTCCCTTCCTCTTACTTCCGCTTATGCTTCTTCCAGGGCCCTTTGCCACGTATCAAAGTAAATCATACTAAAACAAAACAACCACACAACACTTGTATATACTCCACAAACCACCAATGAGAAATAATATATCTATGTATGTATGTATAATAAAAACTGTATATCTTAATAAACATGTACTCTAATCTCTAATGTGCTAAACTTATTTATTCGCCTGCAAAGAAGCGAAACCCTATACGTGTGGCTGGTGCGTGAGGCTTACTGAGTGGCCGGACAACATTGAGGGTCAGTTCTTGGGCAGGTGGTTGACTGGTGGTGATCAGTTCAGTCTCAGCTTCCAACCGCTCACCATTACCTTCCACCTCCACCTCCACTTCACCACTATAAAAATTACTAGGTGGGTAAAGTAATCTCTTATAGGTATTCGTATCCAAATTAATATATACCGTAATCTTTTTTGTATTTATATCCATCAGTATTTAGTGGGTACAGTAATTTTTTGGTGTTTTTGTGAAAGTGAAGTTCATCTCTAACTCTCTCAAGGTCGTATAATTATATGTATGTGGATGTGTGAATAGTTCCCTCTGTCAGAAACGACTTTAATACCATACAATATTTATAGTTTTAAGCAAATTTTACGAATCACGAGGCTGAATTTTTACTGAAACTACATGCATGACAGACACCACGCACGCCTGTTAATGGTGCACTACACTTATGGTACATTGGAGTGTCTTGATTCCTCCAAAGTATGTCAGGAGATTGTGTGGTCTGGAAAGTTACTAAATGTGTCAATAATCAACCCACAAAAGGGATTAAAAAAAAACTTCTACATCATTGTGGCATTTTTTTTTTTCCCAACTCGACTTTGCTTGCTATTGATATGATGGAAGTAAGTAAGTGTGTGTGTGTGTGTGTGTGTGTGTGTGTGTGTGTGTGTGTGTGTAAACAACACGTGAAAATTATTGTTGCAAAGAGTTACTATTATCTTCTTTTATCTCTATATACCACATGACTCTTACAAAATAGAGTGGGTAGTCTGCCCTTATTACAAATTCACATACAAGTTCGCCAAAATAAAGCTGGAGAAATGAAAAGAGACGAAGGATCCCAATTTATCCTCCATTTCCTTCAATAGAACCAATATACATGAAACAACAGGATATCAATGCAACTTGAAAAAATACACAAAAAAACTGACCCCCCCCCAAAAAAAAGAAAGAAAAGATAAAAAAAGACACGTGACAGTCGAAATATAGATAAAAAAAAATTATAATTATATATAGTCTCTTCACTACTAACATTATGCATATGAGAGAGAGAGAGAGAGAGAGAGAGAGAGAGAGAGAGAGAGAGAGAGAGAGAGAGAGAGAAGCCCTCCACCACTTACAAGGCTTCGCAAGTCCGTCTCTTTGACCATGTATGTACAGTCACGAGTCATAATAAGTGTCTAGGTTTGCTTGGAATAGCATGGAGGTGTATTAAGGAACCCCAGTGATGTAGTCAGAAAATTGGAGGTTAGTGAGTCCTTCAAACATTGCCACGAAACATACGCACCTACATTGAAGGAGTTTATTACGTGGCATAGTCTGGAGAATTCAGAAGCCCCCAATTCTTTTCATACACGAACTCAAGCAGCAAGTATATATATGACTGGATAAGCGATGTAATTGGTTCACTGGTATGTCAAATGATTCGAAACTTCAACAAGACCTGGATAGTATTGACTCGTGACTCTACATCTACTCTTGCTACATGTCTAAAATATATAGAAATTTTATGAGTTACAAATAAGTAGACAAACGGATGGACTGACAGACATAGACAAAAACTGGTGATATATTAAAATGCTGATATAATGTAGGGATAAAAGGATAAATACTCAGTTAGGCAGGTTATGTGTTGAATGGTAAGCAATTATTAATATATATACATGGGGATTTATACAGTGAAGCCATTCTATGTGTAGGTTAGCTCTGAATATGTCTGTTTGCAGCTGGGTAACCAATTGGCAATTCGTGACGTGTACGCTCGTGAGAGAGAGAGAGAGAGAGAGAGAGAGAGAGAGAGAGAGAGAGAGAGAGAGACTATTGTTTGGCTTCCTAGGGGGTAGTGTTGGTCAGTACAGAAAAGGAAGGAAGGAAGGGAGTGAGGAAGGAAATGAGTGAGTGAGAAAGGAAGTGAGTGAGTGAGGAAGGAAGTGAGTGAGTGAGTGAGGGAGTGAGGAAGGAAGTGAGTGAGTGAGGAAGGAAGTGAGTGAGTGAGGAAGGAAGTGAGTGAGTGAGGAAGGAAGTGAGTGAGTGAGGAAGGGATTGAGGAAGGAAGTGAGTGAGTGAGGAAGGAAGTGAGTGAGTGAGGAAGGAAGTGAGTGAGTGAGGAAGGAAGTGAGTGAGTGAGGAAGGAAGTGAGTGAGTGAGGAAGTAAGTGAGGGAAGAAAGGAAGGAGGGAAAAAAAGAATACGTGGGAGCAGGGGAGGGAGGAAGGGAAAATTGAATCGAATGAGGAAGGAAATGTGGGAGGGTAGGAGAGGAGATACAGAAACGGAAGGAAGTAAAGAAAATGAAGGAAATGAAGAGAACAACAGAACGAGGAAAACATGATGGATGAATTAATATTTAAGTCGAGGTAGAGTTATGGGACCCTGTGATGTAGTCAGAAAATTGGAGGTAAACGAGTCCTTCAAATAATGCCACGAAACACCACCTATATGGAAGGAGTTTGTTTCGTGGCATAGTCAGGAGGAATCAAAAGCCACCAATTCTCATACATGATCACAGGGTCCTTAAGAACATTTATTTGCAAGTTCTCTATTAATATTTTTTAGTACAAGCCCCAACACTCATTAGGAGGAGAACGAACGAACGATGTTGCTAAATGTCATGATATTTTAAAATTACATAAATGGATATTGATGGTAGGTAAAGGGAGTTGTATATATATTTCGTTGAGAGAACACATTTTACATTAGACACCCCCACTTATTCACTGCACAAACTCCACTTTCTATGTCGGTATGGTACTCTGGTGGGACTAATAAGGAAGATTTTCTGAACGGAGATCGTGAAATTATAATGCCAATGTTTTTTTCCTATTTTTGGTATTTTCCATTTATCTACCATCAACATTAATTCATGGAGCTAACTATGGCCTTTACCTGCATCGTTCCCCTGAGTGTTAGGGCTTATACTAAAGGTAAATAAAGCGTCTGAAAAATATAAATAAATAAATAAATAAATAAATAATATGGGGTCGTGACGTATGCATGGAGAGTCGAGTATGTCATAATAATATTGTCTTGTGGACTTTCGGTTCATTTTCGGATTAGTTGTATGTATTCCGACGCAAAAATACTACTTCAGCAAATTATTCATGGCAATATTACTGGTTAAGGTATGCAATTGTTTTCGTGCTCGACCAGCAGGTTTGTGTGTGTGTGTGTGTGTTTTGGGGGATCTACAATATGCATAACGTCGAAACTATAAAGTGAACAAACAAACAATAACATTACAGTATCTTTGTGTGTGTGTGTGTGTGTGTGTGTGTGTTTGGGGGGATCTACAATATTCATAACGTCGAAACTAAAGTGAACAAACAAACAACAATATTACAGCATCTTTATCTGCACAGTGGACTATAGAGACACAGTGTTGCCAGGGCCGGGGAAATACAGTACTGCCAGGAGAAGGGAGGAGGTGTTTTGTGATAACTCAGTTGTGGTGTATGGGGTGACTGCTCCCAACACAGATAACTCCACCACTCACTCACTCACTCACTCTCAACCTTCCTATATACCACTCACTAACTCCACCACTCACTCACTCACTCACTCTCAACATTCGTATATCCCACTCACTAACTCCACCACTCACTCACTCACTCTCAACCTTCGTATATCCCACTCACTTAACTCCACCACTCACTCACTCACTCACTCTCAACTTTCGTATATCCCACTCACTAACTCCACCACTCACTCACTCTCAACCTTCGTATATCCCACTCACTAACTCCACCACTCATTCACTCACTCTCAACCTTCCTATATCCACTCACTAACTCCACCACTCACTCACTCACTGTCTCTCACTCCCAACACAGATAACTCCACTCACTCACTCACTCACTCTCAACCTTCGTATATCCCACTCACTAACTCCACCACTCACTCACTCACCTCTCACTCTCAACCTTCCTATATCCAACTCACCTACTCCACCACTCACTCACTCACTGTCTCTCACTCCCAACACAGATAACTCCACTCACTCACTCACTCACTCTCAACCTTCGTATATCCACTCACTAACTCCACCACTCACTCTCAACCTTCCTATATCCCACTCACTAACTCCACCACTCACTCACTCACTGTCACTCACTCTCAACTTTCGTAAATCCCACTCACTAACTCCACCACTCACTCACTCACTCTCAACTTTCGTATATCCCACTCACTAACTCCACCACTCACTCACTCACTCTCAACCTTCGTAAATCCGCTCACTAACAACATCCTCACTCAGTCATGGGGATTTTCTCTGAATCTACAGTGAATAACCTTTTCTTTTTACCCGTTGCAAAAATATATATGTAGAGTCTAAAATGAATAAAAATTTCTATTACTCGTTGCTAAAATATCCTTGTAGGGAATATACTGATTACACTTTCCTATTTCTCAGTGGCAAAAGTATCCATGTTGGGTTAATAATGATTAAACTTTTATATTTTTTAACTGTTGCAAAAGCATCTATGTAGAGTCGAAGATGAATAACAATTTCTATTACCCCGTTGCAAAAGTAATTATGTCGAGTCTAAAATGAATAACCTTTTCCATTTCGAGTTGCAAGAGTATCTATGTAAGTTCTAAAATTCATAACCTTTTAAATTTTCCCGTTGCAAAAGTATCCACCATCACCAATAATAATAATAGTATCTCAGTCAAATAAATAAATAAATATCCGATTTTGACCGTGGCCCAAATTCTCAAAAATATCGCTTTCAATTGGTTGCAGGATACAAGAGATTAGGTTAGGTTAGGTTAATAATTAGAGAGTGGAGGGGTTGGGTTTATCTGGGAGAGTTAACATAAAAGGTCATTATATTGTTATCAAAGGTCAACTCATAATATTATCAGCATGTGTGTGTGTGTGTGTGTGTGTGTGTGTGTGTGTGTGTGTGTGTGTGTGTGTGTGTGTGTGTGTGTGTGTGTGTGTGTGTGTTTGTTGTATTTGGGTCTCTCCACTTCATTGACCTTTAAGAAGTGTTTGGCAATTCAATGACCCTACTCCCGCCCACCACCACCCCCATACTGTATAGGTGTACTGTATGTATATGTGTATGAATTTATGTGTGTATGTATGTATGTATGAATTTATGTGTATGTGTGTGTATGTATGTATGTATGTATATATGAATTTGTGTGAGTATGCATGTATGTATGTATGAATTTATGTGTGTATATATGTGTGTGTGTGTGTGTGTGTGTGTGTGTGTGTGTGTGTGTGTGTGTGTGTGTATATACAGATGGCGTCACAATGGGTATTATCAATCTTGCCAACATGTGCTTCACGCTGTACACCTGTTTAGTCACACACACACACACACACACACACACACACACACACACACACACACACACAGAGTTGGATGTATATAATTTTCTCCTAGTGTTGTTTTGGACATCCCGTGACGTTAGATATCCATCCCTAGTCACCTAACGTTATAATCACATCGTCCACACACACCATATCCCTTACCCTATAACTCATCCCTCTCTACCACACCACCACCACACCTTAAGGGGAGTAACCAATTATGGGAAGGCTACTGATTCCTTCACACTATGCCAGGAAACAAAACACTCCATATGAAATTATACAGGGGATGTGTTTTATAGATGAGTTTGAAGGCCTACATTGACTTCAAATTGACCCCAAAAGGTTACTTCCCTTAAACTATAATTCATTCTTCTCAACTCCCCACCACCACTATGCCTTCAGGACCCTGTGATAATGTGTGAGAATTGTAGGCTTCTGAGTCCTCCTGACAATGCTACGAAACAAGCTGCTCTTTCCATGTAGGGGGTGTTTCGTGGCAATGTTTGAAGGACTCTATAACCTCCAATTTCTGACTACATCACAGGGGGTCCTAAATTAACCTATAAGTCATTCCTCTCTTACTACCCCACACCATCACCACCACTACTACTTTATACATATCACCCCTTTATAATATACAAGTCATTCCTCTCTACCTTACACTACTAACCTAACCTAACTTAACCTTAACCTATAATTCATTCCACTATTCCACACCAACACCATCTTATTACATACCAATCCTTAATCCTCAGTGCTTATTATTAGTTAACTTATACCTTATTATTATACATTATTATAATATCATTGTAAATAATACTAAAATTCAACTTCATAAACCTTCTGCATAAGAAACAGGATATAACAAACCCAATATAGAGACCCCCTATAATGAGTGTTTTTATAGGGAAGGGATTACCACAGAACCATTACACCAAACTAAATATGTGTGTGTGTGTGTGTGTGTGTGTGTGTGTGTGTGTGTGTGTGTTGTGTTCATGATCTCACCTTCCCAGAATAACAAACACTCGACTGTTTCCAACCATACATATACACATACATACATCTGACACATCCTTCCTATACTAACGTGTAAGTGGAAATCGTATATACTGTACAACGGATGTATGTACAGTATGTAGTGACGTGTATAGATACACGTCCTGTCTGCCTCAAGCATAATAATATATACCATCAACCAACCTGTTTTTCTTTACGAATGAAACACGTGTGGTTATTTATTGATCTCGTGTGTGTGTGTGTGTGTGTGTGTGTGTGTGTGTGTGTGTGTGTGTGTGTGTGTGTGTGTGTGTGTGTGTGTGTGTGTGTGTGTGTGTGTGTGTGTGTGTGTGTGTGTTTTCCTATAAGACGTGTCAGAGAGAGAGAGAGAGAGAGAGAGAGAGAGAGAGAGAGAGAGAGAGAGAGAGAGAGAGAGAGATCGGAAGAGGTGAGTGAGTGAGTGAGAGAATGACGAAATGAGTAGGTGACTATACAAAGGCACCAAGTCCAGGATTTGAATTGGGTAAACATCCTCGGAAATAACAAGAAGAAAAAAACCAAGCTGAGTAAATATACCTGACTCAAACGAAACAAAGGGACAAATGAGTACAACATGACAAGAAAACAGAAAGATACAACACATACCACTGCTGCTATCAATCCCTTCCTCACTCGATTCCTTCCGTCAGTCAGTCAGTCAGTCCTGTCGAAACTAACACCTACATACATACATACATATCTGGGTGGAGGAAGGAAGTGTGTTAAAAAATAATGTAATATTTCCTTGGAGTCATCATTATTGCATTACGGTTTTATTCATCTGATACGAAGAAAATCTTTTAACTAAGGGTTCCATGTAAGTCTTGAAAAAACTTAGTGCATGGAAGAGATACATTTAGGGACCTTGTGATGTAGTCAGAAAATTGGAGATAAATGAGTCCTTCAAATATTGCCACGAAACACCACCTATATGGAAGGAGATTGTTTGTTTCGTGGCATGGCCAGGAGTAATCAGAAGCCTCCAATTTTCATACACAATCACAGGGTCCTTAAGGGGGTAACATTATTATTCTGATTCCTCTCAACGATGCCACGGAACAGAAAAAAAAAATCCCTCTTAGCAACAACATTCACTAATTCAAGGTCGTCTGTTTCGTGGCATAGTTTTGAGGAATCAGTAGCCCCTTCCAATTCACCAACCTAACTGTTCTTGATATATTTCACAAGCAGCTTTTCCTTATAAATGTTCTGCCATCAACACCGGATCCATCAACAAACAATTTATCATATTATCATCTGACAAATAATTCATAATATTATCAGTGCTTTATTGATACGGTAAGAGGTCAGCATGTGTGGCAAAGAAAAACAATGTAAGGTCAATGTATGTACAAGCATAAATAATTGTTTTGTGGTTACCTGTCAAGAGATTATTTATTAATTTCACCTCTAGTACAGTGGCAGTGGACATGATGTGTGTGTGTGTGTGTTTGTGTGCGTGTGTGTGTGTGTGTGTGTAAACTTGGATATCATTATGGTAGTTCCTTCAAATAGTATTCCAAAACGTGGTAACTTAGTCCGTAGAGTTTTTCACTGTCGGATAAAACTTTGATGATGAGGATGATTGATTGATATTAGGCGCCGCAACAGCGAGGTCATATAGCGCCAGAAGGTAATAGAGAGGTGAGAATGCATACAGGAAGGAAATAGGAAGAAATAAGGGACATTTTTGAAGAACCGATAGGGAATGGCTGGGGCCGAATGGGAGTCAAAACCCTTAAAGTATTGCCT